>JAHDVE020001969.1:105000-211101 GCA_022606495.2 Halesus radiatus | reverse complement strand
GTTGTTTTGGCGAGTCTGAAAAAAGGGTTGAAATATTAATCTTTTTTTCACGCAACCTATAATTGATGGAAAATAACTTTTCAATACTTGTTGGAATTAAAGCAGTCTTTTATAAGCCAGAACATGCTGGAAACAGTTCAATAAAAAATCAGCATTGATATAATGGATAAATATTTACTTTTCGTCGTCATAGAATCTGGCCAGAAGGAAATATACTGCTTGTGGCCTGGCAGGTCTAATACCTGGGATATTTGCTTACAGAAGATACGAACGATATGGAAGATATGGAACGATAAAGAAGAGTCATTAATATATGCGCCAGAATGCTCTCAAGGCGGTTCTACCACTGTAGCGATGATGTCAGGAAACAGCTTTTTAAGACATACTACAATGCCTTATACACATTTGAGCTGTGTCGCAATACTCAGCAGCGTAATGGGACAAGCTGAGGATGTGCTACAACAACGCATACGGGCAACTTATGCAACCTTCAAGGTTCTGCAGTGCTTCTAGGATGTTCACTCAAGGGAGGGTCCACTCACCCCTTCCTTACTTCGCCACCGACTAGTCAGCTTCAGGAGCAGGACACGAAAGTCAACCAACGCCATTGTCGTGACTGCATCCGAGTGGCTCAGCTCTCCACTCAATGATCGATGGATGCAGATAATGCGACTACCACCCTGAAAGATGATCCCTTAAATTAAATTAATTTGAATTATTCTATGTTATTATTAACTACTGTGTTTTCCATTTTCTTTCTTTTATTTTGATGTAATTATAATTTCGTAATTTTTATTCTCACGTTCTTCTCTTATATATTAATATTATTATTTTAATTTTTTTATTATAATAAATAAGAATCATAATAAGTTCTTTATTTCAGCAGAACAAAGCGGTGAGTGCAATAACTCTGCCATATAAAAAGTTATAATTCATAAATTCTATTCATTTCTCTATTCATATATGTGTATGTCTCATGTAATATGGCAGACTGGTTTTGCACTAATCACCCAGTCCTGCTGGATTAAAAACTTATATTTAAAAAAATACTAAATAGTAAAAAAACGATAGTAATTTATCAACATGTAGACTTAAATTTGCAACATATTCACACGATTTTAGATGGATAATCAATTATGTAGTTTCAAATAGGATTTCTTCAACATGGTTTCATAACAATTATCGATGTGTTCAACTGCACGGAATGGAAATACAAGAAGACAATAATGATAGGATTTTTTTTAAACCTTTATAATTTTCATCGAATTGTTTATTTTCCTCCGGAACTGTTTAACCCTATCATGGAGATCTTCAGACTGGTACGATAAAACTAAATCTGTGGTATATATATATATCTTACATGTCAAGAGTGGGTCCCATTGCTTTCTAATATTGTACGATCATGACTGTGAAATGTATTTTATTACTCATGAAGCAGCTTTACAATTGTCGTAAATATTTTACAAATCGACAAAGTGCTATAAAACTCACTTTAGCAAACAAGACGGAAATCACTGTAAAAAATAAACCAAGAAATATAACGATCCGTTTACATAAAATTTAATATATGGACATTACGTAAAAAATTTAAATAAAAAAAAACGCCTAGATTCAGTAAACAAACACAATGTGATCGTCTTCTAGAAGGTAATAAATCTAACCGAGTTTTAAACATAATTGTAAAACTGTTCCGTCATCAAGGAAACAAATTTATCAATCATAAATATACAATATTAGATGGCAATGGGACTCACTCCTGACATAAATGCTATATATACCATAGACTCATTTTTAATTGTGCCAGTCTGAAGATGCCCATGATAGGGTGAAAACGGTCCGATTGAAAATAAACAAATGAAAAAAACTTACAATGGTTTCTTAAAAAATCGTAATAAAATGGAATTCCACCATTAATTGATAGTTTAAAAATTAGAACTAAGACTATAATAGCATACATCCTAAATAATTACTAATAAGACACGTGTCTATAGCAATTAGTATGAGTGAATGTGCTGTCTGTTTTCTATATTTCTGATTTTTAAGTTCTGATAATACTTTAGTGACCATGAAGAGCACAGTTCATTTGTGTTGCAACTATGCGTATATATTTATTTATTTCATTAAAAGTATTTTTTACAAACTTCGAAAAAAATGTGACCTTACCGGGGTACCCCGTTCTAAGGTCACATTGTGCACGGTTTTGTTTAGGAATTATGAATTAGGTTAAAAAAAATGTATGTTTTTTTAATTGAATTTAAATGCAAATATTGCGTAAAAGCATATTTAACAGGTAATCAATAAAAGAAAAAAACTATATAAGATGAAATGTATAAAGCAATAAAGGAACAAAAGTACTTAAATATATATTAATATATAATAAATAAATAACAGTAAATTCTGTTTACTGTTATAATTCTTGTAATGTTTTTGTTTTATTTTTATAATTTCTTATTATCACTTTGAGTCATATTTTATCTTTCTTATTTTCACTAGCACTTATTCTTTTAAGAAAATGAATACCTTAATTCCTATACAATTGTATGAAGCTATCACTTTGCGGTTATCCAATATAATCGAATGAAACAATCAAACTTTGTTTTAACCACATTCATTTTTCACGCCTACCGGTTTCAGAAGAACCGTTCCATCGTCAGGGCAAAGTATATACTGTAAAAAGTATTTACTTTGCCGCGACGACGGAACGGTTGTTCCGAAACCGGTTCCGTGAAAAATAAATGTGGTTAAAACAAAGATTATTTTTTTTATTTTATTACCTTAATTTCTGTTTATAATTAAAATTTTCTCATGAGCTATAGAGATGTGATAAAAAACTATTATAATACCCACACACAGGCTTTATCTTTATGGTATTTTCTTGTATTTTATACACTGCTTCAAAATGTACTTATGTACCAAAAATTTTCAGTAAAAAAGAAAAATAATAATAATCTTGAAGAAAATATAATATATAATGATTGGTTTCTTTATTTATTTTGCAAGAACTGTTATAAACACAAATACATTGCAAAATCGATGAAAAATTACAAACAATATAGTAGGCATAATTATATAATATATAGGTAAAACAAAAATAGTTTCAAGTACAATTAGGTACATAATATTATAACATAATATCTAGTTCGTGCTTAAAATGATCATAGTTCAAGTGGAAAATATCCACATTTCCCCCCAGGCAGTTAATTAACCTAGTCAGTCTTCCCAGAGGCATCACCATTGGTAAGTTAGTTCTGCACCTCGGAAGAAACAGAAGTCTGTGTTGCCGACCTTACGCGTAATTATCAGGGACGTAAAATCTTATTTCAGCCAGGATGTCAGGTATGATCATTAATTATTGCAACATTGTATCTATATTCTTCCTTCTCGTGTCCATAATCCATGTTTTAATAGTTCTTATGAAGTTGCTAAATTTGTTAGAGGTTTTTTATTGCTAAGGGAAGAATGTTAAAAAATTGAATACAATATCTTTGAAAATTTCTTTGTCCAAAAGAAATTCAACATCGCCGTATGACAGTCAAGTCTCTGAGGCATGGAAACATGCATAAGTAGAGATATTAATCTAGCTACTGCTCGCCTTTGTTGCAAATTACATTGAATTATACATTTCATTCATTGCCGGCAACCCGGGCGTTTATTGGCATAAAATTTAAAAAATTCCATGTACTTTACCCGTCTCACTAGACGATGTCTGTTCTGAGACGGGTTACAAAATAAATATATGGATGTATAAATGAAAGAAAATGCTTAAAAATACATAAGGAAAAGTGTAAAACGTATAAAGTAAATTTTAAATACAAAGTTCAAACAGTGTAAATGTAAAGCTACAAAATAAAAATTAAAAAACATAAAAAGGATTATTCATAAGTGCATAATAAAAATGATTAAATTGAAAAACATATATAACAGTAATAAGAATAACAATATCAGAATAAGGAGAGTTTGCAAGTAATTTTTGGTGCAATTCCTTTGACTGTTCATTAGCCATGTGTTGAAATATTTATATACCCATTTTATTTTGTTTTGCGTTATATGTTGAGAGGTTTCTATTGGGGAGATGTTAAATATGAGAGGTGCGATGTAGGATTCGTGTTTCTTGGCAAAAGTGGATTTAATATTGGGTACTTGAAAATGATTGTGAAATTTAGCTCTTTGGTTTTGTGAGTGAGATATGTAGGAAGGTGAAGATTTTATGCAGTTATTGTATTTAATTTTTTTTATAAATAACGTTCTTATATCAAGAATGCTATTTGTAATTAATAGGTTTTCTGTAGGATGTCGATATGGTTTTTTGAACATGATTCTAATTATTGTTTTGTGAGATGTGTTCAGCGCCTTAATCCGCAGCTCCACCTCATACTGATATTCCATAAGTTCAAATGCTTTGACAAAGGGCAAAGTAAACATTTTTTAATCGTTTTAGTAACATGATGTTTCTTATTATTTTAAAAATATAAGATAGTTTCCGGATTCTCTTTGCAAGTAGGTTAATACGGAGTTCCCATTTTAGTTTGCAGTCCACTGTTAACCCTAGATACTTAATATTTTCGCATATGCAGTTTGAGGTTTTAGAGGTAATACATGGGTGTAGGTGTAAATGTGGAAAGGTTTTTGGCTGTCCAACATTGGTTTTACAGACAATGCTATTGCTGAATTCGTTTCCGAGACATTTCAAAGTTTTTAATATTTGGATATATTTTGTGAATTCGATTTATACCATTGATGTACCTGCTATAATGTATTATGTTCCTGTATCATTATAATTTATTTTTTATCGTAAAACATGTAAAACTCTCTAAAGAGCGTACACAATATCTCTGGATATAAAAATGAGTGTTTGTCTGCGTGTTCTCGTTTTAATCAAAAATTACTCTACCGGTTTCAGTAAAAATAGCACAGTTTGGTCATATTAGTGCCGGAAAGGTTTACAGAGTAGTTTGAATGAAATCTAACATGTAAAACTGTCGCCATAACGTTTCCAAATTAGTATGAAAAACATTGAACCCGCGATGTTGATATTGAGATTAGCCCACAGACATACCAGTCTAGTTACCCGCAGATTACGTATTGAAAAGAAGAAAGTTTGTTTGGATAGAATATTTTCAAAATGGAAAATACAGTTAGGTATCTACTTAAGAACTTTATTTTTTAGATATATTTAGAAAAAATAAATCTTTGGATTTAATTATTTATTTCCTTGTTTGGATATAGTAATAGTCGTCACTAGGCATTACTTTCGCTGTCAATTTAATTATGGCACCCAAACTACAAGCAAAGAATGCACAACTTCATAATTTCATTCGAAAAAAAATCCCGTGCAAGGCCGGGTACAGCTAGTAATAAATAAATATATTATAGCATTAATATTGATGGCAATCATTTTCCAATCGTTTTCAATTTATTCGAATTGATTTATATTTCTACTAACAGATGCTTGTGACTTACCGTAGTTAACATTGTAATAACATTGCACATCTTGAACGATGAAAGCGAACAAAACATTAACAGGGGCAATTTTACAGGAATTCATCACCAAACGGACAGGTGACTTCGTTGCACAGCGCTTTCCGTGAAACATTGGGGAAATCTAAGTTTTAGAGAGGATTATTTGGTAATAGGAAATGATTAGATTCTACGCTCCACTTCCTACAAAGGAAAAGTACCTCTAGAATATGCGTATTCCGCAATAAAATACTGTCTACCCAGATACTTGCTGGAGATACAGGAATAAAAGAGTCAAATCAAAGGAATAAAATTAATTCCATTCACAAAACAAATAAAAAAGATGCCCTAACACGCAAGGGGAGAAATCCAAAATAAGAGGGGTGAGGGGCGACCTAGGCGTGCCGCAAATTTAAGTAAAACATGAAATAAGTTAAAACGGTCCGCCGTTAGAGAATTTAGTGAGACATTTTTTTATGAATATTTTGTAATTAGCTTACCGCAGTTAAAATCACGCGAAACAAACGTGGATGGCAGTGAACTAGGCTGGTGCCAAAATGGATGGCACGTAGTGGTGTGCAGTCCATAAAAGCTGAAAAGCTGCGGCTCCAAGAAAAAACAACCATAAGAAAAAATATAGAAAAATTAAACAATGCTGCAAATTTCTGATATTTTTTTCCCATGAATTTGGTAAGGCACGTGTACGCTCATTTATTCAATTGGCTTCAACAATCGACCGAAGATAACGATAAAACGGCCATTTTCAGATATTTAATGCGCAATTCATACCCAAGTATGAATAACACTACACACAGCTTTCCTTTGATCATAAAGCAATGCACGCCACTGGTGTCACGTTACATTTGCCTCCAGTCGTCGTAATGGTACTTACGGCAAGTCTATTAATTCTGACGTCAGTGGTTCCATTTAAATAAATTTCTAGATTTTCTTGATTAACTTTACTTCAGGTATTCGAAAATGAACATTATTTTTTTCAATATTATTTTGCATGTAATAAAACTAACGAAGTTTTTATAAGGTCATGAACGGGTTGGAAGCTCCACCACATTTTATTTATAGAGATCATTAAAAATCTTTATTTTACCAAACATCCTCCGGTCTATCGGATTTAAGAGCACGACAGTACTTCAAAAATGTCACCGTGATATTTTGTGAACAGATTTGAAGGGTAATTGGGGGTAGCGATGTCAACCAGTGCACATTTGAAAAAGGTTAATTAGGGGGGCGGAAGCACCCCAACCCAGATGTGAGGTAATAATCAACTACCTCAAACATAGCCGGGGGGGGCGGGGGTGGCGGAAGGAAGGTCGTGTTTTGGGGTTGATTTCAGACGTGCGATGGAACGAAATTGTTGGCATTATACCGGAGCTAATGTTATCGCACAGGAGGTGGGCAATCATTCCAGACAAGGGGTGACCATTCTGCGACAGGTTTTAAGATGTAATTTTTACACCGCGTTTTACGCTCATACGGCGAAAGTTCGGCCATTACTAACCCCACATTACGCATTGACTTAATTTTTCATTATTATTATTATTTTTTTAATTCGGGGTGTTTTTTCAGGAGAAAACACAGACATTAATTATCTTCTTTTTTTTTAAATATGCATAAGCTGGAGAATTCGCCTGCATCTAACTATTTCTCACAGATTGTGAGTAGATATAATAAATATGTTTAAGTAATAACAATTAATCTGAATTTTCCGATCATATTTTAGAAACCAATCATTATTTTGATATAAATAAAGGTATTTTTTTACTGACAAATTCAAGTGGTTTACAATTAGACAAATTTGAAATTTTAGAAATCGATAAAGTATTAATAGTCAATTAAATATAATTAATCATCAAATTAATTATACAGCTCCATTTTACGAAATACTAATTGATGTCATAGGTGCTATATATACCATTTCAAAGTCTTTTGGATGCCATAATTGATTTGACAGTGAAAGTAATGCCTTGTAACGACTATTTCTATCTCTAAACAAGAAACAGAGAAACATTCATTTATCATTCCGAACATTTATTTTTTTCAAAAAATATCTAAATAATAAAGTTCTTAAGTGGGTACCTACTTGTGTTTTCCATTTTGAAAACGTTCTACCCAAACAAACCTTCTTTTGAATATATAATCTGTGGCTAACCAGAGCTAGTGGTATATCTATGGGCTAACCTCAATACAACATGGCGGGTTCAATGTTTTTCATATTAGTTTTAAAACGTTATAATGTATATATAAACGTTACGAAACCAGTCGAGTTATTTTCGAGAAAATCGAGGACAAACATTTATTTTTATGTACAGAGATAACTTCAAGGGAGCTTAATATAAAATATATTAAAGGTACGTTGATACAAACTATTTTATTTTATTTAAATTAACTTCGCTCAGGAGGCCCTGAGAAAAGTAATTTAATAAGGGCCTTTGTCATCTTTGGGGATGCTGTGTAAAGTTTTTTAAATGAAAGGAAGGAGAGGAAGTCCTGGGAATAAAAAGGTATGAGGGGTGGGTAGGAATCTGGAGGTCAGTGTGTTCAGGAGTAACAGACGTATAAATCCATTGATTGAGTGCGGCTGAAGAGGTCAAGGGGTCCTGATCCGGTCCACCACGCAGCTGGTAGGCAGACACATCCGCCGCCAAGATCTTGACAAAACCTCACCATATGAACCCGGGTACCCCTGCTAAGTCACCAAACGTAGCTAACCACTTGGGGTGACCTATGGCAGAGGTGTTGGTTATCAAATGAATGATTCTCGGGTCAGCGGTACCCATACCCTCCCCCTATTTGTTAACTGTCGCAAAAAACGTGAATGTTTGTTTAATGTAAAAAAATATATACAGTAATTATAGTATAATGACATTCTTGTCGGCTTTTATTTGAACAGAACCTATAGATTCCGTAAACAAACACAATGTAATCCGTCTTCCAGAGGGTAATAAACCAACCCGAAAGTAGTTTTATATACATTATATTAAACAGTACCGTCAGCAATAAAACAAATTTCAAATCATAAATAAAAACCATATTAAAAAGCAATAGGACTCACTCCTGACATCGATGCTATATATACCATAGATTTAGTTTTAATTATGCCAGTCTGACGATGCCGTGATAGGGTGAAACCGGTCTGGTCGAAAATAAATAAGTGGAAAAAATTTAAAAAGGTTTGTTAATAAATAAAACTCATTTTGAGAAAATATTAATTGATTTCATTTTCGAAAAATATAATGTAATGATGCCACGTCTGCGTAAATTTTGAAGTAAGAAATAATGTCAGTAATATTGCATCATATTAATTCTACGGGTGCACCCCGAGTGCCTATGAGCGAATCATTCATTATTATCTAGGATATTTTTTCAGCCCTCGTTTCGCAGATGTATAATATTTTTCAATTTCTACAAAATGTTATTAATTAACAATAATAAAATTAACTAACAAATGTACATAGTGGAGAAAACTTTTCATTATAGCATATTTAGAAATTGTTACATAGTTAATACCTTATATTGAAGTATTTAAAAAAAAAATAGTAGTATTAATAAATTACTCTCTCAGCCGTAATTTATCAAGGATTTTGGACAATATTTGAGTTTTTTACCGTCTTTATTTTAGAATGTTGATTTTGTCATAAAAAATAATTTTGGTTAACATAACAATGAAATTATAGCAATGTGTATTTACCGACAGGGACGAGGCACATTGGATAGCTGGTGTTTGGAAGAGTCAACCGAACCTGTTTTACCCTCTACCTGCTAATCCGTACGAGACAGCGGCTGTAACGATAATAACCCTCACTAAGTCACAAGGTCTTTCATCCATTATTTTCACAAGTACCCAAATTAATGTATTATTAGACCACCGAGGTGATAGGAACAGAATGTAATGAGGGATACATGATTGAAACAGGTGAATCACGCCACTAATATTTTGACATTATTTTCTCCTAAGATTTTTGGTTATATTTCTGAGATTTAAATTACTGTCAAATAAGGATCACTATGTACATATAGAGAAGCAAATTACAAATTTATTAAACCCACAAATAGAGCGACTTTATGTGACTAATGGCTTGGTGCCTGGTGTGTTCTACATTCCGTGGTAAAAAATTCAGTCGTCGATGTTTATTCAGCTCATGATGGGGAAGGTAATCAGAACAAAATAAATATTGTCTAAATAAACAGTATCAAAGCCAACTTATTGGCTCTACTCCTGAAACCCCCCTAAAATTCTCAATCTGCGGTTCCGTTACTTTACATGAGCGAGCTACCTAACTTTAGAATTTACCGAGTAATTACGAGTATTTCCGAAAGCACTTCTTTATAGTTTGGTTATACATTACACTGAAAATTGACATTCAACAGTAATTTGACAAGCATAGTTCAAATTTCTCTCTCTCTCCACCTGTTGAGCTTCCACCATTCACGATAGATAATGGATTTATTTATAAATTAATTAAAAAAATAGTTTATAAACATCACTTTTTTAAATATAAATATCAACATGTTTCTAAAGCGAAACATTCCTCGTCGAGGCACACAGAATAATAAAAAATAATCATTTCAAGTATGGACAAATGATAGACATAAACACTATAATGTAAGAATAGACAAATTATAAACGTATACAAAAATCGATTAAAGCAGGTAAGCAATTAATCAAAAATGTTAATAAAAAAATATTTTAAAACATTGAATAACAAATTTATATTAGAAATTAAAAATAAATTATTTTTATTATTAGCATAAATAATATCAATAAAATAAAAAGGCATACAAATAAAATGATAATGGTTATTATTATTAAAATACATATTAATAACATAAAAAAATAGAGATAACTATTTAAAAAAAATTGATTATTAATTATATTTAATATTCTAATAATACTTATAACTTCTAAAATTTCAAATTGTTCTAATTGTAAAGCGGCTGTATTTGTATGAAAAATTTTTAAACCTTTATTTATGTCAAAAGAATGATTTGATTCCAAAGTATGGTTAGCAAATCAGGTTAATTATTATTACTTAAACACCTTAGGTGCTCCTTAACTCTACTATGAAAATATCTTGAAGTCTTTCCTATATAAAAAGTTGTAAATGTTACAAAATAATTTATATACACCCGATTATTATACCATTTACAGGGTATTTATTTTTTTTTATTTATTAATAATTATGCCACAAAGTGAATACCAATCTTTTGAATGAATTTATTTATCTTTAGCAACCTGAGTACTGCCGGAACACACTCTTCCTGGGGATTCCATCGTCCCACAGACTACCAATATATGACGTCAGGGGTACAAAATATTCTTTACACTTTGTTTTGAACCACTAATTCATTTCAAATTCATCATCAACCGACCCAAGCTTCGTCGAGGTAAAATTTATACCTAAATAAAAATACATAGTAAAATACATAAGAGGGTTAAAAAATATATTCTAATGTTTACTAATCTGACACGAAGTTTTATTTTTACAACCTATGCGTATTAACAGTGAAGGAGAAATGTTGAATTTTTCGCAAAACATAAAACGAAACAATGGAACAGTGAGACAGAGATATAGTTACATATAATAGAATGAGGTGAAGACATATAAAAAAGACAGAACGTCAAAGGAGGGGGGGATTAAGAACAAGTGGGAAAATTTGGGTTAACGGAAAAATATCTAATATAGAACTATAGGATAAATTACCTTGGAGATTTGAAAATTTACCTCGTTCCCCCCTTGCCACATGCCGCCGCCTTATTGCTCGTCAGTGGAAGTGTCGTTTATTGTTTAATTTACTTTTAACCCTTTGTTATAACTTCAGAAAGCTAAACTTTAACAAGGTCAACGTATATACTACGAGTAATGATAATATAGGTCTCCTTTGTCTGAAATCTTACAAATCATTACAATCCGGTGAAAACCTAAACAGATTCTAACGGTAGAGATTATAACCCTTTTAAATCAACTTATTACCCAAAAAAATATCGGAAAGGAAACCAATTCTTAACGAAGTATTGAACATTATAATTATAATTTGAATAAAGGACTAACTGTTCATAAGCATACAAATAAATATGGACGAAGAACTACGATTCGAATATTATACGATTCCTAGCTGTTTAAATATGTTTCCTGCTGAAATAAAAAAAATGTTTCCAAATAAACTGGTTAATGAATACATTGAAGACTTGGCTGGAGCTGAAAGAAATTGTTTGTATTAAATAATTCAGACAATTTTATATATTTTCATCAATAAATGTAGATAGTTGTGGGAACAGTGAATAGGGTGTACACAGTGGGGATACCAAGAAATGAGATAATGTGATGTTGTTGTCCTTTTCACACAATGTAGTCCTTGTGATGCGTTTTGTCATACTTTAGCCCCTCTGTGGCAGTAGGAAACGTTGTATTGGTGTTCGTTTTTCTATTTCCGTGGTTAATAAAAAAAATTCGAGGTAGACGTTTCAAATTATTATTTCTTTTGTGTTCCTCTTACATAGTACTAGTATTTTTTTATTTTGATTTATGTTCATTCATCGTCACTTTAAAACAACCATGATTCAGAGTTATTTTTTTAATTTCTAGGTCATGATTCACGGTTCCAGTAGATGATTTCTGTATACACCACTAGGTACACAGTGAATCACTTCCCAATTTAAAAAAATTTAATTACACGTTTATGTTTAATCTGAAAAAAAGTGTAGCCAAAGGAAAAGAAATGGTCAAGCATCCCTTGTGTCACGTTACACCTTCTTACCTAATATCTCTGCTGAGAGAGAGTATCTAAAAAATGAAATGGTCAAGCATCCCTTGTGTCACGTTACACCTTCTTATCTTATCTGTCTGCTGAGAGAGAGTATCTAAAAAAAGAAATGGTCAAGCATCCCTTGTGTCGCGTTACATCTTCTTACCTTATCTGTCTGTTGAGAGAGAGTATATAAAAAAAGAAATGGTCAAGCATCCCTTGTGTCCCGTTACACCTTCTTACCTAATATCTCTGCTGAGAGAGAGTATCTAAAAAAAATAAATGGTCAAGCATCCCTTGTGTCACGTTACACCTTCTTACCTTATCTGTCTGCTGAGAGAGAGTATCTAAAAAGAAATGGTCACATCCCTTTGTGTCAGTTACACCTTCTTACCTAATATCTCTGCTGAGAGAGAGTATCTAAAAAATGAAATGGTCAAGCATCCCTTGTGTCACGTTACACCTTCTTATCTTATCTGTCTGCTGAGAGAGAGTATCTAAAAAAAGAAATGGTCAAGCATCCCTTGTGTCGCGTTACATCTTCTTACCTTATCTGTCTGCTGAGAGAGAGTATATAAAAAAAGAAATGGTCAAGCATCCCTTGTGTCACGTTACACCTTCTTACCTAATATCTCTGCTGAGAGAGAGTATCTAAAAAAAATAAATGGTCAAGCATCCCTTGTGTCACGTTACATCTTCTTACCTTATCTGTCTGCTGAGAGAGAGTATATAAAAAAAGAAATGGTCAAGCATCCCTTGTGTCACGTTACACCTTCTTACCTAATATCTCTGCTGAGAGAGAGTATCTAAAAAAAAGAAATGGTCAAGCATCCCTTGTGTCACGTTACACCTTCTTACCTTATCTGTCTGCTGAGAGAGAGTATCTAAAAAAAAATGGTCAAGCATCCCTTGTGTCACGTTACACCTTCTTACCTTATCTGTCTGCTGAGAGAGAGTATCTAAAAAGTACTAAATGTATGTATTAAACTTTTAATTTTGTTATACTCGAATAATATACCATTTATTTTATACAGTTATCTAAGTACCTTAATTGTAAGATTTTAATAAAAAGATTTTGAGAGAAAATTACCCATTCGTCAAACTACTAAAAAAGAGTTTATCAGGATTTTTTAATCTCATTTTGTATAATTTCTTAAGGTTAATAAAAAAATATAAATAAATCCATAACGAAGCAAATAAAAGATAACGTCATAATTTTGTACACAAAGAGACGTTGTAAAAGTCGACAAAGCGTCTCTCGTATTGATTATAACATATTTTTCAAAACATGAGTCACAAGAACAAAAAAATATTTCTGTATCTTGTGCATTAGCTTTGAAACACTTTCAAGACATTTTGTTGTTGATGGGTTTTAATTCACAAAGTATATTTGTACACATGAAATACAATGTACATAACAAACGGTGGCGTGCATTGATCTATGACCAAAGGTAGGCTGTGTGTAGTTTTTCATGTTCGGGTATAAATTATGCATTGAATATTTGAAAACGGCCATTTTATTATCTTATTAAAAAGAGTAAATTTGTCAAATAGATACAAATTTATCAAGAAAAATATTCACAAGTTATTTTTTTTATCAAAAATACTTTTGTCATAACAAATAAAACAAACCCTTTGTTATAAACCACTGATTTATTTATTTTTACGCCAACCGATTACTTACATTAAACTTCGTCAGGGCATATATTATAAATACAGAACTATACAGAGTTATCATACTATATGTATTTAGAGTTTGGCAGATACGAGTATATTAAAAAAAGAGAGGAAAGAGATTAAAATAATAGAGTCACACAGCAATTGAAAAAGATTATCTGTAAGAGGGAGACAACAATAATATATATTATTCAAAATAAATAGTAAATACAAATGTGTGATGGGGACATAATGAAGTCACTAAAAGCTTAAATATAAGATAGCAAATAAAACACAGTTTCCAATTCTTTGAAATAAATTCAATAAAAGCCCTACAGTAGCAATGGGCAGCCCGCTCACTGGGTAGAAAAGATTATCTACAAATATATGCACCTCTAATGACACAGGAAGAGGGATAAATGTTCCCTGGCACTGTACACAAACATTTTACAATATGATATATTGCAGTCATTAAGGGCGAGAGGGACGTCGGAGCGGAATTATTTATTATTTCGTAATATTGATATTATTATTACGCAACACGATAAACAAGTTTTTAAATAGAAAAATATTTAGTGTTCCATTTAATAATTACTGTTTTTTTTTTTTTAATTATATTTTCACCTGTAAACAACCAACTTTATTAATATGAGAGAGGCTTGTTACGGCTAAATCCCTCAAATAGATGGCGTCGAGACAAATTATGTCTACATTTTATTGGTGAAAATTGCTTTGACTTGTCAAATATTTGTTAATTGATAAACTAAAGTTCTTAAAAACTTAAGACAAGATTTTTGTGCATAGCGCAAAGGGTAACAATTATTATTTTATAAACAATAATTATTAATCTAAAACACTCATCCAAATTGAAAAAACCTTCCGAGCAAAGATAAATGTCGCCGGCAGGACTCGAACCCGCACCCTTCTAATGTCCGGTTAGATGCTCTACCGTTGAGCTACGTCGGCTTATCAAGCCTCTACAGCCGTTACAAGCCTCTCTCATATTAATAAAGTTGGTTGTTTACAGGTGAAAATATAATAAAAAAAAGAAAAATATTTATTTAATATCTTATAAATTTACATAGCCTTAGCATTTATCAAAATCTAATCAGAAATATTACTTTTTCTGACCGTCCTATTGTACGTTTTACAAAACATTTAAAATATGGATATGATTTTTAAAGTGGAAATAAAGTAGAAATACTTTTAATCATTTCTCGTTACGTTTTTGTAAATAAACTTAACCAAAGTTTTAATTTCCGCATTAAAAAAATTTTAAAAAAAAATTTGAAGTTACGTAGTTTTTATGAAAAATTTAAACTACACACTGTTCTTTTTTTTAAATTTATCTCATCGACATGTTTAAGAAAAACCTTCACATCATTTTTTAAGGATATTCAACTTTATAAATGTTTTTTTTGTAAAACATGCGTAGAACGGTCAGAAATGTGTAATATTTCTGATTTTATTTTGATAAATGCTAAGCCCATGCAAATTTAAAAAAAAAAACGTAATAAATATTTTTCTCTTTAAATATAGCATGTTTATCGTATTGCCGAATAATATTATCATTATTTTGAATTTATAAATAATAACTCTCCGACGTCCCTCTCCCCGTTAAGACAATCATATAATGATTTATACGAGTACAAGATAGAGCCACAATAGTTAAAAAAAACTACTTGATTACATAATTATAATGAAATGGGTGAGTGAGGCAACATAACAGAGGTATAGGAAGTTAATAATTGATAGGATGTGGAAGATTCACAGGAAACATGTTTAAAATCGGACTATGTGATAAATTTTTTTAGTTATCTAATAATTTAAATTGAAAGATTCTTAATTTCTAGTGCCTCTAAGTTGTCTAATAATTCATGTAGTTTGGTCTGATGAGATTGGGTGGTTTACAAAAAACCCAGAATAATTTAAACAGTTTAAATATTATTTAACTCTAATGTCAACATTACATTGTGTTTTTCCTATAT
This sequence comes from Halesus radiatus, assembly GCA_022606495.2. NCBI lineage: Eukaryota > Metazoa > Arthropoda > Insecta > Trichoptera > Limnephilidae > Halesus > Halesus radiatus. The sequence goes on along the minus strand of JAHDVE020001969.1, from coordinate 195,238 downwards.
AAAAACCAGGACAATCATTGCAGTTAATTTAATAAATATTTTATTATCTTTAATGGTAAGCACAGCTTTTCTGCCTTTATGGATTTTAAGCTACTTATATTATAAAATAATTAAAACGTATTTAGAAAAAATCAAATAAATTAAGGCACTTGTTAAAAATGACAAATGAAAACTAAATGTATGAGCTAAGTAAAAACCTATGCTAACTAAAACTAGAATATAACCAACCTATCAATAACGATATTTGGAAAGGGTTAATTGATGGTGGCATTATTTTAGGCGAAAAAGTACGAGGTAGAACGGGTAATGTATTTTTTTTCTAAAAGCTTCAGGCTCATGTTTCGAAAGTATTTACTTTGATACACGAAGAAAAGAAGACGTACGACCGGATGAAAGCAAGGATATAAAAGTAAAGAATGCAAAGCTCGGGCAAGTAAAATAAATAAGGAGATTAAAAAAATAAGCCACCGTGTTTCGGTCATAATATTGTATTTATAAATCCTCTGTGGAGAAATGAGAGAAAGTGGTAAGGCTATTCTAAAGTAATGTGTAAATCGAAAGATGTGCTGAACATTGAACATTAGTATGGACATTTTTATTTTTAGATTTAGTTTTGTATTTTAATTATAATTTAGTGTTTCGCGAAAATTAAACTTAATTTGGGTGACTTTCAACTCTATAATTGATGTTAAATAGAAAACTATCATTGATGAAATAAATTAGAGTATTCATGAGCAAACCAATTATCAATACGAATATTATGATAATGTTAATGCTCAATAGTATTATTATTCTTTGAGTTACACTTTCTAAAACGGTACATAATTTTATTACTAAAATTTAGTTATGGTTTACCATTAATATAAATATAAAATTATGTACATTAAAATTCATCCTTCTTTTGACATTTGAGATTCTCACATCAAAACTCTAACCTCTAACCTCAAAACCGACCGGCCATTTGAATTTGATTTGTAGCGATTTGACGGGCTTTGAAAAATTTTAGCTTTGAATATGAAAACTGATAAAAAAAGAAATATACTGGTATGTAGGTTTGAACGTCATTACTGATAAATGAAAAATTGGACTTTAGTTCCTTATTGTATTCATCGGATTCATGAAATCTGCTTGTGTATTCTGTCGAAAACTGCCAAGACTAGATTTATTCTTTTTGAAAACATCTTATATTAATCTTTCGCAAAAAAAAATTTACCTCGTTCATGTTTCTTGTGTGATTTCAACAACAGGATTGGTAATGGGGGAGCATCATGAAAATGGAATCAACTATTTCATTTTTGCCGTTTGAAAAAATATAATTATATTATTTTCTACAATAGCATAATATTTCTTGTTTAAATGCGGTTGGACTTAATTAACAATCGGATCGGAAAGAATAGTTAGATTCTTTCTGCAAAATAAAACTTCAGTGGCATTTTTCATACAAAAGAAAGCTCTTAACAGCAATATTTTATACAATTGAAAATCAATGACGGTTGACGAGAATTGTTTATTAACAATTTTGACAAATTTAAAAATATATTAAGTTCTACGATAACCACTACACATACAAGAACATCTATAAAATGATTCTACTGAACCAAGTCATACCGAAATGAAACCCATGTCTAACTATATCACACACATATATATATTTTTTTTAAATTTAAATCAAATGTAATGATGTCAGTATTAAGTTGTGCAAGTATTTTTAGCTTTTATTATTGTGACAGCTATTCCGGCGTTTAAGGCCATTTTCGAACTGCGGTTAATCCACATTGTGACGACTTATTTATATGATTTTATTTACTCCCACCCCATTCTAATTTGGACGGGTTTTTAAAATATTAATGATTTATGATCAATAAAACCGATTTAGTTAGAAAATAATTAAAATTCTCCATTCTGTGAGGTTTTTACTTTATAATGTGTTTTCCCCATATTTAAATGACAATGTTTTCGTAATTGATTTATTTAAATGAGTTATATTGTTTTGAGAACGTGAACATACTAGGAAGCGGTGAATAAATAATTTTCCTTACTTTATTAATTAATATTACATTAGGATCATTCATTCGTTTATTAATTTCTAATTGTTCAAGTAAATTTAATCTAAACCCTTTATTTCTATATGTAAGGGTTTAGGCTCGTTGTTGTCAAGCGGGACGTGATTATTCACTAAGCGATGTTCTTCGAATTATGAAAAAGTGCTTTTAAATAGCATCGTATAATAATAATAATAATTGGACGATTTGCAAAGCGCCATTTTTGTGAAAAATCTCCTCAAGGGCGCTGTACAAAAATTACTTCCTATTTTCTGTCTAATTATGTAGAAACAGATACAGAAAAACATACTTACCTGGCAGATCGCTTCAGATGAACTCAGTTTGTATGTGTTCTTTGCAGTTTGAAAATGGCCTTGAACGCCGAAACAGCTGTAACAATAAAAAAACTAAAAATACTCGCAGAACTTAATAATAACATTAAATTTAATTTACATTTTTTTTTTTAAATAAATGGATTTCTAAGAATTAAACATAAAAACAATTTGACAAAATGCTTAAACCCTTTATTTGACTTTCATTAGGATGAATTCATTTCGCAGAACCTCTTTTATTGGTCGGGGGAAATTTCAGAAACATTTTTCTTTGATAACATGTAATTATGACAAATAGATCTTAACTGTTCCCAACATCTTCCACGCTATGGAAAGATGCGACGTAAATAAATGGAGGAAGGAGATAATTATGAATAAAAACTGATCAGAGGCTATTTCAAGAAACGTCTCTATTCTCAATTGTGAACTTTCATAAGAAATTTACATACTCATCCAGCTTCCTTGGTATACAAAAATGCCTGGCTTCTCTAGTGAATGAATACATGTAGGCGTTTGAAAAATCATCAAAACAACCCCATGTTAAGTCAACCGTAGATAACCTGTAATGATCTAACGTATAATGGTTGAATTTCGAACTATATATAAACTACAATCTCTCTCAGTCAGACGTAAACTTTCTGATTTATTACTTTTGTACAAAATTGTACATGCATCAATTGATACACCAAACATTTTATCACAAATCAACATTAATACACCAACAAGAAAATCAACAAGGAGGATAAAAGATATTTTTTTAATATTAAAACCTTTCACACAAATACGGGATATTTGTCTCCTTTACCGCGGATATTAAGAAATTACAATACTGTATACGCTGCTCTAATAATGAAATAGACATTTTTAATGACACAATTAAACAATTTTTTTAATAAAAAGTTTTACCATTAATATCAAACTGATAATATGATGATGCCCTTTATTAAGTACCAAAAGAGTATACCATCAGCACACGTGACAATAAGGAGTTAGTTTATACACCTGCTTTATGGTATGTTTTCAACCTTTCACTTCTTTTTCATTCTTATTATCGTTTTTGCGAGATAATGTTTGATGTTGTTTATTGTAACTAACTAACCATCACGCCGTTTTCCGCAGGTGTAGGCAGAGAGGACGGACCACCAAACATTTTTTTTTTGGTATACACTTCTTGCTTCATTCACATTCATTCATCGTCTTATACATTCTCTTCTGTTAATCCGACTTATCACATGGCCTTACTCAACTATTTTATTAACTTGATCGTGCCATGTCTTCTTCGAACGTCGCCGGCTTCTTCTTCCATTCACATTCGCGTCATATATTTTCCTTAAACTCCTATCTTCGTTCATTCGCTCTACATGCCCGAATCATCTAAGCGTCCCTTTCTTAATCTTTCTCATTACGCGTACATCAGCCTTGCATTCTTTACGGAATTTCTTAATTATTGTACTTATTGATTATTATTACTATCTTAACATTCATGTATGTAAGTTCTGGGCATATTCCTTGTTTTATGTACTAAAATAAAAATAACAACCTAAAATCTCTACATGACGATCATCATATTATAAAAACGTTATTTCGAACTGATTGATGTGTCAATAAAAATCAATGCGACCCCTAAAAGAGACGAAACGTGTGGGGAAGTGATATCAACATCTCCCCACGCCTTCTCCGAGGGTGGCTCGAGAGGGGGTGGGTATTGGATGGGCATATATCCCAAGTGCGGAAAGCCGAAAGGAATGAAAGACACTTCATCTAATATTTATACCGGTGCGGAGTTCTTGCGCGGATGTGCGGGAAGTGGAACTGCGAGTTGGCTTGTATTTTTATGTGCGGAAGGAATACATATTCCAGCACTCGGATTTAGGGCCTCTGTAATATCATAAGGTAGTTTTCAGTCCCCCTTTTAATAAATTAAACACTTTATTAATAAAACGTATTCATGTTGGGGTCACGCACCGCGATCGGGGTACTATTTTATACGACTCCGAGACTAACCTAATAAATTGTGGCGGTGAAAACCACAAAAATAAGTAGTCGCTTTGTTTTGGAATTTCTTGATACAGTTGGAATATTAGACGAAATTGTGTCTGAAGTTAACTTTAAAAATAGGTTATAAAAAGAATCAATATTTTCTGTTTTTTTTTTCAATTTTGAACAATAAAAAAAATCGTATCATAATGTTTTCATGTTTTTGACAATTTTGTTAAATAAATAAACATGTTGTTTTCCGGTATTATTATTAACTAACTAACTAAGTAACCATCACGCTGTTTCCCCGCAGGGGTAGGCAGAGAGGACGGACCGCCAAACAACTCGATCTTGGCATACACTTCTTGCTTCATTCACATTCATACAACGCCTCATACATTCTCTTCTGTTATTCCGACTTCTGACATGGCCCGACTCGAGTATATGATTCACAATCCGGGAACTGCGTTCTAAGCCAACTAAGCTATGCGTGATATCCATCCCGTTATTTGTATCGGTATCATACTTCGACCTATAAGAACTGTGAATATCATCCACAAATAATTCGCTTTTTTTTCTGTGACCTTTTTACAACTAAAAGTTTCTGCCAGAATTTATTGGTAATTCTTAGATAGTGTCTCAGATACACCTAACTGATTTTAATTTATATGGGACATCTGTTGACTTTTTTTGCAAGTCTAGGATTAAAATAATTTATTTTTTTAGACAGTTATTGAAGCTTATACACCTCATTGTCATATATATTTTTTAATAATTTAATATAATACTATCAACTCCCAAAACGAAACACCAAACCGAAAAGACACAGATAAGAAAAATATATCGGTAGCAGCTGGGATTCGAAACCAGGATGTTAATTTCTTGTTTTGATTTGGGAGTTGTTAATATTACCTTTAATTATTTAAAAAATAAATATATTACAATGAGATTATCAACAAGTTATTCCATTTTTTTTTATTAATAATAGTATACTTTTTATCCTGATGAGGGGAGATTTGCCGTTCAGATATTTGTATTTAAAAAACAGTGGTATAAACAAGGTACTTCTTATGAATCATACGAGAACATCATTTTCTCCCTGAATCTTCAACAATCTTTCAATGACCACGATTATGAAAATCATTCACATAAAAATAAAGTTGAAAAAACTGATTTCGGGAAGGCCGTTACTAAATACATAATGACATCGGGCGACCCTTAATTGTATTATTATTTCATTACAGTTTCCAACGACTAATGACTAATTACTATGGTTCACTGTACAAAATGTCTACGTTCAAATGGAAACAAAGTGCCAATTTCTTTAAATTATTACCCGCTTCGTCCGCAATAAACGTTTGAATGATTTATCTCCTACAGCATAAATGTGTTTAAATAAACCGTTTAATATTCCGTTTCGTTGTTAGATGTTAGACCATTTTCATTTAAAAACATTAAAAAGTATTTGATATTATTTCGGCAACATAGACGCTACACTTATATATTTCTTCTGCATAAATAAACAAATAGTTATATTACATTATATCCACAACACAACAATATGGGTGCAGTTTCCACAATAAAGTAAGATTAAATTTTCCTCTTCCTTAGTTCGTAGTCAAGTCGAATTTAATTATTCTATATGGTCCAATCACTATAAAATTCACTCCGATTCCATTAGAAAAGTTCAACATATTTTCTAAGATATGTTAACTATGAACTCGGATGAAACTGTAAATTATGATTACTTTTTTTTCATGAATACCAGAGTCCCAACTGCTCACAACTGTCTGGAGCCAGTGAGACTATATGGCATCCCCAATTATAGAATATTGTAAGGCTGAATGTATTGGGGAGGGGAAGTAGGAGAGGAAGAGGAAGTGGGGAAATACCTGGCAATTCAGAACTGGTCACCGAACACGGGTAAAAGTCATTTCAAGCAGCGTTTCAATTCTGAATGGTGATCTTTCACCACCCTTTCACATAATGAAAAAAACTAAAATTATTAAAACTCTCAGATAGAAGACTTGTTTCTGACCTAACTTATTTTCAAAATTGTTAATGGTATTATAACAGCCCCGATATAGTCAGCTTAATTAAATTTAATATTTCAACTAGAACTATTCGATCCTAAATTTTATTCAATTGTAACAATAATTTCAGGACTCAATCATTCAAAAATTCTCTTGTACCTAGACTTCACGCAGAAGGTAATACATTTTCAGACATGGTAGATATGTTCAACTGCTCGGAATACAAATACAAACAGATGATTATTGCATACATCCTCAACAATTATTAAGATATGTGTCTACAGTATAAGTATCAGTAAATGTAATGTACGTTTTGAATTTTCGCCTCTGTAGCTAATTATGTGGAATGGTACTTACACTCCTACTCCTGTATTTGTTCGTGAGACAAATTAAATATTTAGTTGTTGTATTTCATGAAGGCTATCTATTTTATCTATTTACCCACTGTGGTGTGTTTTGCACCTGTGTGACTGTTGTAATTAATTAAATATGTAAAAACCCATGTAGGGCGTATATAATATAATAAATAGATAAATAAAGATTGCGCTGAACAGGTAGCAAGGCTAAAAAGGTTGGTTTATTCAGATAGTATCAATTTGTATGGCAATATACAGCAAGGTGCATACGTACCATACGTGGACCAGACCGGCAATATTCAAACCGGGAGCATAGCTGGCACCGGCATGGCCAGGCTAGGGGCAGTAACAAATGTTGCTTTTAAAAATCGACTGTCGCGCGCTGACAAAATGAAGTAGAAATAACAAAACAATATAATACAGTAATATTACACTTTATATAATTGCTTTGTGCTGTCATTATTAATAAATCTTCGCTTCCGGAACACGTATGTTAAACCGGGCGGTAAACGGAATAATTCTAATCAACTTTACGAATTTTATTGTTATTTCGAGAACTGTTTTTTTTTATGTGACTCCTCACAAGAGTGCCCCTGTATGTACAGAGAACGTACAGGGTAACTATATCGCTACCCGGTTGGGCAACATTGTGAGGCGAGTTAAGGAGGAGGCTGTAGGTAGGAATTTGTTAATGTGGGTTTTGAAGAGGATCGTATTAAATGTTGGAGGAAAGACAGATCCCGGTAGCTCGCTCCATATACAATCCGATTTACACAAAAACGAGTCGGCGAAAGGACCCGTTCCCATGAAGCCGACATCAAGCGTAAACGGATGTTCCGCTCGTGTCCTTCGAGTTTCACGCACGTGCACCGGCGCAGAGGGGATCAACGCTGCTACCTCCTTCGAGCAGGCTCCATTAATATATCTGTAGAACAGACTCAGCATGCCTACATTGCGTATGTGCATCATAGATGGCAGTCAGTTTGTTAACAACGGATTGTCAATCAGACGAATCGCCCTCCTTTGCACAGAATCGAGCAGGGTTATCAAGTATTTGGGAGCTCCAGCCCAAAGGTGACTAGGTGAATGTCTTGATTGTATAGTGGTTTTATGTTAGTGTTTGTTAATTGCTGGATGATTTGTAGAATGGTGCATACGATTTCATGTTTGGGAAGAATCTCGATTGGAAGAATCCCGGAATCTAAATAAATATCCCTGACATGAGTCTCCCCTGGAAGACCAAAGGCATTTCTGAGTGCTCGGTTTTAAACCACCTGCAGGTCAGCTATCAGTTTTAAACGGAGAGCCCCAAGTACAGCAAAGGTTGGATAGATGGCAATATACCATGGCATAGTAAACCGAAATTACTAGGGAGGTATAGAGTAATCAATGCAGCCTATATATGCACCGGTTATGGGGGTAATTTCTGCTTCACATTATCAGGAAAAACTACTGACAGCAAGTAGTTTGATAAAAACAAAACAGAAGTTTGAAAAAACCTTCGTTGTAATGTAATATGGTTGATCTTTTTGATGCTAAGCTTTTTTTTCCTCTTATTTTTTTCCCACAGTTTTTAACATAAAGTAAAACATAAATTATATACAATTTTGGTTCCTGTGTGTGGGCAATACGAGTAATTTACGTCAATAAGAATACTAGAATACTGTTTTTTGTAAGTATTATAATAGCAAGAAAGTATAATATTTAATGGAAATTTTAGAATTATACTTTAAGTAAGAAGAAAGAAATACCAAAGATTTCATAGAAGTATTCAACCCCTAGATCATTCAGCCATAATTTTACCTCTTCACGTAGAAAGATAATTTATTTGTCGATAGATTTTCTTTTGGTAAAATATTGAATGTACGGGGACCAATAAAACAGCTGTGTATAAATGAATTAAAATTTAATTTGTACTCACCACTTTATTAATATATACATATCAACATGTTTCGAAAGCGATGCTTTCTTCATCAAGAATATGTGGAATACATATGTTATTTATAATGACGCCACAAAGGAATACCAATCTTTTGAAGAAATTATAAACAGCTGTGTGTTTGCATTAATTTAGTGTACGATCGAGTATAATAAAACACACTATATTAACCCATTTACTAATACGATTTTCGTTCTGTTCCCTTTATTTTTATTTTTAAAGACATATTTCAAGGTTTGTAAAATAAATAGTTTAAGGATATTGAATAACTTAGCTTTTCTATATGATAACTTAACTTCTTTATACTTTATCTCGTATGACACATCCGTTAAAAATGTTTTATTTTTATTACATATTACTTTTATAATATGTTTTTAAATAATTTGTAAAGGATTAAATAAAGGCATCAAGCATTTATTTGGCGGTTCAATTTTCAACATAAGAGTTTTTATTTTTTTATTTGTCATACGTACATTTAATTCGTATGGATGTATGATACAAAGAAAATGCAGTAAAATTATCTTACTTGGTCCCCTTTGTATAAAGTACACTCTATCAATATAGAAGGGGTTCAGCACAATTATTTTAGGTATATAAATTTTAAACTCAAAAATTACAATTGCAAATATTAATTATGTCTGACCTAGTTGTATTATATAATCATCAACAACCTAATTGATAGTCCTGCGATCCTCGCCACTATTAAATTAAATGTCAAAACACAAGACAAACTGTAACATTTTTCTGCATCACTTACACAACTATCAGTCAAATTCACAAACCAATAGAATGCATGATCTGGGCAACAGGTTTGGGGGTATTGTTGATATATTTGTTGATTCCATTTATGCGGTAAAGCGTTATCTATACCAGCGCTTTGATGAATCCTACAATCTCTAATATTGTAGCTTGAATAATGTAACATTAATGATAAGTATTATAATATTGTTTTAGTTTTTCTATTTTATGTCACTGTTAAACGATTGAAAAAAAAATTGCATTGTGGTTTAAAATGACTATGTACTTTAAATTTTTGATAGCTTTTTATATTATGTTCTAAAATCCATGCAAAAGCCCAGTTAAAAAAGAAAGCAGATACTCGAATAGTACACAACTGCTAACCCTGTACAAATCGCAAGTGCATCCCTCTGAAGAATTCGGCAGCCACCTCTGGTCGGGAGTCCTAAAATATCTTTAAAAAACCCTTGACTCTGTGCAGAACCGGGCGGTCCGTTTGATAGATACGCTTATCTTAATAAACGGACTGCAATCTTTGGAGCACAGACGTCAGGTGAGAATGTTCTACCGGCATTTTAACGGAAGATGCTCTGACTAACTAGCGTCATTGATTCCTTCAACACCGGTGCATAGTCGGGAAATACGCCAAACGTGAGCTCAACGTTTGCACACGGTTGACATTTGTCACATGATAACGGGTCGCTTCACCTGTTTCCTCCCTCCTACAATATGGGTCTCTTCAAGATCCAAGTTCACTCCTTCCTATCCTCTCCACGACCCTCCACATAGCATTCCCAAAGATGATAATGGCTTTGAGGGAAATTATTTCCCTCAGAGCTTCCTGTGTGGAGTTACTATAAAAAAAAGAAAAGTTGGGCGTATATTCAAATAAATAAAGACGGTGACTTATATCGAACATATCAATTTAGTTGATGAAGTACCGACTGTCCTAAATGTACATTATAGTTTATTTATTTTAAGTTTCAAAAATCTATTTAGTTAAATCATTATAGTTTATTTATTTTAAGTTTAAAAAGTATTTGCCAAGTGCTCGCCATGTTATGCATATTAATCTGTTACTTACCTTCCATACAACATGGGGGAGCTCAAAGATTCTCTCCGCAGCAGCTCTCTGGAGCCTCTCGACCCACTTCCCGAGGACTCCCACCCCACATCAGCCTGTCTGCACTCGCAGCATCCGTCCAAATATCTCCAGCCCGATGCGGAAAACTGCAAGTATAAATAAATTCATTTCTAATGCAATGCAAGGTTTAATGCAGTTGGGATTGGAATCTTCAAATATTTTCTTGTTTACTTAAGTTACAGGATTACATTTAACGAGTTTTAAAATTTAATTTATTTTATTTGTAGACAGTGAACACACAAGGCGGTTCTGAAACTGACTAAATCGATATATGACGTCTAAGTAACTTAACTTAACGTTGTGAATGTGAGGAGTGTGAAAATTTTTCAAAATGTCGTATTATGATGTGAAGTGGGGGTTTTGTTCAATTACGTATTTTTTTAGGGGGGGGGGGAGCGATTCTTGACTACAATTTTAAAGGTGGCGGGTGCAAATCCCGGTGTACTCAAGTAAATATTATTTGTTGAGTTTGTGTTATTTCACATTTTACTAATTTAAAATAAATATCCAGTATATTTGTAGCATATTCCAGAGCACCGTTCAGAATTGAATCGTTGCTTGAAATGATTTTAGCCGTGTTTGGTAATCAGATCCGAATAGCCAGGTACTTTCCAACCTTCCTCTCACCCATCTCCTTCCCCTCCCTGCCACCTTCAATCTCACAATATGGTACCCAAATTACGGATGCCACAGTCTCACTGGCTCCAGATGTTTGGGAGCAGCTGGGACTCTTGTACTCACATAAAGAAAATCAGATTGTCGTGAAGTTATAAATTGTATGTGAACCGCACAAGAGTCTCAACTGCCCGCAGCCAATGATCGGGGTAAGATGTGAGGCTGAGGCGAGTGAGAAATGGGAGATGGGGATGAGTAAGGTTGGGAAGCATCTGGTTATTATGAAGATTGTACGAGCACCTTTTAAGTTCAAATTGAAAAAGATTATTTTTTTAAAGACGAGCTTTTCTGTTTGCTTCTCCTCGGCAACTCTCGCGAGATTAACAAATTAACGGGGTTAATTGCACAAGAGATCCTCCGTTCAGTCTGCTCGCTGCTTTAGCCTTGGCTGGGGGAAACATTTAATAATGAAAGATTTTAAAATAAAAGTATGCGTTCACATTATGATTGTATAGGGGCTGTATTAGAATACATTAACATAAGGAACTCTCTGGCCATCGGATGATAGATATTTCAAATAAACACAGTAATCAAATTACCAAATCCAATGGACGAAATTAAATCTCTTTACCTCTATTATACATTGTTATCATGATTAATAAATAAGTGGGAAAGGTTTAAAATTGGTTTTAATATACTCATTACGATCGAATTCCACCAAGTGGTTATTAGGTACTTTTATTTGTTTCTAATTTTGAAACATAGTGAAAATTCATGATAATACGAATATGTATATAGATACATATTTTTTTATTAATTTAAGAAATTTTATAAAATATAACGCAATAAGTCCCGATTAACTACTTTATAGTACTTTGTATAATGTAGGCTTATTATTCAAAACCTTGTACTGAATTTACAGTTAAGGTTGAGATACAAAATACATAAATCTATATAAAATAAAAACACATGCAACAAACTTAAAACATAAATATTTCGTAAGAATTTCATTCAAAAATATTTCTACAAAAATATTTAAATAAAGAAAGAAAAAATATAAATAAATGACAACAATAGATCGTAAATAAAATAATATTTCCTAATTATCTAATGCAAATAGTTTATTTCAGCTAGCCAAGTTTTCAATATATTTATTAACTGTTTAGATTTAACACTTTTTTTTCTATTTCAGCAGGTAACCTATTTAAACAGCTAGGAATTATGTAATCTAAAGTTCTTTTTCCATATTTGTTTGTATGCTTAGGAACCATTAATCCTTAATTAAAATTGAAACGAGTATTGGAAGTGTGCTCTAGGTGTACGGCGGTTGCGGCAGTGCCGCCACGCTATGCTTAGCGAGGAACTCCTGGACGACGAGAGCTGAGTGTGAGGGGGCATTGTCGTGATGCAAAATCTAGGTGTTGGCGATCTACTTTCGAACGCTGCGAATCCTTTCGAGCAACTGTTTAAGGACGGACACTCAGACTGTAGCATTTCCCTCACTTTCGTGACGTTGCATCAGTTTTGGAAGTTGACGGTCGTCTAACGCGCACATCGTCTTCAATTGATTCCCGGCCGTTTTGGAATTGTTTGTGCCACTCGTAAACCCTTGCCTGTGACATGGCTTCATCTCCGAAGGCTTCCCGAATCATGGCCAGGGTCTCGAAACCGTTTTTTTCATCCGAACGCAGAATTTGATGGCTGCCCGCTGCTCCATCAAATATTGCATCTTGATTTCTGACGCGACGACAAAACACACTTTGCGAGGATCACTGTGCTAGCTCTACCGTTGCTCGGAGAGGACTAATTTGGTAGCGCGTTTGGTAGCTGCGACTCCCCCTACCATCCCCACCACTCGGCGTATCCCGCTACCCCTTCTAACGCAGTCAGGAATTTTTTTCTCGATACTTTTGCGACAGACCCTGTATAGGTTTATTAATATGCTGAAATATAATTTTGTACCACGGAATTGTTCTTACTGAAAGAATTTTGAGATAAAAGTATGGAATATTGTGTATTTGTGCGTATAAACTTACGTGATCTAATAATTTAATCAATGATTAAAAAACCTTTGTTACTTTCTTCCACTTGTTTATTTTAGACTGAACCGATTTCACCTTGGAATGGGCATCTTCAGACTGGTACAATTTAAACTATATCTATGGTATATATAGTATTTATATCAGGAGTGATCCCAATTTTCTCCTTCTATTATTACATATTTATGATTGAGAAGTTTGTTATATAGCTGACGGAACGGCTTTACAACTATATTTGAAACTTTTTTCGCGTTGGTTTATTACTTCCTGAAAACTTCTATGAAACTCATTTAGCAAACAAGACGGAGATCATAGATTTTTTTTAAAATAAAAAGAAGTACTTTTTTAAAAAATAAAATTCCTTTTAAGAATGCTATACGATTGTAAAACTTTGCTCAAATTAAAGGGGGTTTTTTAAACAAACAAAAAAATACATAGTTAGTACTAGTTTATATAACAGAAAATTTAAACATATATCTCCTTTCTAGTTAAGATACACCAATCATACCTAAATCAACTAACCCATTTGAATTCGTATAAATATGACTTTAAGTGGTCTAGTCGCGGTCCAGTCCAGTCTGGAACATAAATAACTCCTATTTCTAAAAGTAGCAGTGCCGCTGGTTTATTCCGTGGTTCATATCTGACAGCTTTAATTTATCGTCCCCTTTCTATTTTTGAAATAATCCCCAAACCTCTAAGTTGGAACCTGTGACATTCGGAATCCTCGCCATTTGTTTAAGGGCACTAATTTATTGAATCAAAGCGTAAATATATTTCCGCGGCGGCGGCTCCTTCCGGTAACACCCTAATAATTTACGAGGGGTAGTTTTATGAAGAAATATTTTTATTATTCGCGAAATATGAAAATATGTTTCAGCGAGTACCCACGCGATAAAAACACGTTTAAATCATTGCCTTATCTACATTAACTGTCCTGTCACAACGCATTGTTTATATCTTGCGCAATCTTAAATAAGTTCTCCGATTAGTGTACTTAAAAAAAAATAGCATTACAAATTTATTTATTTATTATATTGTATATGCCCTATATGGTATTTTACAAATTGTATTATAAAATTCGAATAACAATAGTGACATAGACACCAATATAATAACAATAACAAATAATAATAATTACATACAATACAAAACACACCACAGTAAATACACAAATAAAATAGATAGCCTTCACGAAATACAACAACCAAATATTTAATTTGTCTCACGAACAAATTCAGCAATAACATCGTGTTAGTACCATTCCAAATAATTTTCAATAGAGCTTCCACTCTAGACACGTATCTTATTAATACTTGTTGATGATGTATGCTGTAATAGAATTTTTGTATTCGTATTACGTGCAGTTGAACATATGAACGGTGTTTTGTGAAACGAAAACACCAACTAATACTAAAATTTGTCCGATTCTAGTAAATTGTCAACTACTTCAACATGTCGACGTACATCAATTTTCTGCAATACTTTTTTTACCACAATATCAGAGGAAAATCGGCTTTCAAATCAAAATATATGCATAAAAAAAACAACTCCATTTCTAAAAAAAAATTATTTTATGGATTCGTTTATAATACTTTATCTATCTAGGGCGTACAACAATATACTAGGAATTGTATAATACCCTTCAACTTTTTTATCCAACTAGTACTGGGGCGCTTTGGACTTATTACTTTTACCCCCTCATGGTTTGATTTACTTGACTGTATTTATGTTACATTATTTGTGCTCTTTGGGAAAAGATCTTAACTGAAAGGAAAAAGGAAGAAAATTTCGTTATAAACAATTTACTAAAGTTACTGTTTTACTTACAGAATAAAATATATTTAATATGTTATATCCTCTGCGGTCTGTATCCCCTAGTTTCGACGTCGGCTCATAAAGCTGAGTGATACGTAACTCAATCTCATCAATATTACTAAATAATATAATACTATTTTTAAGTACTCAATTTTAAACTATCAAACACACATATACAATCTCTTCATAATTAATTATTATACTTTTTTTTTGGATATATTACATTACGTACTATCTCTTAGTAAGAATAAGAAAGGGACCCTTAGATGGTTTGGGCATGTAGAACGAATGAACGAAGAACGGAGTTTAAGGATAATATATGACGCGAATGTGAATGAAAGAAGAAGCCGGGACGCCCGAGGAAGATATGGAGTCAAGGGAGTCAAATATTCGAGTCGGGCCATGTCAAAAGTCGGAATAACAGAAGAGAATATATGAGGCATTGTATGAATGTGAATGAAGCAAGAAGTGTATGCCAAGATCCAGTTGTTTCTTCGGTCCGTCCTCTCTGTCTACCCCTGCGGGGAAACGGATTGATGGTTGGTTAGTTAGTTAGTTAGTACTATCTCAATCCTAGCTTTTTCCTTTCTATTTTTTATATAATGGCACTTAATATGAACTAAATTTGTCAGTTTGACTGTCATTACTATTATTATTATCATCATCATCATCATCACCATCATCATCATTGTCATTATTATCATAACCTTACCTGGTTCTGAGATATGAGATGTCTTGAAAAGACGATTTCTTATAATCTATTAAAAAAAAAATTGTTGTTCAATTTTGTGTGAAGTATTTCAGTTAAACATATTCTAAAAGAAAATATTTAAATAAGACGTATAAAAACCATTTTAGAACATACCTAAACATGAAGAGCGAACCATGACATTGTTCTATATGCAACCAATTAGGGCACAAGAATTCATTGCATAAGGTTAACTACATTTGGAACCTTGTTCAAGAAGTTTTCTTTTGTTTTCTTGGTATAAAAATTGGAACAAAAAGGATATAGAAAATTTATTAATAGCATGTTGTTTTTATGGTATAAATTGTAGAAAATAATGGAAAAAATAAGAAATGGGAGTTTATGTACGATTTAAAACATATTCTTTTAACGAGATTTTATAAAAAAAACTTCATAGATACGTTAATTGTAATCAATATTTAAAAGGGCTGTGTATTACTCAGTAACATATAAATTCTATTATGCACATATTATGAAATATCTGCAGCGGGGCACTCCTGCATTGAAGAGATTAATAATATTCATAGTAACATAGAAAAGAGTATATATAAATATGAGATTTTTCACCCGTTAGGGTCGATGAGGGTTTTGATAACCATTCATGGAAAAAAAACTGTACAGAATCCAACAGACGAACCAACCTGATTTTAGAGATTTTTTATCCAATTCGAAGCATTTTGATTATTAAATAATCCTTTTTCTAAAATCGATCAACAATATAAAAAGAGTAAACCAAATGTAAAAGTTAATAAAATTTAACGAGAAAAGAGCATGCCGAAAGACGGGGTTAGTCAGACAATCAGAAGATAGTTATTTGTTTTCAGTGCAATCTAAAATTATCTAAAAGATTAGCGAAATTTCAGATTGCACCAAAGCAGACATACAAGCCATGTTTCCCTTAAATACCACTCTAAGATACTATGGCTACGTCCAAATTAATTTATTTCCCATAAAATATGTTAATCTTAAGTACTTTACTCAATATTGAACTTCAAAATCATAAATTGTTAAATAGATTATGAGAAATCGTCTTTCCGAACACTCATATCTCAGAATAAGACAAGGTGAAGTTAGAACCATATCCAACCAAAGTGACGAACTGGACACCGCCTAGAAACTGTAAGATGTATACAATATGGTGATTGCACAATGTTCTAAGTGATGTTAGAACCACGTAAAATAAATGGATATTTAAAGTGTTTGATCTCATAACTTCGTCATAAAAGTCATTTACGAAAATACTATACAGATGGCTATGAAAATTATTTAGGTTATAGAAATGAGCAAAAGAAACGGTTTTGCATTTAAAGGTCATTTTTGAAAAAAAAATGTCACTTAGAATATCCAACCAAAATGACGAGATGGCAAGGACGACAATTTTTTGGATTACCTTCACGTGAAGTTTTAAAACTCCTCTTACCGTTTTACAGATTGGAGGAAAATTCTATTTGCTTGTTATAACAGCAAAATTAACAACTAAATAAACTGTTTCAAGGAAAATAAATTTAATAATGTCATTATTGAGTTCTGAGAATGGTTTGAAAATGGAAAAAAAAACATTAATGATATCATTACTACATTAATCTTTAAAAAAATTAAACAAAATAGTACTTCCTAACCAAATACACCTTTGGGATGTAATCTTTAAAATGATATTCCTAGTGATTGATTTTTTTGTTGTTTTTGTATGACAATACCACACAAGAATCGCAACTGTCTAGATCCAGTGGAATTATGGCTCCCCAAATGGGGTACGTTGTGAGGCTGAGTAAAGAAAGTGGGGAGGGAAGGGAGTACCTGAATATTCAGATGCGATTCCTATGTATGGCTAAAGCTATTTCAAATAATGATTTTCTTTCATTGAAAGTATTTACCACTTTGAGACTATCAAGTATTTATTCAATTTATCAATAAAAATATTAAAACTCTCAGGTAGAAGACTTGTTTCTGACCTAACTTTTATTCTCAAAATTGTTAATGGTATTATAGACAGCCCTGATATAGTCAGCTTAATTAAATTTAATATTCCAAATAGAACCACTCGATCTAAAATTTTATTCAATTTTAAAAATAATTTCTGGATTGAGTAATTCAAAAATTCACTTGGACCTACTCGTAGACTTCACGCAGAAGGTAATACTTTTTCAGACATAGTAATAATATGCAACTGGCAAAAAGGGTATTTTTAAACTTTTCAACAATCCTTTTCGAAATTTCAAAATGTGCGATATAAACAATGGCTTTAATTTAAAAGTAACAATGCTGTTAACAGTTTGTGCCTCCACCTACGAGTATGTTGTATGAAAACGCGAATTACGGCGGGGAGGGATGAACGCATTCCCATTTAAACAATTCTAAACATTCTCCTGCTACCTAAAACGGAAATTCTTTTCTGAGAAATGTATTTCATTACGATCAAGTCGCTGCGTACGCTGCCTTGTATTATATTATGTTAAATTCTAACAATCAGTCTGTGGGTAAAACGCTTGTAAAGATCAATCGTGTAGCCGCAAACAATGTTAATAAGCATTTCGAATAGTGTTAGTACCTCTCCTGAAAATACCTTTTTATGGCGGGTTCTAGATTTTGTCAAAATAATGGATATTCAACTACAATATTGAGTACTACGCTATAGTATTACGCTATGAGCGGATTTTTCAGACCAGGGTAGACCTTCAACTTGAAAACAGCAATACGGATCTGGCAATTAATTACCTATGCAATTTCTTCAATAGATTGGTATTCACTCTATGGCGTCATTATAAATAAAAGAACTAAAAATTACTTTGTATTCACCACTTTAATAATATAAACATATCAACATGTTTCGAAAGCCATGCTTTCTTCTTCAGGAGCATATAGAATACTAAAAAATAATAATGTCAAGAATAGACAAATGATAAAGATAGAACACAATAATGTAAGAATCGACAAATTATAAACATAAACAAAAATTGATTAAAGTAGTTCAGTAATAAGTCGAAAATTACTATAAAACATTGATTAACAAATGTATATTAGAAATTAAAAAAGAAATAATTTTATCATTTATGTTAGTATGAAAATAAATTCAATAGATAGCTATTTAAAAAAAAATTATTCTAAATTATATTTATTTCATTTCTAACGCTTTTTCTCATTTCTAATATTTCAAATTTGTCTAATTAAAATAAAAAACCTTTATTTACATAAAAATACTGATTGGTTTCTAAAATACGATTGGCAAATCCGGAATAATTGTTATTATTTAAATACCTTAGGTGTTCCTTCACTTTAATACTGAAATTTCTAGAAGTCTTTTCTATGTAAAAATGGTTACAATCCTAACAAATTAATTTATAAACCCCCAATTTATTTTAAATATTATCTTTATTTTTATTATTTAAAACACGTATTTTTTTATTTACTGTTAGACTAAACATCTGGTTGGATAGTATTTGGGGTGTTTTTAATTTTTAAATTTTAGGTACTATTATTTAAAAAATAATATTTTTCTTCATCGTTTAGTAATAATAATTTTTAATTCATTTTTTTAATTACCTATGTATGTGCGATAAATATCGCCGCCGTAAGATTCAATATTGTCTATTATGTTTTCAGTGAATCTTCAGTTGGGTAAATATATAATATTTTGTCATTTTTACAATGGTATAATGATAATGAGTCTCCATATTTTGACGATCTACAGTAAAATTAGGTACACTAGATAAATAATACAATCGGCTTCTGGCATTCTATCTCAAGCGGCCCGAGATATTTTAATATTTATGTTATTTGAAACACACATTATTTAAAATCAACATTTAAGAAAGCTTTGACTGTCCAAGGAACAAATCCCGTTTTAGGAAAGTCAAATTGACGAAATAACAACTATTCCGATTTACTAATGCTTGATTAGGTTCATAAAAGAAAAAAAACAGTTTAAACATTCAAATATTAATACACATTTTAAATTTTGCGCCTTAGAAACTTCCGAAATTAACAAAAAAAATATTTAGTAAACAAAATAATAACATTTTGTTTGGAAGTTTTATTTACTATATACTTTTGCTATTTTTGATATATTAAATTCGCTACCGGTTTCGACACAACCGTGTCATTAATTTAAGTTAGTTATAAGAATGCTAGTGAATGGCACGGTTGTGTCGAAACCGGTAGCGAATTTAATATATCAAAAATAGCAAAAGTACATAGTAAATAAAACTTCCAAACAAAATGTCTAGAAATTGCTAGAAAAATAATAACACCCTATAAATCACCTTTGTTAACCATGTTCCCTTATTATTCCCTCCTTATGACTCCTCCCACCATCCTCCCCTCCAAATCACTACTCCCACTCCCACTACGCTCACCTAATAGTGTCTAATTTATTTATTTGAAACAATATAATATAAAACAGCTTTGACTGCCCAACTGGGAACAAATCCCGTTTTAGGACAGTCAAATTGACAAATTTAATTCATATTTAGTTCCATTGTAAAAAAAAAAAAACAAAAGGGAAAAAAGATAATATTTACGTATTTAGGATACATACCTAATAATTTAATAGAATTTTTTTTTTAAATATCAGAAATCAAAAATTCGTTAAATAAATATTAAGTAACCCACATACGACTTTAAAGCATTTTTACTCATAAACGATTTTTTAAAAGACTATCTCGTTAATACTAACACTTCTATATAGAAGATACATCAGTGCAGAATCCTGTAAAATTATATACAATACCATCATTGTTCCTGATGTTAATTATTGTAGTAGTATTTAGTTTTTGTCATAGGAGGAGGATTTTAGAAAACTTACAGTTTTGCAAAACAAAGCCATACAAGTAATTTTAATAGCATACAAATATTGCAAAATTAAAAAATGCTAAGGGATCTAAACATACTGCCTTTTAAGCAAATTATATACTTAAATGTAATAGTTTTTCTCTTTAAAAGGTTTAACGGCCACCAAATTATGAATTCTTGAGAAAAATTAATAAACATCAACACAGACATAACCACTCCACGAGAAGAAGAAATGAACTAAAACTTCCCTTTCGAAAAAAAACAATCCCAAAACTCATTGCTATATAGAGCCATGAAATGCTTACAATAAATACCGGCCAATATAAGAGAAGAGGAAAATGTTTTGAAACTTAAGAAGTAAGTGACGATATACGTAAAGTGCAATTTATAATGTCGTAATTTTTAAAGTTTGATTTGTAATTCTTAATTGTATGTAGATATTATGTTCATATTAAAATACATGTCATCAATGTACATGTTTTCTATATTAAGTTAAATAAATAAATAAGCATCGCTACTCACTGCTCTCCAATCGGTCCGGTGGTTTAGAAAACGAATATTATTCTTATTTAATAATATGTCAGAAATTTTCTATAATTTCTTTTTTTTTAACATATCACAATTCTTATCATTTATTTTTGTTTTTTTTTTACATATTGAAAACAAGGTTTCACAGAAAATCTGTTAAAACGTATGATAAAAACCAATTCGTACATCCCGGGCCGCTAGAGGCGCTAGTGTAGCATATTACCATTTCAATGTATGGAAAATGTCAGAAACTAGGCGCACTGTATATTTCCATTGTATTTTGTATAATTCGTAAGATTATCAGGGGTTTACGGTTTACTATAAATAAAAGATACACTATTATCGTTGCGATACTTCAAGGAAAGGGACACTTATAGGCTGAGGATATTTGACCATTTTGCCTACCAAGTGCTATCTACAAAATTATGCATCTATATTTTTCACACAATATGCAGATACAATCAGTACACAACTATATTAATAGGACTTGATTTTTTCGTTGATACTAGGTTTTTACAAATTTTAAAATCCAGTTACAAACCTCAGTTATCATATATAAAACAATAAATTAAACAAAATTCACTCAAATGATACATAATACAGATAGAAGAAAGAGTCCCGAGATATACAAAGAGAGACACAAGTGATACATAATCATTAACAACCTAATTGACAGCCCTGTCATCAACACAAGACAAACTGTAACATTTTTCTGCAACACTTACACAACCAACTATCAGTCTCATTCATTAACCAATAGGATGCATAATCTGGGCAACAGGTTTGGAGATATTGTTGAAGTATTTGCTGACTCTATTTATACAGTAATATAAAGTATAATAGTTTAAAGAATAAAACAACATTAAAACAACGTTATTTACAGCACAGCAAAAAGAGGAAATTAGTACAGTTTACATTGGGGCATCGGTCGGGGTCGAGACAGCTCTAAGCAGGAAGGGTGTCTTCATATTAGTTATCGCAAAGTACCTAAAATTCCGTTGTCCAAAAGTAGTATGAGTTACAGAAAATTGTAGTAAATCTTTGTTAGTATTTCTAGTAACACGAGTGTCTTCTTTCATAGTATTTACGTTTTTTTGTATACAGATGAGTGATGATTGTTTTATCGTAAATCTTACTAGATCTAAATAGCCAGGTACTTCCCCGCCTTCCTCTTCCCTGTGTATTTCCTCTCTTCAATACCTTCAGCCTCACAACATACCCAAATTGGGGATGCCATAGTCTCACTGGATCCAGATGGTTGGGAGCAGCTGGGACTCTTATGTGGTATCACATAAAAAAATAAAATAAATCTCCGTTCGTACTTACTGTTTTACTCCATCTAGCCGTGTATGTACATTTTTCGGGAGTGTGGTACAGAAAGTGTGCAACAGCATTAAGCAAACCATATTATTTGTAAAGATCAAACTTCAAAATGAACATCACAACATCCAGACCGACGTGCGACGCGACGGTATGAACAGAACTGCGGGTTTTGAACAAAAATAAATAATTAAGAATTCTCATATTTAAATGCCTATTGAGAAAAAAAATTTTCTGTCCAACATAAATCTTACCTAATCTGTTCCAAATAGTTTTATCAGTAGGCTGCATACTGAAAATCTTGCTGAACTTATTTAATTTGGTTGATTATTATTTCAGTTGACAATTTTATTGCTGGTAAATTTAAAAGAAACATACACTAATTATACCAAAAAATCAAGAGTGCAATTACAGCAATTTTAAACAATCAAAATACTTTAATTATCTATGGAGAAATATTCAACCAAACTATGAGTAGTTTATAAAATGTTCACAACTAGTAAATACAGACTATAACTTTATCACAGCCAATATGAGAAAACTGAGTTTCGTGCTTACTCTAGGACCAATTCTATTAATAAATTCGCCGTGCACCTTGTTTGAAAGTAATTAATTATTAAAACTCAATATAAATTTAGCTCAACCTGAAAGCACGGCCGCAACGCAAATATCTAATATCGGTGTAATGTTGACTAACAAAATTAATTTCCTTCGATCGAAACTTTTACAATACTTCAGGTGGAAGCTAATATTTACCAGGCAACTGTAATAATATTTGCGATCGGTATACCGCAAGGATTCAATGGCGGGCCACGATGCCCGGGCTGGAGCCGCCTGAATAATATGAAATAATATTTCACGTCTAACTTTTTACGGGCGTACAATCTAATAGAAAAATTCTCGTGAGGTATTGGGGATAAGTTTTTACACCGTTTACGTTTAGCGATTGCGTGTTTCTTCAACCGGCTGTGTCTTAGATACAAAAAAGTAGATCATAACACGTGACATGGAGGCAAAGCAGCCTGAGGCGTGCCACCGAATAGCTCTGCCTTTATTATTCCATACAAAGATTTGGCTATACAGTGTACAGGGTAAGGTAGGTTCTACCGACACGTAGGGGTTACACAAATTACTACAAGTACTGGTACAAGACAAGAAGCAAAGTTAGTAGATTTAGGTCTGCGCGACGCATACTCCCCGCAGCCCGCACGCGCGGTGTGTTTGGAACTTTTCAACTGGAACGATGAATTTCAGAATATGAAATTTCTCACCCTTGATAAATCTTGAACTATATTGGTGGATTTATAACGTTTAATATGAAACGGGCCAATTTTGAAAATTTCTCATACGTTTTGTGAAGGCAATATCATCAGATGTTGACAAAGATAAGTAAATCGGTAAAATGCTGACATTTTTGTTGTTGTTTTTATTCGACATCCCGAAAATCCTTTTTTTTTCTTTTGGAACACAGACATTATTAAACAATAAAATGTAAGAACGCTTTGACTGCCTCACTGGGAGAACAAATCCCGCTTTAGGATAGTCAAATTGGCAAATTTAGTTCATAAGTGCGATTATACAAAAAACAGAAAGGAAAAAAGTTGTTATTGATGGTAAAATGATATATATAGAAAAAAGAATAATAATTAAGTATTAAGAGATATATGAACGTACTTATGAAGAGAAAAATCAATAGTATAGAGTAAACAATTATGTATATGTGTTTGATAGGTACTGGTTGGTGCTATGAGGAAAAAATGCGTTTAAAATTGAGAACTAAAAAAAAGATAATATTATTCAATAATATAGATAAGATTGTGGCCCCTCTTAACGTGTGCTGGTAAAAGATGATTTTAAACCGTATACTATTTTTTTTTTTTAAACACGAAGCCAAGAATCTAACCACTATGCCAATGAGAACATCATTCGTCATTAGCTCCGGACTTTTGTAAAGTCGTTCTGAAAGTAATAAATCATTGTCATGATAAATTATTTTAAGTTCAAAATTAAAATAAATTTCATTAGAAGTAACGTAATATAGTTTGTTCCCACTTCCGTGGAGATTAATTAAATGATCAAGAATGATTAATTGCTTACTTACCTGTATTTCACTTCCCCACTATACAACCTGTTTTTGTATAATTAATATGGAATCCAAAACGGATTATAAATATGACTTAAAAAGTAATCAAGTCGGTTTAGTTAAAATCGATATCTTAAGTTCAGTTTAATTATATTACCTTCATTCTTTTTTTTTAGTTAAAATGTTCACTAATGACTTATATTCATGGCTGCAAAAAATCTTCTGCTTCAGTCGCTTCATCATTGCTGAGGATCGTGACCCCCTCTCCAATCTCCCTCGTGTGCAAGACTCCTCCACTCCTCGGGATCCTGCGCTGCGTTGAGAGCCAAGGACATCGACATTCCGGACACCTGGAATATTCAGTCACTCCAACGCATCGGCGACCTTCCTCTTCTTCTCCTGCCTTCCAATTTGACCATGAGCTGTCCAGGCTGGAGTTCTCGGTTTAGCGAGCGACATGTCCAAAGAATCTGAAAATAAGCTGTAGGCATACACTTGTTAGCCTATTGTGAATGCCAAGCTCTTCCAGAATTGACGTATTTATGCACCTGGCTGTCCATGGAATCCTAAACATTTTCCTCCAGCGCCACATTTTGAGGGCGTCTATCCGCTTCCGTTTACTAGCTCTGAGTATCCATGTTTCCACGTCGTAGCTACAATGAATATAATATATTAAATTCGGAAAACCATTTTCAAATTTTTCCATGGAATGTTAAAATACGAGTGATTAATTAGTCCATATGCGTTGTAGAAACTGTTTTTGTTGTTGTTATGTGACTATTTTTTCATACAAATACTAAAGGTAGTAATTTTTGTTACTTAGGTTATTAAATTATTGCTCCAATTCTTTCTGAAAACGAAATAGCTGTCACGGAAAAAAAAATTGTATATTCGTATATAGTAACAGTATCTTCATATATTGTACATCTACGAGAAGACATAAAGTTGATTGCTCGGAGACGCGTTTTTTTTTAAATAACGTAATTAGTATTCTTTCACTGAGATCATTTGAATAATAATGCAGGTTTAAACTATTGTATAACTGGTCGAACCCAGGACTCTCCACATTAACTCGATTGAATAGAGCTAAGGCCCCAGATAAACCGAGAGGTCCTGTGTTCGAGTCTCAGATGCAACCGTTACCTTCTTTTTAATTTTCTGTTTCTTTTTTGTTTTATATTTCATTTGAGATTTATTAATAATATCCTCAATGAATAAAAAAATATATATTACAGCGAGGTTTATAAGTTAAAATAAGTTATTCTAATAAAAAATGAATATTAATTCTACACTTATAGAAGAAGTAAATATACGTCCTATAGAAATAAAAATCAGATTGGTACATCCGAGACACTATCCAGATTCCAAATAAATTAGGGTAGAATCTTGTAGTTACTATAGATGGATGATATTAACCGTTCTTAAATTGAAGTATGATATCGACAAAATGACGTAGAATATTGTGGTGGCATTAGCTCCTGGGTTTGATATTTTCTGTAGCTTTTGTACTTTATATTTCATGTGAAATTTGTTAACATTATATTTAATAATTTTAAAAAATGTGTAAAATTGTTCTATATAAATCTCATTTTCGGGGATTCTCAGTTAATTTTTTTAAATTGTGGCTTCGGAGAAACATCTTCCAATGAAACTGAGATTCTTTTCACAAAGCTTTGATTAAAGTTTTATAATTTCTTCAAGGGATTGGAATACACTTTCTGTAAATGAATTAAACATTACCTTTTTAATATATGCATATCAACACGTTTCGAAGGCGAAGCTTTCCTCATCAGGACATACAGATTACCAAAAGGTTAAACTAATACTAAAATACTAAAACTTCGCTTTCGAAATATGTTGATATGTACGAGTATATATTAATAAAGTGGTGAATACAATGTAAATTTATTTATTAATAATGATGCCACAAAGTAAATACCAATCTTTTGAAGAAATTATAAAAAAGCTAGTTTAGCTTTCTTCAATAGTGATCAACTACTAATCCTATGCAAATCTCAAGTACGTCCAACAATTAAATTTGGAAGTCACCTCTGGGCTGGAGCTCCCAAATACTTGATAATCCTTCTTAATTCTGTGCAAAATAGGGCGGTTCGTCTGATTGAGAATCCGTTGCTAACAGACCGGCTGCTATCTTTGATGCACAAACGAAATGTAGGTATGCTGAGTTTGTTCTACAGATATTTCAATGGATCCTGCTTGAAGAAGCTAGCAGCGTTGATCCGCTCCGCGCCGGTGCACGTGCATGAAACTCGACTGACACGAGCGGAACATCCACTCCCAGTTGATGTCGGCCTCATCGGAACGGGTCGTTTCGCCGACTCGTTTTTGGTAAATTGCCTCGTATGTAGAACGAGCTACCGGCATCTGTCTTTCCTCCAACATTTAATCCGGGCCTCTTCAAAGCCACATTAACAAATTCTTTCATACGGCCCCCTCCTTAACTCGCCTCACAACGTTGCTCAACCGGGTAGCGATATAGTTACCCTGTACATACACCGTATATACAGGGGCGTTCTTGTGAGGTGTCACATAAAAAATAAATAAATAAATAAATCTAAAAAAACAAAATTTTCAGTTTTAATAATAATATCCCAGGTATTACTTTTTCCTAACCAATATTATAAAATCTGCCCTGGGGGAGAAACGTGTTCAAAACGGAGAATTTCAACAAAGTGGTATTTACAAAGACATTTATATAAAAAAAAACATGTAAATGCCAATACTGATTTTAATGACAGGCAAATCATCCAAACAATAGAAAATAACATAAAGCAAACCACAAAATGAAATATTTGTTGTGGTTACGGTTTCGAGCCATTACTTTGATTCTGTTCAAATATTTGAAACAATTTCACTTCAAAGGAACACCAAGGAGTTAATTGAAAAGATACGTAGTAACTGTATTATCTGATCTCGTTCGGTATAAACTTGAAACATTAACAAAAAGCTTTTCTGTCTGGCCAGTTATAAACAAATAAATATGTGATAGAAACGACATGAAAGAAATTAAACGTTTAAGTTTGTTGAAATTCTTGACGTTCATTAGGGACGCTTTTTTATGTGACACATCACAAGAGCGCCCCCGTGTGTACAGAGTGCATACAGGAGAACTATATCGCTACACGGATGGGCAACTGCTGTGAGGCGTGTTGAGGAGGGGCTGTAGGAAGGGATTTATTAATGCGGGCCTTGAAGAGGCCCGCATTAAATGTAGGAGGGAAGACAGATGCCGGTAGCTCAATCTACATACGAGCTGATTTACACAACATTTACGAAGGGATGGCAGTCGGTCTGTTAGCAACGGATTCTCAAGAAGACGAACCGCCCTATTAATTAAGTCAATTCTTTCTGTAACAAAAGTGTAATGAAGTTTATTTTTTTATTTCTCAATTTGTTTAATTGTTGATATTATTATAATATTATTTAAATCGGTATTATGAAATTGGTATGTAGTATCTCTGTAACAAAACTGTCATGCTGCTAACATTTTTTTTTTTTTAATTTTTCCAACTTGTGCACATTTATCACAACATGCATGCATCTATATTGTTATAATTTTGCGCTACATTTGTATGATAATTGTTATTTACTCTTGTATTATATAATATTTTTTAACTAAACTCCTGATGACAAGGTATTTACGGTGGCTTAGGAGGTACAAGTTCCCATTATATGTAATTAATATTATACAATAAAAAATAAATAAAAATGAAAATGAAAAAGGCTTATATAATATTAATTTCGTTCTTGATATAGCTACGTAGGTTCAAGTTCACAAGTTGACAAAAAATTCTTAAGCCGAGACGAACCTCCGGAGACGAATATCCAATAAACGCCTTTATTAAAGCATCGATCCCTAAGGACATCTTGTACTCAGTAACGTCTAATGGAATTACAGGAAAGGTAGGATATTATGAAAAGTACAATGTAAAACGAAAAGAGAAGATGGGTGGAAAATAGAAAAGTGATAAGATAGGAAGGATAAAAGATAGATAATATAATAATATGTAAAATATAGGAGGTAGGTACTGTAAGTAAGAGAGAAAAAGATGATTCGAAAGAAGAATAAGAAAAGATAGAAAGTAGAGTCTAGAGAATGGAAAGAGGATCATATTATGAAACGATTTATCTTGGTGCGAAATGTAATCTCAGACGCTGGACCGCTTCTGGGAAGTGAAGCTGGATTTTTGCTTGGAACCTTTGTTTCCGTGCAAGGACATTATTAGTATGATAAAATTGAATAGAACATTAATTTTAGTTATCTAGTTTTCTTTTTTTTCTGTTCCACTTCTGTCTGTTTTTTTAATTCCTCGAAATTGTTACGTCATATTGACAAATTATTATGTAGTGAAATACGGTTTATTTTCTGATCCTTGTGAAAGTGTTCAAATAATTTGACATTTTTTTGATAATTTCTTCAATAGATTGGTATTCACTTTGTAGCGTCATTATTAATTAATTAATTAAAAATTACTGTTGTATTAACCGCTCTATTAATCCACACATGTCTTAATGTTGCGAAAGCGATGCTTTATTCATCAGGATTATATAGAATAGGAGTCTAATTGTGAATATATATTATTATATATAACAATTATTCTGAATTAGTCAAACCATATTTTAGAAACCAATCATTATTTTGAC
Source organism: Halesus radiatus (assembly GCA_022606495.2). Lineage (NCBI taxonomy): Eukaryota > Metazoa > Arthropoda > Insecta > Trichoptera > Limnephilidae > Halesus > Halesus radiatus. The sequence continues at coordinate 166,073 of JAHDVE020001969.1, read as the reverse complement.
GTTAATAAAGGTTAAATAATTTACATATTACAACCGGTTTACAATTAGACAAATTTGAAATTTTCGAAAACAGAAAAAACTTAATAGTGAATTAAATTTAATCAATAATCTTTTTTTTAATAGCTATGTCTTGAATCTATTTTCATATTAATATTAATAATAAAAATAATTTCTTTTTGTAATTTCTAATATAAATTTGTTATTCAATGTTTTATAACAACTTTTTATTAACATTTTTGATTAATTACTTATCTACTCTAATCAATTTTTGTTCATGTTTATAATTTGTCTACTTTTGCATTATTGTATTCTATTTTTATCATCTGTCTGTGCTTGACATTATTATTTTTTAGTATTCCATATATCCTGATGAAGAAAGCATCGCTTTCGAAACATGTTGATATGTGTGTATTAATAAATTGGTGAATATAAAAGTAATTTTCATTGAATTTATTGACAATTTTTTGTTAATTATTATCTTTTTGGACAAATGGCTTACCTCATAAGTACAGCCTTCATTTCTTTTAGTGGAGCATAAAGGTAGTGCTTCTCAACCCAAGCTCCGGCACTATAATTGAATAAATAAGAGAATATTTTTAATTCATTACGTTCTGTAATTGCGTCAGGCCTCGTTTAATCCACCAATTTTGCCAACTTTCTGGACCTTTTCCGCCCGGGGTCACGTGCGCCGGTACGCCCATGGAAGAGGAGGGGTCGACAATTTAATAAAATGAACCCAACTCACATAACAGGTGCGGGAGACGCCACTGGACAGGAATTTATTCCCCAACACATATTATCAGAAAACTTTGATTTAACCATAGAACACAGTTTAATTAAGAGCTGTCACTGGCTACTGAGAGCTTTTACAACTGTACTATTTTTTCACCGAAAACAATTTCATTACAATTTTATTTTTTTTAACTTATACAATGTGAATGAGATTAAAAAGCCGACAGCAATATCCTGAGGCAATTTTTTTACTTATTTTTTATTTGTCAAATTTCAGAAGGAACACTTTTATTTTTTACAGGGGAGGAAATTCTTTTAGATAATCTGCCCGTATAAGTTTCCACTGATAAACAAACAACTGTACTAGAAAAATACGTGAACACGTTTTAATATTTTTATCTTCAACTTTTCAACTAGACACGCGATACAAGAAATCGATAATAAAATTTCCCGACCTTCGGATAGGTGCTAAATCATAATCGTTTGTATATACATACTAGCTGACGTATACCCGGCCTTGCACGAGATTATTTATTTTTCTGGAATAAAGTTTTTTTTTTTTTTTTTTACATGTATACCGCACAAGAGTCCCAACTGCTCCCAACCGTCTGGAGCCAGTGAGACTATGGCATTCCCAATTGGGGAATGTTGTGAGGCTGGAGGTATTGGGGAGGGGAAGGAGAAGGAGAAGGGGAAGAGGGAGGTGGGGAAATACCTGGCTATTCAGATCTGGTCACCAAACACGGCTAAAAGCCATTTCAAGCAACGTTTCAATTCAATTCAGTAAAGTAATTCAGTTCTGAATTCTTGCTCGTCAATTGGGTGCCATAATTGATTTGACAGCGAAATTAATGCATTGTGACGACTATTACTATCTCTAAACGACGAAACAATCTGATAATTTTATTTATTTCCAAACATTTATTAATGGTTTTTGTGATTAATTTGTAAAACCCCGTTTAATTTATTTTTTTTAAATTTAATGTAAACCTAATTTAATAATGTTATTATTAAGTTCTGCAAATAGTTTTAGTTGTTATTATTGTGACTGCGGCAGTTTTAAAATCGCATTGAACGCCGGAACAGCTGTCACAAGAATAAAAACTAAAAATATATGCAGAATTTAATAATAACATTATTAAATTTGATTCACATTACTTTTTCTTTAAATCCATTAATTTATTTTTGTCAAAATTATCTTAATCAAAAGTTGCTATGTGGGTACCCACGTGTGTTTTCAATTTTCAAAATATTCTACCCAAGCAAACCTTTTTCTTTTGAATATGTAATCTGTGACTAACCAGAGTAATATATCTATGGGCTTACCTCAATACAACATGGCGGGAACAATGTTTTTCATACTCATTTTTAAACGTTATAACAACAGTTTTACATATTGGATTTCATTCGACCTACTCTCTAAACCTTCCCGGCACTAATAAGAATAAACTGCGCTATTTTCATTGATGGAATTACATTTTAATGTGATTTTTTTATTAAAAAACCTTATATGAACAAGTCGAAGAAAGTTATAAACGTTGGATTTGAACCATTGTGCTTTGTTTAAAATTATAATCATTTTCCTATGAGGCATCTTGGTGGTACAATTTAAAAGATTTTAACCGACCTAATTTCAAATGTCAGACTTTACAGCTTATGCACTGAAAGAAGCATTCTACTAAACTTGACTCAGCGGTCAATATCTCCATTTAGCGGGAAATCGCTTGAAAATACAGCACAAAGGTACTTCAACTCGACCTGTTTTAGCTGCGTCCCGTTGCCATAGAGGTCGCTTTGTGTTTGGTCTCTTCCAATAACCATGAGTTCAGTTTTAGAAGTGCTTAACCTCATTCCTGCCTCTGTACAGTGTACACTCCTCAATTAAATGGTTTATCCACTCCTTTAAGCGCCCTGGGTGGAGTATGGTTGGTGCAATCTAGTCAGGGGAATTATAATGGAAACGGGATGATCTCTGTATCACAAACTTTTGCCGTAGCTGATGTTTGGCTAGTGCCGCTGATTTGGACCATGAAGATAGTGAAGAGTATTGGCGAAAAGTGAGCATCCCTCAATTTTCAGCACAAATTCTTCATAAATATTCTCTTAATCATTCGAAAAAAATATATTAATATGTTAGAATGGGAAATTTCGCATAAAAAAATAGATTTAAAATTTTATTTTTGAGTGACGCACTGTTCAGCAAGGAGGTAAAGTAGTAATATTAAAAAGGCAATTGGGTTTCTACTAACAGTTATAAGCCTCGCCGCTCATCACCCGTGCTCGGTCTGGTGGTTAAGAAAGGGAATAAAATACTTATTTAATAAATTGTGAAAATGTTCTTAAATAATGTGATTTACAGACTCCTTTTGAGTTCGCATATCACAATTCTTATATATCTTTATTTATTTTCTTAATTTTAGATTTCTTTTGGCCCAATACATTATCATAATTTCTATATTTTTTTCATATTTATTTATTTAAGTTTTTAATCCAGCAGGACTGGGTGACTAGTGCAAACCCAATCTGCAATATTTAATAAGATATGTACAAATATAAATAGAAAAATGAATATAATAAAAAAGGTAAAATAATTATATTAACATATAATAGAATAAAATGAGAAAAAAATTATGATTGCATAAAAATAAGAGAAAGAAAACGATAAACATGGTAGTTAATAATTACATGGAATAAATTAAATTAACATAATTTAAGGGATCGTATTTCATGGTAGAAAGTAATTACTTTGTGGTTCGACATATTTACTAAATAAAATGAACACTTTGTTTTAAATAACTTGATTTAAATTTTACTCTGACTACACTTGGAATAAGCAACCGGTTGGTGATGATATAAAATACAATAGTGGTTTAAAACAAAGTGGTTTAAATTTATATTTTCATTAATGGGAACTTTTAAATATTCCGATGACGGACAGTGGATACTGTGAGACTGTCCGAAACGTTTCCTTAAAAAAGAGAAGCGAGTAAAAAAACAGCAATATAATATTGGTCTTGAAAAACTTGATTGTTTATTCACCTACCAAATTCGTGATTTATTGAATAGATACAACCTTTATCAAAATTATTTCAATTTATTAGTTTTAGTCGGTTTGAATAAACTTGTTTTGGTTGTTATTTTATGGGCTGCTGATCTGGATTATGGAGTGACCAATAAATTTTATTTCACAGAAAGCACTCTATATCCCTTGTTTAGACATCTCGTAGCTGGACTACAATGCCGATCATTAAGCTTTCGGATAAAGTTAAATAATAATAAGGAATCTCAACAACAAGCCAATCGTCCTGACAGTTATCCGAATGTTGCTTTAAATGGCCAAATAAAAATTTCATGAATATATCGTGAAAAGGAATCAAATTAAAAACAAACCTAATTAACTTCATAATAATAATAATAGCGTTTTATTATCTTCTTTTGTTTTAACAAAAAATCATATCTTCACTCACAAAATTTACAAGGTATGAAATTAAATTATATTAAATTGATATGATTGCTGAACAAAATTAAATAATTCTAAGATGAGGTGTTTTAAGTGCAGTTGAGTGATTTCGGTATTAGTCTGTATTTAGTGTTAATATATTTTCTATTTCAGATCTCCCTATGCAACGTATCTAGGGTTTTATTTAATTTTTTAATTTATTATTGTTTTTTTTTTCTTACACCCATACAGTGCGATCTTAGCCATGTTTAATCAATTAGATTTTAATATTACAGATTGTTCTGAAAATCAGTTACTTTTAAACAGGATATAATATTCTGGCAAATAAAATTGAAACAAATAAATTTGTGTAATTTATGTGTTTTTAATCCTCAATTTTACGTTTTACCAATTCATGCATAAAGTTTGGAAATTGGTCACTGATAGGACACTCAAAGAAATTGTGGTCCAAAGTATCCTCTGACCCACAATCACAGTAAAGCGAGCTGACTATGTGGAATTTGGCGAGATGACTAATACAAGAAGTGTGACCTAGTCTCATTCGAGTTATGAAGGAAATATATTTTTTTGGCATGCAAGTGTATTTATTAAACCAGGGCTTGATATGAATAAATGGTTGTGTTAATGAGTACTGATGACCTTTTGTTAGAGAAGCTGTTTTCCATTTAGAAGACCATCGGAGTTTGTATTTACTTTTTAGAATACGGAAATATTATCTAACTGGAACACGAATATCATTTAACGGATCGTTAACAGTATTATTATTATTATTGTTATTAAAATGATTTTTTTTTATTAAAAAACCTTTGTAACTTTTTTCCACTTATTTATTTTCGACCGGACCGGTTTCACCCATCACGGGCATCCTCAGACTGGTAAACAAAAATAAACAAGTGGAAAAAAGTTACACAGGTTTTTGTAATCAAAAAAATTCATTTTAATATGGAACTCCACCATGAATTGAGAGTTTCAAAATTAGAAATAATTATTGTTATTATTGTTGTTGTGATTTTTGAAGGAGAATGGGAGTTTGTTATAGTACCACAATATAAGTTTTTTTTGTTTTAAAAATGTTGTTCCATGTTGTATGTGTTTTTGACTCTGAGATCTAGTGTTTCTAATATGTGCGTTTGATGCTATTTCGTGTTTTGTTATATTGATAAACGTAAAGTAGTATTGTTGTAGAGTATAATTAATTTCAGTTTTTGATTACTAATTATTTTTATTGAGATTTAAAAAAATTAAACAAACCTCGTATTTAATCATTGAAGAAAATAATATTAACGTAACCTAAATTAAACATGAAACCGGGAAAAACAATTGAAAATAAAAAGCAAAATTTCAATCACATCTGGGACTCGAACCCAGGACCACTGCCTTTCCAACAAAGGAGAGGTCAAGGGTCTTGTGCGACTGTTTGTGTTTTTTTCGGTTTCGTGTTTCATTTAGGTTACGTTAATATTATTTTCTTCAATGATTATAATTATTTTATTTACATAATCTTAAGATTGTTGGAGATCACATGATAATAATAATTAAATTGAATGGTATCTTTACGAAGGTGTCGAGTGTCAGGACAGAATCTACGGGCGCGTACCAATATTACACCGCAAGAATTACTCGCGGAATAATAAATTTATTTACCACGCACAAACACTAAAATTAAATAAATGAATTAAAAATTACTTTCTATTCACCACTTTATTAATATAGACAGATATCTACTTGCTTCGAAAGCGACATTCATGTTAATATTAATAATTAAAAAAATATATTTCATTATTAATATTAATATGAAAATAAATTCAAGAGATACTTGTTTCGTTATTCATCATTATTTTTAGTATTCTATATATTCCCGATGAAGAAAGTATCGCTTTAAAAACATGTAGATATCTGTGTATATCAATAAAATGGTGAATACAAAGTTAATTTATATTTTTTAATTGATTAAAAGTGTGTTATTTCACAATATTGCCTAGTGAAAGGACCACCATTCAGAATCGAAACGTTGCTTGAAATAGCTTTAGCCGTGTATAATGACCAGAAGTCAATAGCCAGGTACTTCCGGACTTTCCTTCTTCCCATATCCTTCCTCTCCTCAATGCATTCAGCCTCTTAAAATACCCCAAATTGGGGATGCCATAGTCTCACTGGCTCCAGACGGTTGGAAACAGTTGGAACTCTTGTGTGGTATTACGTAATTTTTTGTTATTAAAAAATTACTACCTTACGGTAATTGAATAGTTATTTTTCTGTCGTAAATCAATCCAAGCCTTCAATTTAATACGTTTCTATTTCAGTCTATATTAATTTTCTGCCTTTCGTATTATTTATTGATTGAAGGGATAATCCATTTTCGTTTTCTCCATCCGTATTTTCGCATTTGAATCGCCCCATAGTCAGCATAAGCAAAAAGACAACATACAATGATGACCGGATATTGACAACCATTGTGGAAAAACCACCGTAAGCTCTTCCTGCGTAGATCTATAAACAATAGAAAGAAAAAGGAAAGTTTTCCATTTAAGTCAATCGTGGAACGGATATAAACCTCTGCGAGCTTTCCATCGTAAAAAAGCTCGTGTGTTCCAGGCCTGTCATCAAATATGTTGATAAGAATTTTACGGAGGTATTAAAAAAAGTCCATTCTTTCTGCGCTAGGCCTTAAAATGATGAACGTAAAAACGTAAAATGAGAATTTACTCACGTTCAAGACGCGTACGCAAATTTATAGCAGATTCTGTGGGTATACGGGCAAGATCATATTCATTTTTAAGCATCTTGGGTAATATACTTACTCAGATATTTACGCCCAAGCCGCGCGTGTAAAGTACGCGCTTCAAACGCTAAAGCAGATTTTAAAAGGAATATTATCACATCACGCCTCTTGGAAATTCCGGAGACGTGATAAATTATTGCTTTTATAAATAACGTGTGATACGTAATATTATTGAGGCTCATTTACATTTAATCGGTGGATTTTTTCGGGAAAGTTATTGATTCCCCATTCATTTTCGGCATAAAAAATACGAATAGTAATAATGATAAATCGAAAAGAGGGGTGGCTTAATTTAAACAGGGGGATGTCTTTAATTTGATGCCCAATGATATGAGGCCTAATTCTGTGCCCTTTACCACGAAAAGGTGGCCAGTGATTTATTTATTCAGCTTCACGTATATTTAAAAATCTAACCTTACGTAAATTAATTTCATATTTTTGAATGTGAACGCTACATACGAGAAGAGGCATAATTGCACAAAGCCAGTGGGACTGTCGTTCCCGCTTGGGTATGTATTTTTATTTATCTATTAAATTAAAATGAATACATAATTATTTCACCTTTTTAACTTAACTACATACATATTATATAAATTAACTACAAACATACATATTATTCTTACCTTATTTTAATAATTATATTATATATCGTATTACTTAATATCACATTATATTAATAAATTAATTAATTCACCACTTTATTACTATACACACATATCAACATGTTTCGAAAGCGATGCTTTCTTCATCAGGAATATATAGAGTACTAAAATATAATAATGTCAAGTATAGATAAATGATAAACATAGAAAATATATGTGTATATTAATAAGGTGGTGAATACAAAGTATTATTAATTTATATATTAATAATGACGCCACATAGTGAATACAAATCTTTTTCATGAAATTATTTATATATCTTACATATTATTCCAATCTTGCATATAATTTCACATGCAACATATTATAATTTTAAATTATAGAATGTTATTTTGCTCACTTATTTTGAGGTTGAACAATTTTTGTAAAATCATTTTTATTCGATCCTCCGTGTTGAGGCTATCGGGTAGGAGATTGTATATATATACACCCTCATGGCCTATGGTTCTTTTAACACTTTTAGTCTTAACTGTATTCGTGTACAATTTATTATGTTGGCTTGTGTAGTGTTCGTGAACTTGTGATGTTTTTTATAAATGCTGTGTTCGTGTGTGTAAGTCCATTTTATATTTTGTAGATTAATTGGCATACATTATTTTCGTACAGTTTTCTGCTTTTTATTTTTCAATTTTCATTTCTTGTTTTTTTTTGTTTCTGGTTTTGTCTTGGTTAAAATAAAGATTTTTTATTTGTAATTCGTTCAAGTATGTAATGTGTGTATTTGCCCATATTTATATGAGGTAATTTAGGTGGGACCGGATTAAACTAAAGTATAGACCCCCCTTAACGTGTTCTGGTAGATGTTGAGCTATTCTACTAAATACACCAATCAATAGAATGATTTTTTGATCATGTTCAGATGCTGAGGGGGGAAAGGAATAAAGAGTATCTGGCTATTCAGATCTGCTAACTAAACACGACTAAATCATTTTAACCACCCATCCTTTGGGTTATTATTCAATAAGTTGGTAAAAAAACATAGAGCTTTTTTCATAAGATTTCGCAATAACAATACGTGCTTACAATATGTCAGACAAAATCTTTTAAATTGAAAATACCCGAACACATCCGTTAGCTTTTGCATACTTAGAAATACTAAACGAGATGACACAGGAACAAAATGTATGTATACAAATGTTTTATAATCATCTCAGAATGTACGAAACGGTACATAAGCTATATTATATATGCAGCGACGATAAGTGCATGCATGTTGTGATCAATGTACACAAATTGGAAAAAATATTTTTAAAATATGAAAACAGCATGACAGTTTTGTTATAGAGAATCCAGACCCAATTACTTAATATCGATTTAAATAATATTATAAAAATATCAAAATATCGGCAGTATTAAACAAATTGAGAGATAAAAAAAACAGTATTACAGTTTTATTACAGTGAGGATAGACTTAATATAATAGTATCAGTTAATTTATTTTAAAGATACCCGCAGCTATCAAGAAGACCATCATATTTGTTCAATAGACAATGTAAGAAAAAGCAAAATAGCAAATTTAGAAATAAAAAACAGTAGTACAGTTTCGTTATAGTTGATTTGATATTCGCGTTCTGGTCCACATTAATTATTGTGGTACTCAAAGGTTACCCAAGTGACCAACTAGTTGAATGATTGAAAGCAATTTATTGATCAAAAAGCTCTCGAGTACTTTATGGATTATCACACGTTTAATCTCCCGTAGAATTGAATTGAATCGAAATGTTTATTCAATAAATTTAGCGGATTTTGAATTGGATGTAATGGGTGTTTCCCGTGGTTGAAACAACAAGAAAGCGTGGGTACATGAAACCGTATAATACCGCAGACCGTATCCTAGCGGAATAAACATCACGCTTTAATGATAACACCAGACGTTATACTTGTACTTGTACTCCTACCCAGAAGTTAGCTGTTGATCTGAAAGTGAAACAAGAACACATATTACTGTTATGGCCACGGTTAGTCTTGTGAACTTGTCGCATGGTGTCGCCAAGAAACCCAGACCGCGCGTAGAAACTTACCATTAACCTCTAATTCGGTGAAGGCCTTGATCAGTTTTAATCAAAGACTCGTGCTAAGGGTGTAGGTATGTAATTCTGCCGCTGAAAGCTCCGTTATAACTTTCATTTATATTACACGCGTTGTTTATGAGGAAGAGGGAGAGGTTTCAATGTAGCTTCCACCTGTTTGTCTTTAGGGTGTAGGTCGTACACTATACAATTGAACATGTACCTCTGCCCACGTGCCTACGTGAGGTGGGTAAATATGAAAATCTGTTTTCCCAATAGTGAGATAGCCAGAAACCTTGAATTTTTCTACTGTATCTGTTTAGGCACGTACGACAATTTTTTTTTACACAAAGTTATGTAGATTCTATATAATAATAATAATGTTTTATTATCTTTTTTTGTAACAAAATGACAAATAATGATATCCTCACTGGGATTTCCCATGCTTAGAATTTCATTATCAAAATATGAAATTAAATTATATTAAATTGATCTGCTTGATGAAAAAAATAAAATAATTGTAAGGTGAGGTGTTTTAAGTGCAGTTGAGATCTAGTGTTTCTAATTTTTTGTTTTTTGTATTTATGAATGTGAAGTAGTATTGTTTTAGAGTATATTGTTTATATTGGCATAATTTTTCTTTTTTTATATGAATACCACACAGGAGTCCCAACTGCTCCCAACCGTCTGGAGCCAGTGAGACTTATGGCATTCCCAATCGGGGAATTTTGTGAGGCTAAAGGTTTTGAGGAGGGGAAGGAGAAGGGGAAGAGGAAGGTGGGAAATACCTGGCTATTCAGATATGGTTACCAAACATGGTTAAAAGCCATTTCAAGTAACATTTCAATTCTGGATGGTGGTCTTTCACCAGGGCGATACTGACAGTATCTTCCACTCCGGACTAAAATTATTGCTATTTCTGAACTAAAATTAGCATTAATGGTTTGAAATAATGTTTTTTTTTCACTTTTAATTAGCGATATTTAAAAACACGAAATCATATGATGTAACTACGAGTATATTGTCTAATTCCTTGTTTACATTTTTTAAATCGCTCGAATGTTTGTTTTAGACCAGAAATCGCAACCTTTTTTTCCATCATTGTCGTTCTTAAATTAATTGTCGTTCTTAAAGTTATAATATACATGTCTTATGTTATAAGATTCCACATTAACGCAGATTCACCCTATATTGTTTACTCCAGTACAATGGTTTCTCATTTTAGCCGCTTAAGTACCCATCTGTACGAAATATTTTTGTAACAATAATGATCTATCTATATACAAATACTGAAAGCGACATTCTAACTAATTTATAAATCTTTATTTCTCGTGTTACAGTGTGTTCTTTTTTTATAAAATTGTTAACCTTGATACTAGGCTTAGTCCTAGTAAGGTTAAAAATAAAATTGTAAATAATTAATGCAAAATGTGAGGAAACAATAAATAAATATTATTAGTTAAGTTCATTTACCTTAAATTTAAGTTCTACGAATTAAACACAATAACAATTAATCTATCCCTTACTCGTGCATTAAATATTCCACGTGGGTATCCTTCGAAATGTTAAACGGAGACATTCCATCGATGAATTTCGTTTACGACTACAAAAACAACTCTTACGCAGCTCCCAGGTAATTGGAAATTGAAATGTACGAGCACTCTATTGTTGTTTTTCTGATCGAATATATAGACAGTTTTGACATGGTGACCGAATAATTGAATACACGCATGTATCGGCACGCCGGAGTGATCATTCATTTGGTTTGAGGTCAGAGAGCATTTTAGAAACCTAAGAAAAAAGTCTAAGAACAGATCTATTTAAAAAGAGCTAATATAAGATTTATTATTGTTCAACGATTGCAATCTGTCCGCTAAGATTTGGGGGTTGCAACCAAAGTCATGAGTGAGACGTCACAGCAATTAGTATAAGGTCCTCATAGGGACATGTTCAGTGAGTCCAGCGTCCGAGAAACTAACCTATTACTGGTTTCAATGAAACCTCCGTAACAAAGTTGAACTAGTCACTAAGGTTACACGTGGGCAAGTGGAAGGCTTCTTGCGAAGACAGCGAATGATGTGGGAACATCGAATCAGCGAAAACCAATATTGTTTTTTTTCTACCAAATTAACTATAGTAGATCGAAAACATTATAAAGACGAATACAATATCAATGTTTTTTCCAAAATATTGGTATTAACTTTGTGGAGTCATTATTAATGTGAAATGTCTCAAAGTAAGATGGTTGAACATTATTACTTGAAAGAATACCTCAAGGATTAATGCTGTGATGTGTCTCTGTAATAAGTATAACTACATAATGTACCAGTGATGTGTTTCTTTATAATAAGAGTCTCTGTACACTTATATTATAATGTACCAGTGATATGTCTTTATTTCAAATGCAAATTATGTGTTGTAAATGTTGTTAATGTACTGTAAATGTTAATTACGTATCTTAAATATTAAGTATGTTTGTTTTTAAAAACAGTGCTGAAGGTTCTGCGTGTGATCGCCCAATGAGTTTCTTAACTCTTGAGAATACAATGCATATTGTATTGTATATTTTTTTAATAAAAAAGGGCGTCTCGTAAGTAGTTAATATTCATATATTTAAATTCGTTGTCTCCACCCTTCTACAAAATACATTTCTAGCTTCATTATTTTGACACTAAGTCACCTCACTAATGCTTTCCTTATTTATGACCCCTACAGCATCCTTCACTCCATATAATCTGTTATTTACGTTATCAATCTCGCACAGTTCGTTCTGACGTACGAGTATAGCAATTCAACTGCATTCATCCCACTCAATGCTGTTATCACAGTCGTGCTGCCAAGCTCAGACAGGGCTCCCATTAATTATTAGGGGTAGTTCTATAGACACTCCTGCACTGATAGCCTCTGACTTGCAACTAACTAACCAAATTGGTAACACGCCTTCTGTCTCCTAATCCCCTGGTATGCTTGTTTGATTTGTTCCGCATTTCCATAGCTTACATTGCAAGTTAATTCACCTCACCTTTGCATGCAAATGAATTAGGCATTTCGTGTAATAAAAACATCTAGGTAAATTTATTGTGTCGTAATTCTCAAACGAACTCGGTCATTTTTCTCACGGATCTGTTAAAAACTGCTTATTAAGCGATTTATTTTCTAATTTAAAAAAAGACAAGGATATATTTTCATCTACGTGAGTGGTAGAAATATCGATTCCATAAACTTATATAGTATTACGTTATTTTGTTTAAACCACTATTTTGATAAACATACATCTATATGTTTCAAAACCAAAAGTTTCTTCGTCGGGATACAATCTGTAGAGAAAAATAATCTCATTTAAATTGATTAATATTGTAATTTCTATTTTCTAATATAAATTAAATAATTATCATTATTATATAATAATTTTGTATATTTCATATGATTATATTTTATCATTAATACCCAAATTATTTACCTTCTCTTACCACTTATTGTTATTTTTGTCTATGTTTATAATGTGTCTATGCTTATGTGTCATTATTATTCAGTGTACATTGTATCCCGACGAAGGTACTATTAGTTTCGAAACATGTAAATGCTTATGTATTTAAAAAGTGGTTTAAACCAAATTATTTATTATTGTTTATTTTTTTCTTCGGTAAATGTAAAAATGATTTATGGTGTTATTATTATTAAAATTAATAAGATATATTTTGTGTAAACCACTGTTTTAATACATAAATATCAACATGTTATATTGTTATCTCATCAGAATACCTTGAACTGCTATATTTGATTGCTTTTCATATACCTGGTAGGACAAGACATTACCTACTATTTTTTGAGACAATTCAACTTCAACGTCACAATGTTATTCCCCTATGCGACGGTTTCAACATCTGGGGAACAAATACTTCGATGTTGTTGACATAATTGGCACATCAATATTACAATATAAACATGCATTGGTACGGTTTTTTTCATCGAGTAGAGCTAGTTTTTATTTTTTTTAAATAAATGTAAATCAAATTTAATAATATTATTATTAAATTCTGCAAGTATTTTTAGTTCTTATTATTGTGACAGCTATTTCAGCGTTCAAAGCGATTTTCAAACTGAGGTTAATCCGCATTGTGACGACTTATTTAAATGATTTTATTTACTGAATTATAAATGTTTTTCAGAAACATATTATAAATGTGAAAACCTTACAGAATAGATAATTTTAATTATTTTCTAACTAAATAGGTTTTACCGATAATAACTCATTATTTTAAAAAACCCATCCAAATTGGGATTGGGTGGGAGTTTACTCCCTTTAAAATCGTATAAATAAGTCGTCACAGTGTGGATTAACCGCAGTTTGAAAATGGCCTTGAACGCCGAAACAGCTGTCACAGTAATAAAAACTAAAAATTCTCGCAGAACTTAATAACATTATTAAATTTGAATTACATTAAATTTTGAAAAAAATGGAGTTGTACGAATTAAAAACAAAAACAATTAATGAGGAGAGCTAGGTTATTTGAAACTATTTAACTCTGGATAAAGCGTCAAATAATGTTTCTTTTTATACTATCTATTATAATACATTTGTTCCTTTTAAATGTTATTTTTAAATGTCGTAAATAAATAAATAAAAAATACGCAATATATTGTATATCCTTATGAGAGAAGCTTCGCTTCCGAAACATGTTGATATTTATATGTACTGTGTATGCCGATGAGGGAAGCTTCGCTTTTGAAATAAGTTGAAATTTTGATGTTTAATATTGATTTACGCAAAACATTTCTTATTCATTTTATTACTATTTAATTTAAGATGATGCCGCAAAGTGAATTTGCGTTTATTGAAGAACATTCTATAAAATATTACAAAGTTAATACACAAATGTGTTTTTGTGGTTGATATTACTTTTTCATATTACTTTAGATAAGAACAAACTTTTTTTGGACGTGCTAAAAATTTGGAGATTATAAGCAGGAGAGTTATTTCCGTTCTTTTTAAGGAAAATTTATTTTATTTTTCCTTAGGTTTAAAGACTTCTTGATTAACTACGGAATTCCGGAGAGTCATGGTAAAAAAATTCCAAGCAAATTGTTAAGAAATTATTTGAAAACAGAAATTGTTGAAATATCTTCAAGCGACACAAGATTTTGAACTAAACCTTTTAAAAACAATTACATTATATTGTAATGCATTTAAAAACATTTTTATTTCATTTTTAAATAGCTTAAATAAGCCCTTTAAAGAAGAATTACGTTTCGTAAAAGGGTACCCACCTTACTAGATAGTAATGACCTTTTTTCGTCACTATTTCTAAAAGTAACATTTTCCGTCGTGGTTAATCTGTGCCGACCAAAGAGGTAGGTCATTCCACTTATTTTATGAACTCAATTCCAATTCTGAGTTTACCCACACGGAATCGATTCCTCGGACTCGGTCTTCGTTCCTTTCGGTCCGCACAGGTTCGCCGTTCCGGAAGCAAAAATCGTTCCTATTACACTATTGAATAGGGACGCATTTCGATTCTGAGTGTGAGTGTGAGTTCGGAACAAATGAATCCGGATTTGCAAACTCGGAGTGAGTCCACCGCCTTCGGAATCGGTTTCATTGTACTCGGCCGGCCGTAACCACTCTATGCCGCGCCTGCCGTGAATTATAGAAAATGTCAACATCCATATAACGTTTATTAATGTTTACAAAATAACGATGTTAGTTATGTTAGTAAATAATAACGAAATTGATAACTTACTTAATATTGAGTTTTTCTATTGTTAAAAGTATGCAAATATTGAAATTTTTAATGAATGCCATTTGCTTAATGGCTTACAACTGTCACCCGAAAGAACCAAAACCGCAGTTAAGAGGAACGGTTGCGCTGCCTGTTTCATACATAACTTAATATTTTATTTGAGGCCAAAATACCCATCCAAACTAAATGATATATTTTTTAATTAAAGGTTTAGTAAATATCTAATACGTGTGAAACGTATTTTATTTATTTTAGTTTTAAATTATAAAGTAGACACCATGAAAAAAAATCAATTTTCATCATTTTAGTGGCAACTTTGAAAATTATTTGCGAATTTATCGTTTTTTTTTTTTAATTATCATATTTCCTATGTAAATATGATTACGTAAATAAAAAAATAAAAAATATTAAAAAAAACATTTAAAAAAAAAAAGGTTTTTCTGCTCGATATTTTAAATTACCCAAGGCAAATTTGTGTTGCAACGTAAATTGGTAGTTTTAATTTAATTTAAAGTCCACCATAATGCTTATTTATGACCTATATTTCATAATGTAAAACAAAAATAAATGAAATACTTATCATACCTACTAAATATTTACAAATAATAATAATAATTGGATGATTTGTATAGCGCCGTTTTTGTGAGAAATCACCTCAAGGGCGCTTAATTAAATAAAATGTATCATTAGGTTTAGGTAAGTATTTTGACTTCAAATCCAAAATTAAGTTCTGTATGAAACAGGCCGCGCAGCCATTTCTCTTAAGCAGGGAGTAAAGGGATAAGTGTGAATTAAATAGACCTTTAATCATACCCAACATAAATCGTTGCCATTTCACGTTTGTTAAATATTTGACAAGAGATTTCTACAAATCATTTACCCACCCCATCAACATGTTGTCGATTTTATAATACGTCATCGATTTTTTCCAGGAATCTTTAGAAAGAAGTACATATTTGTAAAACCCACAAAAGGACACACGAATTCAAGTTCACATTGTGCGTGTTCCTTTCATGTACTGTGTATATCACCTGAATATAAATATATACCTTACCGCAACCCGCCCACTGGGGCGATATATCTTATAAACGATTTCCTGCAGGTGGACATAGAATGTCCTCATGGAAAAATAACCCCCACATTTGTTATTCTTCACAAACACCTTTCTCGTCTGCATTCAACAAAATCGTCCTAAAAAACAGGTAACAAAGCGATTTTATATGGATGAAATTTCGATGTAAACAGGATTTTTTTCTTTTTGTACTGTTACTTTGATAGGATTACTTAACATTACAAAATTAGAATAAAACTTTGAAATTTTATTATCTTCGGGTGGAATCCTTAGTAGGGAAAGAGAAGCAGCGCTCGCCCACAGATGAGATACTCGTAAGTTGACGATTTGAAGAAAACCAGAAGCTTCGGATAGGTAAGAGCCACTTAGAATCGGGAAATCTGTAATAATTAGGGGGGCCTATGTTTAAAACTGGTCGCCAAAAGGCTCGTGAAAAAGAGGAACTTTGTTCCAGGTATTAATAATTTTTAACCAAATTAGTTTCACCCTACTACCGCCATCTTCGGGCTGATAAATACATTATAATTAGATGTTTTAAATTTTTATTAGTTGTGTATTCTTCTTCGTATGGTGGAAGAGAGTTGGCGGGGGTCATAGTAGGATGCTGAGGCGATGGCATCACAGATATGCAATAGGGAAACTGATGAAGGGGACATTCTTTTACGGTGTGTTCTGTTATTTGGATATGTCCACATTCATAACGAAATCCTTTAGGCCCCGTTTATTTATTTGTAAGAAACAAACAGCTTTTAATGCAAATTTATATACAAAGGAAGTTTAACAAAGGGTAAGCCAACAAAATTTCTTGTGCTAACGGTGGTTAAGTACAGGTGTTTTATTTATGAAGCTAACAAGATAAAGAAAAAAAAACAAAATAAGAAGGAAGGGGGGAGAGGAAGAAAAGATAGGATCGGGACAGGAGGTCTCGATACATATAACTTCGGTTCGATATTTCGAAAGGGTATTGTGGAGTATGTCGATATGGTGAAATTGTGCGTTATATTTCTCACAAATACGGGGGATTGGAAAATTTATCCTAAGATTGGTCCTGCATGCGAGCAAATATAAAAACCGGTTTTTCGGGTTGGTCTTGATGATATGTAATAAAAATAATAATATTTAGTTATTTGAAATACACATTATTTAACAAAAACCTTTAAGAAAGCTTTGACTGCCCAACTAGGAACAAATCCAGTTTTAAGACAGTCAAATTGACAAGTTTAGTTTATATTAAGAACCATTATACAAAAATAGAAGGGAAAAAAGCTAGTATTGACATAGTATGGTAATATAATATATCTAGAAAAAAATATAATAAGTAAGTGTAAAGAGACTGTGTATATGTGTTTGATAGGTATTGGTTGGTGCTAAGAGGAAAAAAATGCGTTTAAAATTGAGTACCAAAAAAAAGGTAATATTATTGAGTGTTATTAATAAGATTGGGTTACGTATCACTCAGCTTTATGAGCCGACGACGAAACTCGGGTGCGCAGCTCGAAGAGGATGCAGAAAATAGTTAATAAAATACTAAATATAAATGGCAAATTAATAATATATGTCTCAAATTAATTTTATATATGTCAACTACGTGGAAAGGGTACCCTGAAGATTGGAATTCCAGGAAAGAAGATGCGGAGAAGGAAAGCAAAGCAAATAAAAAGAAACCGCCTGCCTCGCATTATATTCCGTTTAATCGAGCAATGTCAATATTCAAATTAGACTACAAACACTTGAGGTTCTTAAAATTAATAATGGATACCAGGAATTCGTAAATCATTAAATGTCGCCGAAGACATCTTTCATTAATCTATAGGTAGTGCCGTATTTCCGGAAACCCTTCTGTTAAAAGTGGAACATTTATAAAAAAATTAATTAAAAATAACTTTGTAATCACGACTTTATTCATATATATTTGCTCATTTGATTCAATTCTGTTACAAAAAAAATTTCGTGGAAATCATGTTTTCGCAATGTTGAAAAACATAAAAATATTTTGAATTTCATAGAAGAATAAGCATCGGTGTTAACAATCTTGCTAAATTGTCGATGGCTTCCGTGGTCGAGGGTTAAGGCTATCGACTACGAATCCGAAGATCGCGAGTTCTAATCCCGACGTGCGCAAGTGAATTATATTTGTGCTGTTTCACAATTAATTCATTCAAAATAATAATTAGTTTATTTGGGCACGTTCTAGAGTGGAATATACTTGCAGTATTGCCCTGGTGAAAGACCACCAATCAGAATTGAAACATTGTTTGAAATGGCTTTAGTCGTGTTGGGTGATCGGATCTGAATAGCCAGGTATTTCCCAACCTTTCTCTTCCCCTTCTCCTTCTCCTCTCCACTACCGTCAGCTTCACAACATTCCCCACTTGGAAATGTCACAGTCTCACTGGCTCCCGTACGGTTGAGAGCAGTTGGGACTCTTGTGCGGTATATATATTTGGTCGTGTAAATGGTGAATAAAATATTAAATAGGCGTGAAAATTAATATTATCTGCATTTTACGTTTCCCAGCACCAATTTCCATATGAAGTTTTCTCATTTTTCAATGTCCAGAGATGTAAACTTCAGGTGCAAATGCAGAATGCTTGCATATTCATGAGTTTTTCGGAATTAACTTCCATACGTGCAAGTTCGCGATTTCTGGAAATAAGGTATTTGGGTTTGCATAATAAAATAAATATTACATGTTACTGCAGAAAAGTCAAGTTTGCTAAAGTAAGGTAACGGTTTGCAACGCAGTCCATTGTGGAACTTTTCTGCGCAGTGTCTCCAGTGGCGAGTGAAAGGTTCGTTCCTTACCGGACCGTCAGAGAGCAGCCTTAACTTAAATAAACCAAAGCACGAAGTGAAAATAGTATAATATATAAATATCTCTAGGAAGTACGGGATATGAGAGAAAATAGAATTTATGAGAAAAACAGTAAGGTAAAGGGAGTTTAAAATAATAATGGGTTGTGAAAATTACGTAATTTGTGTTATTTATAAAAATTATTAGTTGCTATTTGAGAAATGTTTCTATGAAATAATATATTATAACTATCATATTACTCCGTGAACACCCATCAATAGTTTACGATACAAAGACCGCTTTTTTTATTAAAAAACCTTTGTAACTTTTTTCCACTTATTTCTTATCAATCGGACCGGTTTCACCCTATCACGGGCATCATAAAACAAATTTCAAGTCATAAATAAAAACAATATTGGAAATCAACTGGACTCACTCGTGATATCGATCCAATGTATACATAGATTTAGTTTTAACTGTGCCAGTCTGACGATGCCTGTGATAGGGTGAAATCGGTCCGGTCGAAAATAAATAAGTGGAAAGAAATTACAAAGGTTTTTTTTAATTAAAAAAACGTATTGTATTATCACCTTTGCTGAATGTTGAATGTGTTTAAAATTCGCGATGAGAACAAACGAGTCAGAAATTTGTCGCGTTTATATATATTTTTATATTTTTTTCTAATGGTCCACTTTCCTTGGTGTAAACACTTTTTACCCTTTATGGACTGCACGCCGCTGCCAAATCGTCACAAAGTGGATTAACCGTATTTTGAAAATGGCCTTGAACGCCAAAACAGTTGTCACAATAATAAAAACTAAAATTACTTGCAGGACTTAGTAATAACATTATTAAATTTGCTTTTATTATATTTTTAAAAAAAATACATCTGCCTCTCTGGAAATCGAGAGTCAAACACAAAAGAAAACCTACTACTCATATTCCCTTCAAAATGAATTTTTAGCATGCGATGGAATATTCACCAGTTTTTCAATACCCCCAAAGATCAAAGGCTACTTATTTCCGCTCTGACGCTTCTACTCCGCGCGTGAGTATACTTTTTTTTGTATCTCAGCATTTTAAAACGAAGCTAGAGATTGATGTATCTGCTACCTATCTATGTCCTTTTCCGTAGCCACGCTAACATCCCAACATATTCAAAGTTGTCACAAATATATACCTGTATTGCCTTTAGACACCAAAGCTAGAGATTGATGTATCTGCTACCTATCTATGTCCTTTTCCGTAGCCACGCTAACATCCCAACATATTCAAAGTTGTCACAAATATATACCCGTATTGCCTTTAGACACCAAAGCTAGAGATTGATGTATCTGCTACCTATCTATGTCCTTTTCCGTAGCCACGCTAACATCATGAATTCACCTGTCAGTCTTAACATTCTGAGGCAGACCTCTACACGTAAATCAAAATAAACAATTTTATTTACCAATAACCAACTAACTAACCGTCACGCAGTTTTTCAGAGGTAGGCAGAGGGGACGGACCGCCAACTTGACCTTGGCATACACTTATTGCTTCATTCACATTCATACAACGTCTCATACATTCTCTTATGTTATTCCGACTTCTGACATGGCCCGACTCAAGTATTTGCTTTTTCTTCTGTTCACATTGGCGTCATATATTCTCCTTATACTTCTTTCTTCCTTCATCTGCTCTACTTGCCCAAACCATCTAAGCATCCCTTCCTTAATCCTACTCATTACGCTTACATCAGCCTTGCATTCTTTACGAATCTCAACGCTTTTCACAGGATCATACATGGTTTTATCAAACATTCGTCTCAGAGATCTCATTTCTACAGCATTCAGTCTACTTTCTTCCTTCTTCTGCCAGTTCCATGTCTCACTGTCATGCATCAGGGTTAGTATCAGCACTCAATTGTGAACTCCAAGTTTCGCTTCTTTGGACAACTTTCTGTTAGCGCCAACCGCATTCAGTCCTCCGTTAATGGAGTTTCCTGCATTCACACTTCTTCAATATCCCTATCACCCTATCAGTCTTTCCATCTCTCGTAAACATGCTTTCCAAATGCACAAACTCATCGACCTGCTCCAAGTATTCGTCATTCACAACTATATTGCAAACTGTTTTCGTACTCTCTCTTTCAAACACCATGACTTTAGAATTACTTACATTCATCCTTAGCTCATTCTTCGTACATACTTCATTCATCCTAGATACGAGGGACTATAGATCTTCCATACTTTAACCAATAATACGTAATGATAGCCCAATGTAGAGATATAAGTAAATATTTGCTTGAAAACTCGATATTATTATATTAATTCATTTATTTGATTATACCCCCACCTGAGCTTTTATGTGAATTTTTGGAACATAATATTATGAGCTATCAAACATTATAAGTGCATTGCAATTTTACACCATAAAGTCATAAACATTGTTTAAAACACTTAACAGTAACATAAAATAGAAATTAAAACATTATAACACAAATCATTAACGCTACATTATCCAAGCTACAATAATTAGTTGTAAGACTCACCAAAGTCCTGATATAGTGGTATTATAGATGACGCTTTAATTTATAAATGGAGTCAGCAAATATATCAACAATACCTACAAACTTATTGCCCAGATCATGCATTCTATTGGTCGGCTTATAAAATTTGACTTGACACATCAATCACTTTTACTTTCACTTGCATATTATTGGGATCCAAAAGGGACGAGAGGAATTGTCAAATATACTGAAGAAATTAGCAGTTTTCATGTATTGTGTATTGTGTTGGTGTTTGTGTTACATGAAAATTCACTATGGTTCTTCTACTGTCTATAATAAAACCCTCACTTATAGATATTGTAATTTTCTCCCGAGTGTCGAGTGTCTTGGATGAATCCACAATTCAAAGGATTGTTTCAATTCAAACAGTGTTTGTTTTATGGTACCCATAGAAAAACGATTTTTGTTAAGGCTTGTTTAGAAACGGAGAGTTTTAACCTCAGATTATAGAATATATGTGAGGAGCGCCCGACTATTGCCCGATGATGCTTTATTAGAGATCATTCTTAATTTGCAAAGAACCCGCTTTTTAACGCGTGTAGTCAAAGCGTGTTGTTCGTCCTCGTTTTAGTAAAAATGCCGTCTTATTCAGTGCAACTTTGTAAAAATATAACCGTCAGAGTGAATTTCAAAACAAATGGAATATCAATTCACCGGTAAGTAAAAAATTAGATTACGAAATATATTTTTAAAGTTTATATTGACGTACGCTAGCGCGGCTACCATATACACAATGACTGTCACCGTCCAAGATAGTGAAGTGACGGTAATACGTTTAAATTCAGACTCTTGACATTTCGTAAATATTTATTTTTAATTTTGTGAATTATCGAAAAGTTTTCGTTTTATATTTTTAAGACAAATACTGACGAAAAAAAATGTAGGAAAAAATTATAATATTATTTATTCGTATTACGTATTTATTATTTTTGTATTTGCTTTATAGAAGTATAATTTATATCGGTAATTTAACACGATTCCGCTTCAGTAGAAAAATACATAATTTAGAAAAAAGAAATATACTGTTAGGTTAATAAAAATAAATAAAAAATAATTGCACATGCGGATTTTCAAAATATTTCACTTTATTTTTTACTTTACGTAAATCAAAATACGTAAATATGTAAGGGAAATTGACGCCATCTTTAATGTTGTTAGTATGATAATAAAACGATTTTTAGGTTCTTAGGTTGGGTTAAATAATAAGATGATTTTTAGGTTCTTACTTTATTAGGTTGGGTTAAATAATAAGATAATTTTTAGGTTATTAGGTTGGGTTAAATAATAAGACGATTTCTAGGTTATTAGGTTGGGTTAAATAATAAGACGATTTCTAGGTTATTAGGTTGGGTTAAATAATAAGACGATTTTTAGGTTCTTAGGTTAGGTTAAATAATACGATGATTTTTAAGTTCTTAGGATATTAGGTTGGGTTAAATAATAAGACGATTTCTAGGTTATTAGGTTGGGTTAAATAATAAGACGATTTCTAGGTTATTTGGTTGGGTTAAATAATAAGACGATTTTTAGGTTCTTACTTTATTAGGTTGGGTTAAATAATAAGACGATTTTTAGGTTCTTAGGTTAGGTTAAATAATACGATGATTTTTAGGTTCTTAGGTATGGTTAAATAATACGATGATTTTTAGGTTCTTGGGTTATTAGGTTGGGTTAAATAATAAGACGATTTTTAGGTTCTTAGGTTATTAGGTTGGGTTAAATAATAAGATGATTTTGCAGTCGGCGCTTCCGACAAATGTCATATCATATTAACAACATTAAAGATGGCGTCGATCCCCTTGCATATTTACGTATTTCGATTTGCGTAAAGTAAAAAATAAAGTGAAATATTTTGAAAATCCGCATGTGCAATTATTTTTTATTTATTTTTATGAACCTAACAGTATATTTCTTTTTTCTGAATTATGTATTTTTCTACTGAAGCGGAATTGTGTAAAATTACCCTATCGTATTTCATGTGAATGTAGAGCTGTTATCGGAATGTGTACGCCCGGAAGTTTGTTTCAGTTTAGTGATAACAAAATTGACACGCTCGGTGTGTATGTGTAGAAAGGGGTAGGCACTTTTGCGTAAGCGGGAGCGTATAGCAGTAATATTGGTTAAAAAATAGGCGTCAACAGACCCCATAGCAAAAATGTATGACAGCATATCTCTATATATTCTTTGATTTAATGAGATTGTATAGATGAATAAATAAAAGATCTGGGGTTTGGGCAGACCTTTATTCCTCGATATACTAAAGTCATCATTTGCGACTTTTAGAAAGTACTAGAAACATTATTTTCAAAATATTCAAGTCCATATTTATTACCCGTCTTCCTAATCTTTCCCACTATTCTTGAATTGAACTCTCGCCGCTCTATGCATTGGAAAGAAACAATTATTAAACCGAGGTAAGTTTCTCGGTGGGAGACATTGCACTCCTTATCCACCCACCTCCCCCGACTCTTAAGCCCTTAGTGGGTCTTTAAAAAGATTCCGCAACAGAGGGTTTCAAGGAGATTCCACCCTCGTTTTGTCCGCCTTACTGAAATCCTGCTGGAACATTGGTACTGCAGTTCTATCAAGACACTTTTCTAACTTCGATCTTCAACAAAGCATTCAAGAACAACTGGTGAATGTATTTTTAAAGGCGGCAGTTGAATTCTATTTTTACAGGCAATGTTTAGTTTTCCTCTTTACACATACCGACAATGATTTCTTTACTGTGGAGTCAATATTTCATCCGTTTAACAAAAATCAATTGAAAAATTAATTACAACGTCTCCTGAAAATTTTCTTTATTATTTCACGCGGTTTAAGAACACGTTTCTTATTTATAAGTTCAACCACGTAACAAAAACCGCGTACTTTTTACGTGAATTTTTTTTCTGTTAAGTGTAGATTGAAAATGAAAAAAAAACTTCAATCTCAATATATTCACTTTGAATAAATTAACATCTTCGAAGCATCGAACCGTTATAGTGACATCCACGAAGATTTTTACGATGGTCGACCGTACTGACAGCGAAGACAAAATCGTAACTTTATTTACCAATATACGTAATTTTATTCAGAATGGGTATAAAAAATATTGTCGTACTATGTGAAAAGAATCAAATAATCTGCTAAGAGGAAGTTTTTGCTTAGCTTAGGATTCGCTCAATTTTGAGTGATAAAATCGGTCGTTTCACCATGAAAAAATAATAAGCCTTATAGTGATTGTTTTATGTGGATTTATTTTTTATTTAGGGCTTTTACCGCTATAAAAATTGTACCATATTACCAATATAAGTGAATGAAGACTACTCGTATTTCTATTTGAAATCTCTTTTGGAATGGAAGAAATGCAGTGCGATATAAAGCGATAAACCCAGCTGTTACCGCTACTGCTACTACTCCACTGCTGGTGTCTGCTAGCGGATTAGACAACGTAACTACACAGGACACAGATAGAAAGTGTAAATACTCTAAAGTAATAAGTTTTTATTCAATCTTTACGTTATTATATATTAAAGGGACTTCCTCCACAAGTCGCGCATAAAATTTTATATCAATATTATTATTATTATGGTTTAATATGTTATAACAATATTATTATTAGTTTTACGGTTTAACGTCGCGTGGTGTCTCGCTGCATGGACTGACAAACGGGGATGCAGGTGTCAATATTTTTTTTAGGCATTAAACTGTCGGTATTGCAGATTTCTTCTTTACCGTCCCGTATTTCACATACCGTCAAGTGAGTCAGTAATGACAATATTGTCGAATTTTACATTTATTCACAGGGATTTTGTGAGATAGTTGGTATGCCTAATTAATAAATTTGTATAAATATTTTAAACGCGATTTTCAACAGAAAGAAATATAAAATAAATAAGTTTATTAAAGTTCCTTGCAAACATATTTTTTCACTCTACTAACTGGTTAATCGCAATTTTTTTCTTCTAAAAAGGCTAAACATAAACTCCCGATCTTGATAGGGCCGTCCTGTGCCGAGATTGGTAATACACATTTATATACGATACATTGGTAATAAGGAACTCCAGTGAAAAATATAATGGCTTTAAAAAAATATATTCATATAGATCAGCAAACGCCAATTCTGAATATAGAAATTTTATTATATATAATTATACGTAGACTTTATAAATCGTTATTTAAAAGTGAATAAAAAATCATGTCATCAAAACACCGTGTTACGTTGATACCATTGCATTTGCAACATATGACGTCACGTGCGTATTCTGTTTTTTGATTAGCATGAACATTTTTATTTTTCGATGTTGTTTTGTATTTTAAATATGTGTGGTTTTTAGTTTTGTCGACATTTTAACTTAATTTGGGTGACTAAGCTCTATAATTGTTCTTCAATATAAAAAAAAAGTATTATTGATGAAGAAATTGGAGTATTTGTGATAATTTTAATTCTCAATACTATTATTATTCTTTGAATTAAAGTTTCCAAAAAAACTCATTATTTTATTACATACGTTCGTTCATGGGTTACTATGAATAGAATATAAAATTGTGTACGCTAAAGCTCATCCTTGTTTTGACATTTGACATTCTCGCCTCATAACCGACCGGCCATAGATTTGGAGCGTTTTGGTGGGCTTTGAAAATTGAAACTTTGATAATTATTTTTACTATGAAAACTAATTTTAGAAATGTAACTAGTTTGAACTTGGTTATTGATTTTAAAAAAAATTCTACTGGAGTTCCATATTCCTGTTGTAGTTATCGCGTGTTACGTTTATATCAATTGAATGCAACAAAACCTCTACAAATCTTTGAGCATCGACAGAGAAGTCCTGGTATTGGATAGGTGTTTCAATAAACCGGGATTTAGTGTCACCATTAAACACGTCCAGGGTTCCTAGTTAATACTACACCAGACACCGTGGTCCCCGTCCTGGTCCCGGTCCCGGGGTTGCCCAGGGATAATACCTTCCACCCCCTTAACCACCCCCTTCTCCAGCACCTCACCTATCATCAAACACACTTAAAATTAAACGGATCACAACAGCTTACAATTGAATGGGTCTGAGATTCGTTTGTGGTTTATCGAAAATATTATTAACTGTACACCAAAATTATATAATTATTAATAGGTAGTAGTTGCCATCTCAATCTCTAATTTATTAACGACTTCGTGGCAATTATTGTTGTTGTTATCCCTTTTTTACAGTAACTCCACACAGGAGGCCCTAAGGGAAATAATTTCCCTCGGGGCCTTTATCATTATTATTCGGGATGCCATTTGGAGGGTCTTTTAGAGGATAGGCGGGAGTGAACATGGGTCTTGAAGAGTCCCATGTTGTAGGAGGGAGGAAATACAGAGGCCGGCAGATCATTCCACAGCCGAGCTCTTAAACACAAGAACGAGTCGTAGAAGTGACCAGTTCTCATGTGACAAATGTCATTCGTGTGTTGTTTGGCGCGCGTTTGGCGTGTTTCCCGTCTGCGCACCGCATTCCTGTTATTATTCTTGTTACTTTTCTTGTTATTATTCTTGTTACTTTTTTTGTTATTATTCTTGTTACTTTTCTTGTTATTATTCTTGTTATGCTTATTACTTTTCTTGATATTCTTATTGTTATTCTTGTTATTATTCGTGTAATTTATTAAGAGGGAAAATATAATTTTTTTTATATCCTCGCAGACTGTGGTTAGGTTAGATACTCATTCGATTTTCTCTGGCTCTTGATCCAAATCGGAAGAAATGTGTCCTCAATATCAAGTTTAATAGCGACGCCCCTAACTTTATCGATAAGTATGAGTATATCGATCTGGTGATAGGTTAACATCATTTCCAGGTGTCGGCACTGCAGGTCGTGGAGTCACAGGTGGGAAGAGCTTAGATCGGAAGAGAATATCTCCAAACAGCCACCCAAAGTCTAAAAGTCAACATGTGGGCAGGGGTAGGGAGGTTTTTTGTATACTACCCCAAAATATGTAAATTTTTTTATTATTTATAAAGAAAAACATAATTATTTCACTTTCTTAACTTAACTACATACATATTTTATTAATTAACGTATTATTCTTAACCTATTTTAATACTTATATTATATATTATATTACTTAATATTATTTATATACCTTACATATTACACCTATATAACATATTATTCCTATGCTACATATAATAGCTATCGTATTTATTATTATTTTATATTATACATTGTTATTTTGCTCACTTATTTTGAGATTGAACAGTTTTTTTTAATGATCTATATACACCCTCATGGCCTATACTTCTTTTACCACTTTCAGTCTTTACTGTAATCGTGTATAATTTATTATGTTGTCTTGTGTAGTGTTCGTGTACTTGTGATATATTTATAAATGCTGTGTTCGTGTGTATAAGTCCATTTTGTATTTTGTAGATTAATAGCGATATATTATATTCGTACAGTTTTCTGATTTTCAGTAAGTTCATTTCTAGGTATAGTTTTTTTTTGTTGTGGGGGTGTTTGGGTTATAATTTGAAAGTTTTTTTTTATATGGTAACTTTATTCTGTATTATTTATAATTCGTTCAAGTATGTATTGTGTTTTTCTCCATATTTCTATTAGGTAATTTAGATGGGACTGGATTAAACTAAAGTACAGGCCCCTCCTAACGTGTTCTGATAAAAGATGACCTATTCTACCGAATCTTTAGTTGATAATATTACCCCCCAGACTTAAAAGTGACTATTTTTTGTAAATGAAGCAAACTAATAAAATATTCAATTTATTTTTTATAACTTATTGAAGTTTGTAAACCTCATTGTAATAATTTATAAAAATTTTATTTATAAAAATGGAGGATAATATTAACAAATCTTGAACATGAAGTATGATATCGGTGTAAATGGCGTAAATTGAACTGGTCTCATTCGCTAAGTTGGTTAAGCGATTACCCCGGATAGATAGAGGTCCTGGGTTCGAGTCCCAGATGCGACTGAAATCTTTTTAATTTCTGTTGATTTTTCGGTTTCGTGGTTCATTTTGGATGTGTTAATATTATCTTCTTCAATGATTAAAAACCAATAAAATATTGTTTTTGAAGAGTTTTAATTCACAACGTCCAATTTTGTTACTTAATGTTAATAGTTTGTTATTAGTTTCAAAGCTTTCGTGTCATTCACTAGCGTTCTTGAAACTAAGTTAAACTACACAACCAATTTTACGTGGTTGAGTGGTTATGATCCCTGGCTACGAATCCGGAGGTCGCGGGTTCAAATCCCGGTGGGCACAAGTAAATTTTATTTGATTAAACTATGTTGTTTCACAATTTATTCATTAAAAATAATATGTAGTATATTTTCAGCATATTCCAGAGCTGTCAGTATCGTCGTGGTGAAAGACCACCATTCAGAATCGAAACATTGTTGAAATGGCTTTAGCCATGTTTGGTGGCCAGATATGAATAGCCAGGTACTTTCCCACCATCCTCTTCCCCATCTCCTTCCCTCCTCAATACCTTCATCTTCACAACATATCCCAATCGGGGATGCCATAGTCTCACTGCCTCCAGACGGTTACAGAAGTACAGAAGTAATTACATATTCTTATGTGGGAGTTCTGGGAGTAGTTATTGGAGAGAGGATGGTGGGAAGAGTCACAATTAGGAAGCATGGTTAGCAAAGGTGATTTACAGGGTGCTACTATTTTGTTAACTAGATTCATTTTAAATTTTATTTTCTTTATTTCTAAAATCGCAGCTTGTGAATCTTTAAAAATAATAATAATAATCATAGGAATAATAATTGTGCGCCTTAGAGACGTTACAAATAATTTAAAAAAATGAATATAAAATTATCATATAATAGAGCACGAAAATCATAAAAGCATTATATTTCAAAAAAGCACGCTGTATCAGTTTTTACGTAGAATAAGTTATTTAAAAAAAAAAAAATTCCCAAAAAAATGTTTTGTTGGTAACCAGCCTGGCTTATAAAACCATTTACTCGTATTTCCTACTTTTATATTGGTGTTTTTGGAACCTGAATTAAAAAAAAATTGTTTATGATGTTTTCATAGAAATAAATTACTTTGTGGTTTGACATATTTATTAAATAAAACAAACGCTTTGTTTAAAACCACTAATTTATTTTTAAATCACCACTAACCGGTTTCGCAGATCCAAAGCTTCGTCAGGGTAAAATTTAAAACTAAAAATAAATAGAGTGAGCATATAATTTACATATGTATGTGGGATACATCTGATAATTTACAGAAATGGGTTAGTGAGTAATTAATAAAAACAGATTATCATAATAATCTCTTCAAAAGATGCGTAATCACTTTGTGACGTCATAATTAATTAATTAATGAGAATCGCTTTGTTTAAACCACTGTATTAATATATAAATATCTACATGTTTCAGAAGCAACGTTTTTAATAACTTAATAACTCTAACGTTGTTTAATAACTCTACTGCAACTTTAGGGGCAGGATTTCACTCCTTACATAATACTTTTCAGAATGTGTTACTATAAGATCCTTTATCAGAGGAATGTAAGTGTCATAATGTAGAGTGTTAATCTTAATCCTCTTGGGCACATTCAATGCTAATCGAATGACTTTTTTTACAGGGTTTGTAGTTTGTTAATGTATTTGTGAGCTGCGTATCCCCAAATGGGAGCAGCGTAAGTAAAGCTCGTCCTTATGGTCGTATTGTATATGATTAATTTATTGTCTGATGACAATCGACTATTTGTACCTGTCACGGAGTATTGCCTTATTAGCTGATTTTATTTTTTCGTTTATGTGTTTTTCTCACGATTTGGAACCTAGTATTAATCCAAGTAATTGACTGATTTTTCCCATGTGACTTTTTTCCAAGCAGTATTATGTCAAGTGGGTGAAAAAATCTAACACATCTATATGTACTCATTATAGAAGGTGAAATAATAACTTAACAGTCTGCGCCTCGTAATTTGATCCTCAACTTGGAAGTATAATAGAATTGAGAAGCACTTATTACTAAAATAAATCTTTTCTATTTGCCAACAACGTCACTAGAAAAACAACTTCCCGCTAAATTTCATGGAGTCAAATAAAATAATTCCTCAATAAATATTAGATTCTGTTGAATTCATTGAACATTAATTACCGTTGAAGGCGTTATCTGTGTGAAACTTCGACTAAATGTATTATTGTTGTTGCTTTAAGATAGCGAAGCGAATAATGGATATATCTTGACAACTCCTTGGCTTTACGCCCAGAAATCGGGAGATCAAAAATCTCAACGACGTTTATTTATTTTTTTTAAATCGGGTTTATTCACACAGATAACTTAAATATTAATCGACACGAATAGCCAAAAAAAAAATCCGTGAACAGACTATTTAAAATAAGGGAGTTAATTAAGGTTTTTTTCGTGATTTGATGATCTGGGCTGTACTGTAAAATATTTTGTTATTTTATCTGATGAATATGTAAGAAACACTGTAAAAGTATTGTAATAGATAGGATTTGACTGGATGTAGGAATGCGGGAGAAGGGGAGGAGGAAGGTTGGGAAAGTGCAGTTACGGGAGCAGAGCATTTGTACAGACTAACCCGGTGAGGGGTGTCCCTCCAGGGAGCTCGGCTCTGGACCTTTGACTAGCTCAGTTTTGGCAGGCCAAGGAGCTCTTCTGCAGGGTCGTAGGCCGACAGGCAGTCTTATAATTGGGAACCAGACTCGAATACTTTGTCAAATGAAACTACCGTATGCTTTCAGACTCAGTGTTTTAATTCAGAGGAAGGTACAGACATGGGGAGAATAGAAATGCGCGTTTCTCGCGTTCTCCACTTCGAGGCGTAGATGGCGGCGGCCGGGAAGGCCATCTTCAGCGCGGGGGAGGTGCGTGTTTCCAAGGCCGGTTCCGAGCGGTGAATGGCGGCTCGAGCGAGAAAAGGCAAATGGCGCGTCCGTGCGAGGTGTTGTTTGCGACCGCTTCTGGCGCTGGTATCCTCTCACGAGAGGCTAGTACCCCTTTTTAAGAATCTACTGAGGTTACGTAACAGTATTGTTAAAAATATGTATAATATGTAAATATAATATAAGTGACACGTGCGGGTGGGTGCGTATGAATGCCAATCGTAATATTAATTATCACGGTGGTTGCGATTGCGATTCGTAATTTTAGGTTATGAAGGCCCTGCGATTATTGCATCAGGAAAGTAATAAGACAGTTAAGGGCAAGTAAGGGATTCACCAATTCACTCACTGCACATATAGTCTTCACTTGTGTTTCACTGGATATTCTGCGTTGTGACGAAATTAAAGTTCAGCAGCGAAGATTCTAATCGTTAACGAAACTTGTTTCATCGTTGGCGGTTATAATTGTACTGAGGCGGTAGGTCAAAAACGGGGGGAAGTGGGGCAAGGGAGATGCAAATAATCGCATTATTTGGAATCCTAGCATAATAATTATGATAATTATGAACTGTCGTGAACAATAAGAATAGAACATCTGAATAGAATATATGGATATCAATGGCATGCAGTCCATAAAGGCTGAAAATCTGTGCATACCCTAAGAAAAATTAATACTAACGAAAGGAGATATCTTTGTCATTTTCAACCAACAAAGCTGAGATGATTCTCAGCAGATTTTTTTTTGTAAATCTAAGACGTTAAGGAATTTTCATGATAATGTGTAGTCAAAATCAGCACCTGGAAGCCACAGCTTACCTAACGAATTAAGAACTCGATCTAAGCATACACTTCTTGCTTCATTCACATTCATACATCGTCTCATAATAATAATAATAATAATAGTTGGATGACTTGTATAGCCCCGTTTTTGAGAAAAATCACCTCAAGGGCGCTCTACAAATATTTCTTAACTAATTCTGTACAGACAGATACAGAAAAACATACTTACCTGGCAGGTCGCTTCAGATGAACACAGTTTTAGAAAAATTTAGTTATAGAGATGATAGTTTAACATGGTTATTTGTTTCTCCTTTTCTATTGATGTTCCATTTATTAGATGATCGGTGGCATAAGAAGAGTTGGTATTTATTGAATTATTGGTATTAATTTTAGGACTGGAAAGTATTCATAAAATGAATTTTAGGACTCGAAAATATCTGTAAAATTACCTTACACAGCGTAAGAAGCTTTTAATAAATATTAAGGTTTTTTTTTTTTACACTTTGGTTGTTTACAGTGTTGCGGGCTGTGGACGCATTTGCGCACCGATGCGTGAATTTTTAATTATATTTTTTTATTTTACTTTTTATTTATTTATTTAATGACTTTAGGTAAGTACTAACCGGCCAGCCTAGCTAAGCAATTTACAGGTGAATGTCTTTAATTTATGGATACATTCTCTTCTATTATTCCGACTTCTGACATGGCCCAACTCAAGTATTTGATTCACTTGATCGTGCCATATCTTCTTCGGGCATCCCCGGCTTCTTCTTCCATTCACATTCGCGTCATATATTCTCCTTACACTCAATTCTTCGTTCATTCGCTCTACATGCCCGAACCTTTTTATTAAAATTATTACGTGATGGTTGGTTAGTTAGTTAGTAGGTCGTTATTGTTCCGTCTGTTTTCTAAAGTTGGAATATTTAATATATTCGTTAATGATAAGTATTTTATGCACTCTGAAGGTATGTACTCGTATATAGGAGTAATGTTAAGGACATGACCAATGAATGGTGTTAGTATATCTTTTTTTTAGATTCATTTATTAATTGAACTTTTTGTTACATGATATAATACAGATTTTATTTAAAGATTTTATATTATTCTTCCTTAGAAGCATTTGCTTGTGGATGGAAGAAGAGTGTACATTATTTATTAATAATATATGGTACATGTATATGTATGCATTACAGTTTTATTAAGAAAAAAAAATTGTATATAGTAAATGTGTTATAAATAGATATTTGTATTGCATGTCATAATTAGGATAGTATATTTAAAATACATACGTTTTGAAGAAAAAAGAAATGTTATCGAAGACAAGTAAATTTCAGAATATTTGCAAGGCAAATTTAGTTGTAAACAATTTTTTTATTAATATTGTCTTTAAAATATTTCTGGACAGAGTTAAATATTTGGATGTTATCGTGAATGCATGTGATCTCTTCCAGTAGTTGATTAAAAAGTAATCGTCCTTGGTAAGTATAAGGTGGTTGTGCAAGTGAAGGCATTTAATTTTTTATGCATGGAAAAATAAGGCGCATACGGTTTTCAGTTAAGAATTGATGTTTGTCTTTTTCTTGTATGATTTGAATTATTGATTTTTCAATGTACAGATTTTTAAACGAAGGCACTTGAAATTCTTATTTACATTTAAGTGTTTTATGATAAAGCACACTTGAAGTTAAATAACACAAAATTGAGCTATGTAAATACTATGTTATTATTATTATGCGACATAGTGTACGAGTATTGTATTTTCCTGATGCAAACAAATACATATTTCGCCACACCCTTCGTTTTACGGTGAAAATACCGTAAGAAACGTTCTTGTGAAATGTACCCACACTCTCCCCTTATTTCTTTCCTTTCGCAATTTTTCCGTATCACAAAATTTCACAAATGGGCATATCATAGTTCCATTCGCTCTGACAAATTGTCGAAGCAATGGATTCCCGACCCGACCACAAAAAATATATTAAATTATTGACTGCGGTTGAGTTTTAACATGAAATAGTAAAATATCTGGAACTGTTAGCTCTGAAATTATGAAATCATTTTATTTGTTTTTTTTTCTCTCTGGAATACGATACTCCAGTCCATTTTTTTATCAATAGTGACGTTTCAACTTAAATACCAGCATATTTAGTTTTTTTTTTGTAACGTTAACATAGTTAAAATATTTTTCAAAAGTTCAATTTTTCAAAACTCACCAAAACGCTCCAAATCTATGGCCGGTCGATTTTGATCAGTTTTGAGGTCTTAATGATAAATATCGAAACAAGGATGAGCTCTACCGTACATGATATTATGTTCTAATCATGGTAAATCATCACTAAACATGAGTAGTAAAATTATGTACCCTTTTAGAAAGTTTCATTCGAAGAATAATAATAGCATTGAGCATTAATAGTATCATAATATCCGTAATGATAATTGGTTTGCTCGTGAATATTCTAGTCTATTTGTCTAATAATGTTTTTTTTTATTTATATTGAACATCAATTATATAGCTGAATGTAAACAAAATTAGGTTTAAATATCGCCAAAACTAAAAACATATATACTAAATATACAAAACAAAAGTGAAAAATAAAAATCTCTTTACTAATCCAAAAACAGAATGCGCACGTGACGTCATATGTTCCAAATGCAATGGCACAAACATAACAAGGTGTTTGTATGAGAAGATTTTTAATTCACTTTTAAATAACGATTAATAAATTCTGCACATAATTAAAGTTATATATTCAGAATCGGCATTAGCTGATCTTTTTTAGCTTTTATATTTTTCAGTGGAGTTCCTGCTTGAATGATCTCAGATTCTTTTCAAGTTCATTTCTATAAAGATCTCTGGTTTCAACGCTTAAAATTTTTGTCATCTTTAAAACCTTATATTTTCAAAATTATTAAAAATAATACCAATAACTAACAATGAAAATATGAAACAGGAGAAGACACAGAAGATAGAAAGATATGGTAGCGAATGAGACTCGAACTCAGAACCTCTAGTGTATCCGGGACTGGCGTATCTACCAATTGAGATACCTTGATAAATTCCATCATTTTTATCAATATCGTTCTTACCTTGAGAATCACTAGTACTGTTTTTAGATTACTTCCCATTTATTGGCTGCCATCTTTATATGAAAGTACAAAATTCTGCCGGAACATTTTCTTGTTTTACAAATGATCTTCAAGAAAAAGATTTCATTAATTAGTTCAGTAACTAGCAAATCCGGGTTTCGAAATTAGTGAATAATCTAGCGGTTTCCATGGTTCAGTGGTTTGTTTCAGTCCCTTGGCTACGAATCCGGAGGTCGCGGGCTCAAATTCTCGGCGTGCGCAAGTAAATTTTATTTTTTTTCAATTATTATTTATTTTATTTCAAAATTTATTCATTTAAATTAATATATAGTGTATTAGCGACACGTTCCGCAGTGGTAGATACTGTCAGTATCGCCCTGGTGAAAGACCACCATTCAGAATCGAAACGTTGCTTGAAATGGCTTTTGCCGTGTTTGGTGACCAGATCTAAATAACCAAGTACTTCCCCACCTTCCTCTCCCCCATCTCCTTCCCTTCCTCAATAGTAATAAGAAGAATAATAATAATAACAATAATATCTTTATTGTAATTAAGTTTAACTATAACTAAAATACATGCATAATAAAGTGTACAGTGGTTTGTAGATAAGTAAAAAGGAAAATAGAAAATAATATCAAATGAAACAACCAAACTTTGTTTAACCACATTTAAAATGTGGTTAAACAAAGTTTTAGTGTTTCATTTGATTATAATGGATAACCACAAAGCGATCGCTTCATACAATAGTAGAAAATAATATAATAACAGTAGGTACCTTCAGCCTCACAACACACCCCAATTGGGGATGCCATAGTCTCACTGGCTCCAGACGGTTGGGAGCAGCTGGACTCTTGTCTGTACATATATAAAAATATACACCTATTTTATTTTATTTGGAACTATAGATTACTAATAGAAAATTTACACAGATAAAACGCATATGAAAGTTGGATGGGGTTTATTTGTTTAGGGTTTCCTACAGAAACGGCATAAAACAGTACATTTTTCGACTTTGCTTTACTCTAAAAATGTACAAAACTGAAAGCACACAAGATTAATAGGAAATATGTCAGTGACGCTTGAGGAAGGCCATTCAGACCGTCATGTGTTCTGAATACACCGGTCTGCTTGTAAAATCATTCCTTTAGTACAATGTAATACGAGTATGACGGGTGAACGGGACATTATAACAACAGAGATGTTAATACCCACATTCGCTTATAAAAATGAACTCTTTGGGAACTTTTTACTGTTTAGTCTCTATCCTAAAAGGTTATCTGGCAATACCTTTATGGTAATGTAGTTTTTCTGGGGCGCGCGGAGTCAGTAGATTATGTAAATATCCATTCATGTCTTCATAAAACACATCCTCCTCCACCAGCTCTGCTATACGATGTTAGGCCGGCCCGTCAATGTATGGAGGTTTTTTTTGGACATCATTCTCTCCGAGTTCGCAAAAATTGCTTTTTAATAATATTTGTTGATAATATGAATTCCACCCTAGTCGCCATCTATAATGCCCGGTGCACACGAGGCCAGTATAACAAGCAAAGATAGCAAGCCAATTTACCGGCGTCCTGTCATGACTCACTAACCTGGGTTGACACCGTTTACACGATGCTAGGAATTTTTAAGACAGTCACAATAAGAAACTCCAGGACAATTTTCAATTTATTTTTTTTATCCAAAATTAATACATAGTAAACCATAACTGAACATAAGTAATAAAATTATGTATCTTTTTAGAAACTTTAACTCAGAGAATAATAGTATTTTATTATATTGAGCATTAAAATTATAATATTTATTATATAATATTAATTATAATAATTATTATATTAATATAATTATTATATTCGTATTAATAATTGGTTTCATCATGAATACTCTAATTTCTTTCATGAATAATAGTTGTTTATATTGATCAACAATTATAGAGCTTAAAGTCACCCATATTAAGTTATTTTTTTTTCGAAACTAAAAAAATACATCTCTAAAATACAAAACGAAATGGAAATATAAAAATCTCCTTAAAAACAGAATTCGCACGTGACGTCAGATGTTCCAAATGCAACGGTACCAACATAACAAGGTGTTTTGATGAAACGATTTTTCATTCACTTTTATATAACGATTTACAAATTCTAAGTACAATTATATGTAATAAAATTTATATATTCAGAATCGGCGTTGAATACATATTTTTAAAGCTATTATATTTTTCACTCGAGTTCCTTATTATAGTGACTATGGTAACCACGCGCCCGCGTCCGTCCTTCGGGAAAAATGAACAACTTACGTATAAGAATCGCAAGACTGAAACAGTTGCTTCGGAAACTGGCAAGTTGCATTGGACAAATTATTAAAATTGTTAGCAATTTTATTTTTAATGTCTTTAGTGGACATTATCATACCGATTGTCATTAATTCAGCACAATTTTTTAGGAAGCCACACGATGCCAGACGCAAAGCCAGGATGAAAAGATCTGTGATGGGGTCACTACTGGCTCAAATAATAGAACCCCATTCTATTAAACTATTCTGTCTTGAGACGCTGGCTTACTGGCTTCCTCTCTAGCTCACCGGTCTCAAAACAAAGCCAGTTCTGTCTACACGAAGCCGGTGTTCCTGGTTTACTAGGTTACTAGTGTTAGCTTGCTATCCTGGCATGTTATACTGGCCTCGTGTGGGCAATATTGATCGAGTTGAATAGGTAAGTGTTGTCTCTGAAACAGCTCAACGTATTTTACGTAATAATTACAAATGGCCCAGGATTTGACAAACTGATGATGTAACGCATACTAACGCCATCTGTGTATCGGACAAAACATTTAAACGTGATTATTTGGAATAAAAACTCAAGATGATCTTTCTGTTTCGATAGTAGGTGTTTTATTCCTGCTTTTAAGCTTATATCAAATATTTGCAGAGATTTTGCGAGAAACGAATGATTTGATAACAAATTTTAAGTATTTATAATATTAACGTTTCAGCAGTTGGATAACTCGGTTGTTAAAAGCCATTCTCAAAGATTCTGCTATAATGTCTGCCGTGTCGAAAGAAAAACATAAAAAAACATAATATTATACTCAAAAAGACATGGAACTGATATGTTTAGGGATGTGTGGAATGTGGGGATGCCCGATAATGTAATGAAAGTCCTTTCGTCCGTGCATAGTCCTTAAACAATTCATACTTTTAAATGGCATCCAGTCTAATATTAAAAAACATCTGCGTTAACGTTAATTCACTTTTTTACATTATTTTTAATTAAATAATAAAAAAGTATTTTATTTAAACAACTATCTTAACTAAATATCTACGTGTTTGATACCAATGGTTATGATACAAAGAATACTGAAGAAAAAAAATTATGACTTAAGCATAGACAAATTATAAACGTATCACAATGAGTAGTAAGAAAAAGTGCATAATAAGGAATTCCAGTGAAAAATATAAATGCTTTAAAAATATATATTCATATAGATCAGCAAACCCCGATTCTGAATATAAAACTTTTAATATACATAGTTATACGTAGAATTTATAAATCGTTATTTAAATGTGTACAAAAAATCATCTCATCAAAACACCCTGTTATTTTGGTTCCATTTGATTAATAACATCTGACGTCACGTGCGCATTCTGTTTTTGTAATAGTATTAATATTTTTATTTATCAATTTTGTTTTATATTTTAAATACGTATTTTTTTTAGTTTTGACGAAATTTGAACTTAATTTGAGTGACTTTAAGCTCTATAATTGTTGTTCTATGTAAAAAAAACTATTACTAATAAAAAAAAATTGAGTATTCTTGAGCGAACCAATTATCACTACGGATATTATGATGTTAATACTCAATACTATTATTACTCTTTGAGTTAGTTTCTAAAAGGGTAAATAATTTTATTACTTATATTTAGTTATGGCTTACAGTGAATGGAATATAAAATGATGTACGGTAAAGCTCATCGTTGTTTTGACATTTGAAATTCTAACCTCAAAACTGATCAAAACCGACCAGCCGGATTTGGAACGTTTTGGCGGGCTTTGAAAAATTGAAACTTTGAAAATTATTTTAACGATCACAACTAACTTTAGAAAAAAGTGAAATATTCTGATATTTATGTTTTTGTTTTTTGATAAATTTTTTTTAAAATATGGACTGGAGTTCCTTATTGTGTATTTGATGTAAAAAATAATTATAGTAAAATTATTATAAAATAATCCTTATTACATATACTCGTATAATCGTATTAGAATCTAGACATTAAAAAAAAATCGAGAAAGAACCTAGGCACCTAGAACCTTAATGCGAAAATGAATTTAACAGGAAGCTATATTAAAAAAGGGCAAATCAGAATAATTATTATTAAACATCTCGGGTGCTCCTTAACTCTAATATTGTATTACCGGAAGTCTTTCCTATATAAAAAAGGTTACAACCCTTACAAGTTATCCAGCCCCAATTTGTTTTTAATATCATCTTTAGCCATGTTATTTAAAATATAATTTTTAAATTTCTTATTAGTATGAAAAGCTGTTTGGATGGTATTTGGGATGTTTTTAATTACAATATTTGAAGTATGATTATTTAAAAATAATATTTTTCTCCACTGTTTCCCACCGTCAATTATTGGTAGTAAACATACGAATTAATAAACTTTTCCTTTAACATTTTGTTTTACATTTTATCTATTGTTATAACCATTGCAATTTATTTAATGATATTAAATTATTACTATTTTAATTTCTTGAAAAGGTTGGTATTCACTTTGTGGCGTCATTATTAACACATTAATTAAAAATATCTTGTAATCGCCACTTTATTAATATATACATATCAACAGTTTCGAAAGCGAAGCTTTCCTCATCGGGAATATACAGAATACATAATACCTATTCTGAATATTTCTCGATTTCGAAACATGTTGATATGTATATATTAATAAAATGGTGATTACAAAGTTATCTTTAATTCATTTATTAAATTTGTTGCAAACATTATTTTTAGATAAGGGCACAAAGACTAGTTTATTTAGAATAGAATGAAAAGCTGATATTTTACTTCAACGGCATCCGTCCATGGAGAACCCAGCCTCTCCTCGCACAGGCTCTGGAGTTGCTTCTCCCACCTGTGTCTGGAGCGGCCCACTCGACGTCCTCCCTCTGGAATAGCACTCGTTTTCCGCTGAATTCTTAATGCGTGCCCAAACCACCTCAGTTGCCAATTTTCTATAAAGAGTGGCAATCAATAATATATGAAAAAAGTGTTATAAATAAATATTAATGACAATCAAAACATTTTTTTTAAAATAGTTGTCTGTTAAATTTATTTTCACTTTAATAACTAGCCCTACAGTAGCAATAGGCAGCCCGCTCACTGGGTAGAGAAGATTATTTTCACATTTATACACCTCTAACCACAGTTGACACAGGAAGGGGGAGAAATGTTCCCTGGCACTGTACAAAAACATTTTACAATATTATATATGTTAATAACTATATTCATAATATTATTAATATAAATTTATATTATCTAACTCTTTTATTTTGCTATTTTATTTATATTAATAATAAAAATAATTTCTTTTTTAGTTTGTAATATAATTTTTTTATTCAATATTCTATAACATTTTCTTTTATTTTTTCAATTATTTTTACATTTTTAATTAATAGCCCGACCTACTTACATCCCTTATTTTTATTTTTATTTTTATGTTTGTAATTTGTTCTATTTACATATTATTTGTCTATACTTGTCATTATATTTACTAGGTATATTGTTTATCCTGATGAGGGGAGCTTTGCTTCTGAAACATGCAGATATTTAAGTATTAAAAACAGTGGTTCAAACAAAATAATTCTTGATAATTTATTAATAATTTTTAATTTATTTCTTCGCTGAAAACTGTATCCTGACGAAGGAAGCATCGGTTTCAAAACATGTAGATATTTATTTATTAAAATAGCGATTTTTAAAAATATGAATTATTATTTTATATAAAAAATTATTGCCTTTGATAAGAGGTCAAAAGTATTGAACGCTTTTAAAGTTTTTATTCGAATGCGCCAATTTGAGTCACCTGACCAATCCAAATTTGGAAAAAGCTTTGACGGCCCATCCTACCCTACATGGATGTATCTCTACCTACAGTTCACAGTGAAAAGTGAACAGTGAACCTATAATGAACTTTGTTCCCGGCTGCATACAGAGCGAGATCAAAGAGTCCCATTCGTTTGACTTATTTTTCAGCAAACTGGAAAATGGTTAATGCTATCATTACTCTTGTAAGGCGTGTGAGCTTCCAGTCAAGCGGAGGTTTAAAGGTTTAATGCTCACACGGTTTAACAATAGCTTTAAAGCTGCAAATTTTTAGATTATACTTCAAAAAAATTATTTGTTTTAACTACATTTTAAACTGTCGACCGGTTTTGAAAGATTCTCAAAACAAATAATATTATAATGTAAACGAACAAAGTTATTTTGAACCACTGCAATTCAATATAGTAATCTCGACCAGTTTCGAAAGCACCCTTCCCTCG
Organism: Halesus radiatus; assembly: GCA_022606495.2. Taxonomy (NCBI): domain Eukaryota; kingdom Metazoa; phylum Arthropoda; class Insecta; order Trichoptera; family Limnephilidae; genus Halesus; species Halesus radiatus. Next base: position 123,992 of record JAHDVE020001969.1, on the reverse strand, counting down.
TCAGGAATATATTAAAACTAAACTATAATATAAAATAATGATAGATATTGTTACGTAACACAATTAGGAGCCCTTGGTAGAATAACATCTAGGCGCTAGTTAAATCAAAATACACCTCGTCGCTGGTCGCGCTTCGACCAATAGCGACACGTTTCCGCCCGCCATCATCGTTTTTGGCCGGCGAGATAAGCGAATCAGACACGGTTTCCGGCCGCCATTACGGCGTGGGCTCGCAATGAGCAAACGCCCGCCATTACCAAGCCAGAAGCAGAGTCGTCAGGTGCGTACGGCGTGTCTTGGGCAGGTGGCCGCCCGCTAATTACATTGTTACTTGTTATCTTGTCACTGAACCTAAATATTAAAGCCAGTGAGCGGTGCATCAATTCGCTGTGTCCTGCCTGACGTCCCTAGACCTCACACCTCTTACACTGAAGGGATCGTGACTCTTGTCGCTGACCATCTCACGTAAGCAGAATTGATTCGCCCTCTTTTATATGCTGTAATAACTTGCCCTTCGAATAACATGTCTGGTTTGAGATTAATCAGAGAGAGATTATCAGGAATCAGATTAGATTAGGATCAGCACCTAGATTCGAAACCCTGCATGTAATTACCTATAAATGTTGTCTTGTAAATAAACCCTGACTAGAAAGCACGCATCTCTCATTCGAGTAGTTAGTAACCTTTCCCGATATAAGGCTGCGGTCGGTCATACGACTTAGAGATAAGAGATGAGATGACTTTACCAGCTGAGCTAACCATGGTGGAACCTGAAATCATCCCTGCTTCTGGCCTCGGGGTGAGTTGAACTGTCTTCCTTTCTTATCACTGGCGGCCAACGTGGATGTTGTCTAGTCCTTCTTCCTCCTTTCTTAACACTGACGCTCACTCGTGGGGGGTTCTTATCACTGACGCCCACGTGGGTGGTTCTTAACACTGGAGCCACAACGTAGGGACCTATCCTCTTCCCCACTTCCTTTCTTAACCATATACATGAATATTTAGGTGTTGGAGTGGAAGCCGACCAAAGGGGAAGGGGTAAGTAGAATTTTTTCGAAGAACAAAGCTATTCACTGGAAAAATATCTAAAAGATTAATATACAAAAAATTTACTTGGTTACTCAATATATTGGAATTATTATTTAGGAATTTCATAATTTCCAGTGCTTCAAAATTTTCTAATTTTTTTTGGCTTTATTATTACGGTGAAGAATTTGAACTCCTGTATCTTTATTAAAAATATAGTCGATTGAAATGCCACGATTGGCAAACTGTGAAAAATTATTGTTATTTAAACATCTATTCTAAGTATTCCGTGATTCTAATATTTAAATTGTGGGATGTCTTTTCTACGTAGAACGAAGCATTGCAAATTATATACGTTTATATTATAATTATGACAAGCCACAAAGTAAATGCTTTTTATGAATATGAAATAATATTATGTTAGTTAATGTGAAAAAGGGGTACGTATTTTACCTTCTCCTTTTCTTTCATACAAAATCACATGTGTCAGACTAGTTGTATTATATAGAATCATTACTGCCATCCTTGCCACTATTAAATTAAATGTACTGACGAGGAACACCAGACAAACTGTTATATTTTTCTGCAATACTTACACAACCATCTATCAGTCTCATTCATTAACCAATATGATGAATAATCTGGGCAACAGGTTTGGAGGTGTTGTTGATGTATTTGATAACTCCATTTAAACAGTAAAGCGTCGTCTATACCATCACTTGGATGAATCCTACAATACGTAATATTGTAGATTGGATAATGTAGCGATAATGATTTGTGTTATAATATAGTTTTGGTTTTCTATTTTATGTTATTAAACGTTTAAAAAAAATTGTTCATTACTTTATGGTTTAGAATCTCAACGTACTTATATATACAGATATATAAAAACAAATTCTTGAACTATATCAGAATGTCTTGAATAAAAAATACATTTAAATAGAATAAAGCTTAGACAAATGGTGGAGATGGGGAGCATTTCATACGCAATGTTTTGCTTATTTGGTTCTTTGCGATAAGTCATGTAGAAAAGCTATAGAAAAACACTCCAAGTAAGTTGCAACAAAATTAACGAACTTCAAAAGAAGTATTAAGTTATGGATTATGAACACGGGAAAGAAGAATATGGATGTGATGTTGCAACCGAACAGAGTATGTTTTAACGGTCACGTTATGTTTTCTCCCAGGTTTTAGAATTTTTATTCATTTATTGCATTACAATTTTCTTCTAGTAATATTCTAACATAATTAAAACTCACTTAAAATATTTAATAAACTTACAAATAACTTAACCTAATTTATAATCCATACATAAAACCATGTCCAATGTGACTTTAGACCTGGGTACCCCAGTAACTCTTTTTTTTGCAACTTTAGTAAAACATATTAAAAAAAATAATAAAGTCAGCAATGATCTCTATGAAAACCTTTTTTTTCCACCGGACGGGAATCGAACCAGCTACCTCAAAGTCACGCACATACCAGTACTCCACAGAGTCCGTATATATCAGACTTCATTAAATTTGTTTTTTTTTTATTTTTTTTTTACTGTATAATACTAATTACATATAATGGCAACTTGTACCCGCCAAGCTACTGCAAGTAGCTTACCAGCAGGACTTTAATTCAACAATATTATATAATACAACAATAAATAACAATCATCATACAAATATAGCGCAATAATAGAACAATATAAGTACATCTACTCGTATGTTGTGAAAAATATATTTTTTTAAATATATGAAAACATCATAAGAGTGTGGATATAGAGATACTAGAGGCCAATTACATAATCTCGATTTAAATAATATTATCAAAATATCTGCAAGTATTAAACAAATTGAGAAATAAAAAAAACAGCAATAGGTACAATTTTATTACAGTGAGGACAGTCTTAATATAATAGTAACATTTAATTATTTTTGAGATACCCGCAGCTATCAAGTAGATATACAATCAAAGAGAACATCATAATTGTTAAATAGACAATGTAAGAAAAAGCAAAATAGCGCAAATACAGCAAATATCAAGAAGCTATACAACCAAGTCAATCATCATATTTATCACCATCAACACACAAGGTTACTTTATAAAAGCCAACATTTTAACATCAGTGAGAATTTCGTCATAGAGCAATTGTTTTTAAATTCGTATGGCAACGTGTTAAATATTAATGGTACAGTATATTATAATAAAACAAATTTAAAACTTTTTTCCACTTTAATTAAAAATTAAAAATTAAAGTGGAAAAAAGTTTTAAATTTGTTTTATTATAATATACTATAATGGAATTCCACCATGTATTAACAGTTTCAAAAATAGAAATATTAATGGTACAATTTATTCTAGGGTTCGTTTACCACATTTATTTTGAAATATTGGCAGTATCATTCCTGTTCAATTGTTCACTTAACTGCCATATGATACACTTTCAAACATGATGGCTATCTTGGGCTTCGAATAGTCATAAATCACGTCCTTCGTCCTTCAAAACCAAATTACGAGTAACAAAGGTTCAAGTTCAAATGTCGTGTTTATTATAAACAAGCCTACGAGTAACGCCTCTGGCGGCAGTACACGGGCATCTTCTTCGAAATTCGTATACAGTGGATACATTTACGAACAGATTTTGTATTGTTTCAACTGAGCTCTGTTTTTGATAAACATTAAACACACTAACACAGTAACTTTTCCTTATAAAATGCCACTAAAATAATTTTTTTTATTCTAGATTTATTTATGCGTGCTGTTTGTAGAATTGTGATGGAAATTTATGATTAAATTAAATTAATCTAAAAGAATAATATGGAAAATTCACCACGTTACATATATTTTTTGAACAAGATCGCCCGCCATCTTGGTTGTCAATCTCTGGGCCATTTTATAAGGCGCGTTGATCTGCGTCTCACACAACCGTACTGACTAGCGATGAGCGATTATGAACGCGACGTTCATTTGTGCCGGCTCATTTTGATGAACCGTGAGCTCCTGGTAAACCGTACCACGGCTCAATTGAACTGTGACTCTTTTTGACAAACCTTGGAACCACTTAACACTTCTTTTACGGTGCCATATTATAACAATATTGCTTTTTAAGCCAAAAACAATAATACAATCTATCAACACTTATTATTATGGTTGATTATACTTCAAAATACATGTTAGGGTTATAAAATAATATTAAACATGAATACGTTAGGAGCACCAATGTTGGCTCAGGTAACCGAGTGTCTGATACCGTAAGGGGACACTTAAGAAAGATTGTTTATTTATTTGCATATCTCAGATGGTCGATAGTATTCGTACGAATTTCAATGATGATGCATCTTTAAATAAGGTCCTTTGTTCTAATTTTTTTAATATAAAATCAATGTATACGTGTCGAATTTCTACAAGGCTAAATTCAGTCCACGACCGCGAACCCGTGGGACTTGCAATTAATATTTGGCGCCATGACGCATCAAAGTAGTTGTTTTCATAGCAGTTGTGACTTCATATTGGTATATAGAGATAAGAATAATTACCGCATTTACACGTGTAGGCACTGTACAATACGTGAACGGCGCCTGACAGTCTGGCATCTGGACCTGTTATACCTACCTATACGCTCGACGGTGGGAGCCGTAGGAGTTGGGAGTCGTATGAACTGGGATGTGAACTCATGAACTGGGAATCAGCTCCTAATATTTACCGGCTTTTAAATAAGCCGTCGTTCAATTGAGTCGTACTAAAATGTTGAGTTTGTGCCGTGACTCCCGCTCTTAACAAAATGAGTCATGACCTATCAAAACTGGTCTGTCGGGTGAGGGGAGGGGTGATGAAATAATTGTTATACTCGCTCACCTCAATCTCCCCGGGCAAGGTGATGTACTTCATTTGGAATAAGATCGAGTATGCCTGGAAAAAAATGGTTTCACTTGTTTGTTTTGACAACTTTGAAAATTTACATAATTTTGACATTTTAAGGTAAGGTATAAATATAAAAAAATCATATACGAATATATTACAGAACAGAAAGTAAGTTTTGAATAAGGGGGTTCCAGCGACTTCTGTATTTCAACTTCAAGGTTTGGGTAGGGTATTTTCAGTAAATTCTATGATGTTGTTTTAAGAATACTAGTCAGTTCTTCTTCTGTTAATTCCTTAAGCCACGTCTTGCTGGGCTTAATGTAATTATTGATTGAATTACTTTGTTTGATAATAGATGGGAGTTTGTTGTATAATTTTACGGCTACAAATTTAGGGCTTCTTTTTTCAAAAGTAGTATTACACTTACTTACATTTAGCTTGTCTAATTGCATTGCTCTGGTATTATGATTATGAGGAGTCATCACTAGTTTGTCCTTTTTAAGACGATGGGCTAGAACATTTTTGGCAATGATTTTTTGAATACTTGGAAAGTCGAAATGTTTAAAATGTTTTATTGTTGGCGTCCTTATGGGGACCTATAAAATGTATGGAAGGTCACAAGGTTGTTGGTCACTGCTGAAACGATGAACCTAGATTCGAAACATTTAGCAAAATAGGGTGAAAAATAATTAGCAATGTGGAAATATATTCAAAGAAAAGTAAAAGTAATGATTTGAAATAGAAGACGCATCACAGCTGCTCGCCCTGAATTAAATGAGCATTCTTAGAGTATCAACTGTTTTATAAATACCTATAAGTGAAATTCATTAAGGGTTGTGTTATTGGAGAAACGATTAGGGGTGGGAGGGGGTCATGAAATATGAGCGCCATCTCCCGAGGGGCAGAAATTCACAATAAATAGAATAATATCGTAATTAGCAAAATAAGCCAAAAACAAAAGTAAAACTTTAGTAACTTAAATCATTCCACTAATGAAAATTTTCTCATTAATCTTCAGGTAATTTGTTACGGCGAAACTCGACAGGAATGAGAAATCCGAATTTCCTAAAACTTTGGACTTTCCAATATTTTTTAAACATAGATACGATTTTCGGTTAAGTCCCAACTTTTCAAAGTATCATTTCGAATTATAACTTTCTGTTTCCATCGTCCAATTTATCATTAAATTTACCGCAACTTAAATCACATTCAAAATGTTTGATTTTTAACGTATCTCTGGTACAAAATGAAACAACGTAAAAATAATAAATTTTGAAGAAAGGATTTTTTGTGATTTTATCACTTTACAAAGGAGAAAGCTAAATATTTAACGAAATTACTTTAATAATTTTCAAATAAGTGTAAGTATACGAGGTGTGTTCAAAAGAAAAGGTGAATTTTGAATTTTCGCGGGCTGTGTACATTCGACCATCGTTTTTTTTTTAATGTTGGTACACATATTTTTATCATATGTTAGCATTATCAGCTATTTTGGATCAGTGGTTTATTTTTGAGAACTGGAAAGGTTAGTCACGTTTTGTTTTTACATCGATTTTTTACTAAAAAAAAATTTTGTAAAAAATCGAAGAAACATCGATTTTTGGATTTTTTGAAGAAATGCTGATAAGGACGTAGAAAACAAAGCAAAACTACAATTTCACTTCAATCGGACTGATGATGCCCCAGAAAACGGCTATCAAGTTCCGATCAAAACTAGGAAATTCCACCACAGCATTAACAATTATTGACAATTTTTTTCTAAAAAGAATCAATTTTTTGTATTTTTTGAAAAAAGGCTGATGAAGACATTGAAAATAAAGCAAATCTAAAATTTCACTTCAATCGGACTGATGATGCATCAGAAAACGAACCTAAAGTGAAAAATCGAAGAACACACAAAAATGTGACTAACCTTTCCAGTTGTCAAAAACAAACCACTAATCCAAAATGGCTGATAATGCTAACATATGATAAACATATGTGTACCAACATAACAAAAAAAAATCGATAATCGAATGTACACAGCCCGCGAAAATTCAAAATTCACCTTTTCTTTTGAACACAGCTCGTATATTAATATCATTAATAAATGATTTAAAATTTACTTTGTAATCACCACTTTATTAATATCAATATATTTCGAAAGCTATGCTTTCTTTCGCTGGTTCCAAATACGTTCAATATCTTCTGAGGATGCCTTATAGTAGTGCCATTCTTCTGGTCTCTCGCACCCAGTGCTAAAGTGAGAACACTGTATGAGGTTGTTCTCTGCCTGATCCTGGTCCTGGCGAGCCCGAGCAGGGCCGGCTACTCCTGACTAGGTAGGTCCCAGGATCCCTCAGGCAGAGTTCAGAGTAGAAGTCACTGGATCGCGAACGAGTCGGATCGGTGATCCGGATCTCCATACGAATTGAACAATCCGGATCGCAATGAACGACCTTTACGGATCGCGGATCTACACGGCTCGCGGATCGTCGCGGATCTTAGATCTTTGCGAACGAGTGATCTGCGAGATCCGGTGAGCCACGATCCGTGTGATCTTGTTGAATCAACGGGTCTTACGGCTCGCAGATCACTGCTGACCCGGGTTGATCGTTCGATCACAGATACATGAAATTTATTATACGTCATAGTATGGGGATTCGTAATTTAAACACTTCAGTCGTGGCGTCAGCGCTCGGGCTACGTTTAATTGTTTATTCTAACAAGAACAAGGTTGAGCTTGTAACAATAACAACAATTAAAGTATTATGTTGATTATTTATTTTGAATAAATCATTGCTATCTAAATAATAGTTGAAAATTTGTTCTAGTATTTAGTAATTACATAGGTATAATTATGTTTGTTGTTTTTTGAAGGTATAACACACGATGTTCAACGATTATTTTCCCAACGATTTTTTTTCCACAAAAATTTTTTTTTTAAATTTTGGATACGATTATTTATGGCACAATTAATAATTGTTCTTTTAGTTTGTTTATTGTTCCAGATAGTAAACACGACACACCGATTTCATTTGTAATTAATAACAAAAACAACAACAAAGTAACAAAAACACTTTTTTATAGATTATAATTTAAAAACAAAAAATCGGATAGTTTTGATAATGTCATGTTGGGCCTTTTTTGGGTGAGCGTTTGATCGAAAGGGGGATTCCAATAATATTACGATTCCCTTTTCCAGGTCTGAAATATTAACAAATATTTAGATGGGCAGAGGGAGCGGAGGAAAGGCATGGTGCGGAGATCACCGATCCGGAACATTACAGAGAGCTGATTTAGTGATCCGGCTCGCTAAACCGAGCCGTTTCGCCCACTGCTAGTTCAGAGGCTTGGCGAGGCAGCAGATGGAAGGTTTCAGGTAAAGCGAAAGCAAGATAAGTAAAAGACTGGTTCGGCTCTTGAATAACAACTGACTCTCCGTACTAGTTGTTTCTCTATTTATTTAAAAAATATTCAACATCTGTTCCACGTTTAGGGGTAATTATTATTAATGGGCGCAATTATTTTCAGGAAAGAAATGCTTCCAAAGATGATCAGCAAAACTGTAACACAGATGAATCCATTAACACAAATTGTAAATCTCGCATTTGTACAGTAATAAAATCCTTTATCGAGGATATATCATCTTACGAATATTAAGAAACTCGTGAAAAAATGGAAAATAAATGACTCGATTAAATTAATGCGAACCTCTCATGTGAACAATTCCTTGAGTTCATGTTTCTAAAAAGGTGAATAATTTTCTTACTTAGTTATGGTTTATTATGAATAGAATAAAAAAATATGCACGGTAAAGCTCATCCTTGTTTTAACATTTGACTTTCTGACCTCAAAATTGATCAAAACCGACCGGCCATAGATTTGGAGCATTTTGGCGGGCTTTGAAAAATTTGATCTTTGAAAATTGGAGTTTTGAAAATTATTTTAACTATGAAAACTAACTTCAGAAAAAAAACGAAATATCCTGAAACCTAACCTAACCTAACCTATCCTAACCTAACCTCACCTCAAAATTGATCAAAACCGACCGGCCATACATTTGGAGCATTTTGGCGGGCTTTGAAAAATTTGATCTTTGAAAAATTGGAGTTTTGAAAATTATTTTAACTATGAAAACTAACTTCAGAAAAAAAACGAAATATCCTAAAAACGAAGTATTTAAGTTTGAACGTCATTATTGTAAAAAAATATATAAATAAAAAATTCTACTTGAGTTCCTTATTAAGAACATATTCAACGAACATAACATTTAGTTTATTTATTGTTATTATGTTTAATTCATAGAACTATATTTATATTCTAGAACAACTTTATTCAAAATTTATTTATTTTCACTTGTAAAAAATGACTACTGAGAAATGTATTTAATTGCCCGTCTGATAATTAACGGCAGTAACTTTCTCATCTTGTATCCCAACACCCTTTCTTCATTTTCACTTTTTTTTCCGAAATTGGGGTTGCCATAGTTCAACTGTTCAGGTACTCGAGACAGAAGTAAGCTACAAACAAAAATATACGATAATGTATTTGAAAACCGTAATAAAAAATGTTGAAATAGAGAACTCTTTTCCGTGAAATGAGAGAATGAATTCTCTTTATTAGCACCGATGAAAACTGTAAATCGCCTCGCAAGTAAGTGACTCTAGTCGATTCATTTGAAAGTATCAAAGTTTTAGCTAATTGCAGAACCCTGCGGAAAACACGTGCATTCTCGGAGCTTTCTCTCGGGATTTACTTTCCCAGGAAGAAAGGGGAGTAAAATTGATAGTCTCAACTTTCTCGTGGCAGTTTCCTGAGATAACGTCTGTTTGCAAATGTCTCGGATTGGCAAATAACAAAATTCTGGTTGCTGATTAGTTTCTTGTCTGCAATTCCGGAAAACCGTTTACAATGGCTAATGTGGGTTTAGTCGTTAATTAGCTAAGATGCAACTTGAAATTTAGTGATCCTGAAACACACAAATATTCTCGCAGCTAAAATGTATCACCGTGCGTGGCAGACATCCAATGAGTCAGACACGTAACGTGGCAGACACGTAACTTGGCAGAGACGTAACATGGCAGACACGACAAAATTAATTGCTTTTATTGTCGGTGAACATATTCACATATTTATAGCGTGTCGTGTCTGGGTAGACACGGGCCGACACCGCTACTATCTCGCCTAAAATATTTTGTCTGCGCCGTCGCATGTCTATGCAAGTCTATATACATCTCTCGGTGGTATTAAATTTTTTAATTTAAAATCTCTTAAAAGATATTCAAACTCATATTCAAACCCATTGGCCCCTCTTAAATATTTGAAAAATTAAAGTTTTTCATAATATATATACAGGGCCCTTGAGGTGATTTTTCACAAAAACGGTGCTATACAAATCATCCAATTATTATTATTATTATTATATATATATATATATACTAGCTGATGTGTACCCGGCGTTGCTCGAGAAATTGTAAATTCTTGCTTGTCGTTTGGGTGCCATAATTGATTTGACAGAGAAAGTAACTATCTCTAAACAAAGAAACAATAAGACATTCATTTCAAGATTTTATTTCATTCCAAACAATTATTTTTCAAAATATATTTAAATAAAAAAGTATTTAATTAGGTACCTACTTATGTTTTCAATTTTGAAAATATTCTACCTAAACAAACTTTCTTTTTTTGAATATGTAATCTGTGGCTAACCAGAGTGGTATATCTATGGGCTAATTAATCTCAATAAAACATAACGGGTTCAATGTTTTTCATACTAATTTTAAAATGTTATGGCAACAGTTTTACATACTGGATTTCATTCAAATTACTTTCTAAACCTTTTCGGCACTAATAAGAATAAACTGTGATTTTTCAGCCAAACCGGTTTAGTAATTGTCGAGAAACTCGACGACAGACAGACAGGCAGACAAATATTCATTTTTATTATACAAAATGTTCAGTTTTTTTTTTCGTTTCTCATTCATTAGACGTGTAACAAATCATTTATTTCTCTGTCGTTCTTCCCGGCACCCTGTTTCCTCTTAAAGCTAAATTGCCACTACAGTTTGTTATTAAAAAGAAACGTACTGTTATAAGTGGGCGAACGCTAACGTTCAGTTCATCAGACCATCTTGTCTGTAAAACTCGCGTCTGTCACGTTACGTGTCTGCCTCCAACGGTGCCGGTATATGTCGGTATGTGAATCGACCCCAATGAGTGCCGTGGCCTACCTACTCGTTAGCACTTGAATATTGTATTAACCCAGTTGTAACGTTGAAAGCATAATTTTAGAGAAACTCGTTCATGAGATACCGTTCAAGAATCCCATCTGCCGGAAGCCAATGCAGTGGGACAGTCCTGTTCCCAATTTAAGCACGAGTATATTGTGATGCTAAAGGGAGTAAGAAGGAGAAGCAGATGGAGAACAGGAAGGTTGGGTTGTACCTGGCTATTCAAATCTAGTCGCTTAACACCATCAAACCCATTTCAAGTAACTTCTGGAATAAGAATGATGTAAATTTACCGTCAAGTAAATTACTTTTAACGATATGTCGAATAATTCGATGCTCGATCTTGGCAAACACTTCTTGCTTCATTCACATTCATATATCGTTCCATACATTCTCTTATATTATTCCGACTTCTGACATGGCCCGACTCAACTTTTTGATTCACTTGATCGTGCCGTGTCTTTCCCGGGCATCTTCTTCTTCCATTCACATTCGCGTCATACGAGGTTTGCTCAAAAGAAAAGGTGAATTTTGAATTTTCGCGGGCTGTGTACATTCGATTATCGATTTTTTTTTGTTATGTTGGTACACATATGTCTGTCGCATGTTAGCATTATCAGCCATTTTGGATTAGTGGGTTGTTTTTGACAACTGGAAAGGTTAGTCACGTTTTTGTGTGTTCTTTGATTTTTACTTTTGAAAAAAATGGATCAAAGAATATGTATTAAATTTTGCGTTAAAAATGAAATAAAGTGCTCAAGCGCGCTTAAAAGTTGACTGTGTCTTTCGGCGAGTCTACTTTGTCTCAAAAAAGTGTTTATAAGTGGTACAAGCGCTTTACAGAAGGCCGAGAAGATGTTAATGACGATGAGCGTCCTGGAGTTGCAACCACGTCAACAAACGAAATAAACATCGAAACAGTGAAGAAAATGGTTTTGGAAAATCGTCGAATCACTATTAGGGAAGTTGCAGAGGATGTTGGCATATCAATCGGCTCATGCCATGCAATTTTCTCAGATGTTTTGGGCATGAAACGTGTGGCAGCGAAGTTTGTTCCGAAATTGCTAAATTTTGAGCAAAAGCAACGTCGCAATAGTATCGCTCAGGAGTTATTGAATGACGTCAAAGACGATCCAGATTTGCTTAAAAGGATCATAACTGGTGATGAAACCCTGCGACTTTTTCCTATTCCCGAAACTGAAGAGACCAGTGAAAGGAAAGCGTTTTGCCACAATTGATGAGATAAAGTCGAGCTGATGGCCATACCGAAAAGCGAAGTGCTTCGAGGATTGGAAGAAGCGCTGTAATCTCCCTCAGATATAAGTGCATTATATCTGAGGGAGATTACTTTGAAGGGAAGAAAATGGATATTGATGAATAAATAAATACTTTTCGAAAAAATTCGAAATTCACCTTTTCTTTTGAACAAACGTCGTATATGCTCTTTACAGTCCTTTCTTCGTTCATTCGCTCAACATGCCCAAACCATCTAAGCGTCCGTTTCTTAATCTTACTCATTACGCTTACATCAGCCTTGCAATCTTCACGAATCTCAAAATCGAATCTTTTGACACGATAATACATTGTTTTACCACACATTCGCTTCATAAATCTCATTTCTAGACCATTTGTACTATCATCCTTCCTCCGCCAGTTCCATGCCTCACTGCTATACATCAGGATTGGTATCAGTACTCCATTGTGGACTGCTAGCTTCGCTTTTTTGGACAAATTTTTATTAGCGCCAACCGCGTCCAGTACTCCATTAATGGAGTTTCCATCATTCACCGTCCTTTCAATATCCCTATCAGTATTTCCATCTCTCGTAAACATACTTCCCAAATACACAAACTCGTCGAATCATATCTCTCGGTAAGTAGATTTATTTATAAAGCAATCAGACATTGTTTTAACCACTTTTATTTTTTACGCCAACCGGTTTCGGAACAACCGTTCCATCATCAGGGCAAAATAATACTAAACAATAGTACAAAATTATGGAAGAAATAATAAGCAATAAATAGGAGTCACAGTGATGGTGGGGGCGTGAATAGAGATTTGTAAAGAGTGAGGGAAGAGATAGAGATTGAGGGAGGGGTGAAAGGAAACATATTTTAAATGGGGCTGTAAGATAGGTTTTTTGACAGTTAATAATACTCATTATTATTAAGGGATTTCATAATTTCCAAGACTCCTAAATTATCTAAGCGTTTACCTTGATTATTAATGTGAAGAATATTGATCCCCGTATTTTTATCAAAACTATGATTGCTTGAAATATTATGATTAGCGAATTTGGAAGAATTATTAATTTTAAGACATCTTATACCAGCTCCATGGTGAATCCTATAATATGTAGTATTGTAGCCTGGATAATGTAGCGATAATGATTTGTGTTATAATACAGTTTTGGTTTTCTATTTTATGTCATTAAAAGTTTGAAAAAAAATGTTCTTTACTTTATGGTTTAGAATCTCCGTGTACTTGTAATTTTTGATAGCCCTTTATGTTATGTTCTAAAATCTATTTAAAAGCCCAGACGGGCTTCAATAAATAAATTATTTTTACATGTTCTTTGATTCTAATGTCGAAATTAGGGCTTGTTTTTCCCATGTAAAATTAGGAACAGTCGTTACAATTTAGTTTATATACGAGTATATATTTTATCTTTAGCGTTCCTCAAAAAAATTCCAATATTATTTCGTTTATATATATTTCCTATTTCATTCGAAATTACCATGCATTGTTGATTTCTTTATAATGTGTTTCCAATAAATTATTGTGTCCAGCAAATTGCCGATTCCGTAATTTGACAACCTAACCTAACCCAACTCTGCCAGTGATAACTCGCCGGGAATAATGGAATTGTGGCGATGAATGGGAATGATTGTGTTTTCTTTACAGTTTATCCATAGAAATGGACCGAAATCAATTTCAGATCCACATATACAATTTAAAATACAAGGAATAATTATTTTAATAAAATATTTTTGTTTATAAATTATTTCGCGGCTGAATGCATCCAAAAATATTATATCAGCAATTTTAGGCATTCTTGAAATAAATTGTAACATTTTGGAATACCACGAGCTTCAAATGAGATTAAATAATTACTGAACAATTATCTAACCATTGACTATCCTAGTTATTTTTCACTATTAAACATTTTCTGTTTCCCCATTAATCCATCTACCAAAACAAAAGCTTTGAGTGATTGAGTACACTTTAAAATTGGAAACGATTAAGAAAAATCAAACGAGGAAGCACCTAAACAAAATTTATTCCAATGTCCATGAAAACAAATTAGTCATGTTTAAATTTCTTCGCACTTGAACCGTTTTTATTTCATAATATTGTCGTTATCCATTATAATTAAATGAAAAAACCAAACTTTGTTTTAACCACTTCTATCTTTAACACCGACCGGTTTGATCACATTACCAATATTCAATTCTTTTTTTTTCTAACCATAAATCATATTATTTATTCTATTCATTTTATTTATTCTATTCATATTATTTATTCTAATCATATTATTTATTTAAATCATATTATTTATTCTATTCCTATTATTTATTCTAATCATATTATTTATTTAAATCATATTATTTATTCTAATCACATTATTTATTTAAGTCATATTATTTATTCTAATCATATTATTTATTTAAGTCAAATTATTTATTTAAATCATATTATTTATTCTAATCATATTATTTATTTAAATCATGTTATTTATTCTAATTGTATTATTTATTTCAATCATATTATTTATTCTAATCATGTTATTTATATAAATCGTATTATTTATTCTCATCATATTATTTATTTCAAGCAATCATAGTTTTGATAAAAATACGGGGATCAATATTCTTCACATGATTAGTAAAGCTAAACGCTTAGATAATTTAGAAGCCTTGGAAATTAAGAAATCCCTTAATAATAATGAGTCTATTGTTAACAATAAAAAACCTATCTTACAGCCCCATTTTAGATATATTTCCTTTCATCCCTCCCTCAATCTCTATCTCTTTCCCCATCTTTACTAATCCCTAGTCGCTCTCCCACTCCCACCGTGACACCTAATATGTATGTTCTGCCATAATGTTGTAATATTGTTATTATTATTGTTATTGAAGGTTAAAAGTTCAATTACTGCGTAGTGTTAATATGAATTATTATGTATTTTACATTGAATGATTGGAGACAAGACAAACACAACCGACACTGTTGTCACAATGTCCACACTCAATGTGAATTACGTTGCATAATGTGGCATAATGTGACTTATATGACAAATGAAACCCAAACAACACACAACAATTTGGGAGGCGGGAATGGGTGCCGTAGGTCACTCCAAATGGTTCGTTATGACAGGTAAATCAGCAGGGGTGCCCTGGTTAATGGAGTAAACTTTCTCCAGGTCTTGAAGGCAGATGCCTCTGTCCACCAGCTGCGCGGTTGGCCGGATCGGGAGAGGCCGGTTGGAGAGACCCCCTGACCTCTCCAGCCGAACTCTCTAGAACCATCACCTTGCACCAGGGTGGGGGGGTGGATTAATACTATGTCACTCCTACACACCCTTGTAGGCATCATTAGATTATCAGTTTGATATTAATAGTAAAACAGTTTTTTTAAATTGATTAATTTTGTCATTACAAATGTCTATTTCATTATTAGAGCAGTGTATACTATTGTAATTTCTGATTATCCGCGGTAAAGGAGAGAAATATCCCGTATTTATGTGATAGGTTTTAATATAGAAAATGTATTTTATCCTCCTTTTTGATTTTCTTGTTGGTGTATTAATGTTGATTTGTGATAAATGTTTGGTGTATCAATTGATGCTTGCATAATTTTGTACAAAAGGAATAGATTAGAAAGTTTAGGTCTGACTGACAGAGATTGTAGTTTATGGTGCGAAATTCGATCATTATAAATTCCAAATTGATCAGAAGCCTATGGTTCAGAGTACGCCAATCCAAGAATACCATCATTACTGCCATGGCTACATGGATGGAGTCTCCCTTGATGGCCCTTTGGAAACGGGAAACCATCAAATATCTACCATAAACCTGTTAATTTGCATTCTCTCTGAGTGAATGAACTTATTTTGCATATTTTACTGAGTAATCTTTTTCTGTGTTTTTCTTTTCTTTTTTTCTTCCTCTTATTTTACGTACCTATTGTTATTTATTTGTTTGTATTACTATCACTTATGGAACGTATTGCATTGCACTGCCCCTGCATACCTTTTGGAATAGAGAACTATTATTATTATTATTACCTGTATATAATCCCATATCATCCCACAATGGAATGGAAACATCGCGTGTTGCTTACTTGGCTTGATTAAATAACCAGATCTGAACATCCAGATTCAATCAGACATTTTCCTTTATCTTCATGATTTCCTTCCTTCTTACGACATCGTTCAATTCATCACGTAGATGAAACACTCCAAGTCCTTTTAAGCCACAAAAAGAAGGTATAAGTCGCGCAATTGGAGTTGTCCCAAACAACATAGATTGTGTCAATTGTGTGTATTGGTGCACATGGGCGTTTTAGTAGATAGTCAAATAAAATAGAAAGAACAAGTACAAAATGCGGTAACCAGAGTAGGAAAACCTATTTACATATTCATTAGATTGAAAAACATCCAATATGATAAAAACAATATATTTTTCCCTTGCGCAATCCATTTAACAATGGAATAATCGGTTGTGGGGAACCTTTAAAACTAACCTCTTACCTGTTGAAAAGATACAGAGATTGATTTTGAAAGTCATCCTACGAAAACCATCGATATTTCCAAATACACAGCTGTTTAACTCTTTTACAGTCCTCGGTTTAAATAAAATCTTCTAAAAGAACACACTTACAAATTCACAAAGACCACTTCGATTCAACAATTTCCACAAAAATAGGTAACCGACCAGGATCACGTGGCGACTTAGAAATACCTAAATTTAAAACTAGCGCTTCTCAACTCCATTACGCCTATCATTAGCCTAGCCGACGTAGCTCAACGGTAGAGCATCTGACCGGCAATCAGAAGGGTGCAGGTTCGAGTCCTGTCGGCGACATTTATCTTTTCTCGGAAGGTTTATTCGATTTGGATGAGCGTTTCAGGCTAATAATTATTGTTTATAAAAATAATTGTTACTCTTTGCGCTATGCACAAAAATCTTGTCTTAAAAAAAACTTTAGTTTATCAATTAATAAATATTTGACAAGTCAAAGCATTTTTCACCAATAAAATGTAGACATTATTTGTCTCGACGCCATCTATTGAGGGATTTAGCCGTTACAAGCCTTTCTCATACTAATAAAGTTGGTTGTTTACAGGTTAAATGTAATAAAAACAGTAATTATTGAATCAAACACTATTATATATTGATTAACTTGGCGGGTTTGCGATAAGCCGACGTAGCTCAATGGTAGAGCATCTGGCCGGCAATCAGAAGGGTGCAGGTTCGAGTCCTGTCGGCGACATTTATCTTTTCTCGGAAGGTTTTTTTCAATTTGGATGAGTGTTTCAGGCTAATAATTATTGTTTATAAAAATAATTTTATTATCCTTTGGTCCAGTGGTTCCCAAAGTCTTTCGGCCCACGGACCCCTTTCCATAGTCAAAACTTGCCTACGGACCCTGGGTGAAAAATTACATAAATGCATAATAGAAAAATTACAAATTTAACTTTGATGTCTTGAATGGTAAATGGTGACGTAAAAATAAAATATAAACAAAACGATATGTTGAAGAAGTATATATTGAAATTGTGACTTTTGTTTCAAAAAAAAAATAATGGCGTGTATGAAAATGATGGAATGTTATGAGTGTATTTATGGCCGGCTTTATGTTTTTGAGTAGCAATAAGTGCTCAAGTGCTAATTTGTAGTCGGTTTCTTTTTTTATGATGAGGCTCATAACGGTACTGAATCCACGTTCTACCAAATAGGAAGACGGAAAAGCAATAGCTTCTGTAAAGTAACCCATAATGCTGAATATAAAATTGGGATTGTATAATAAGGTTTTTGCGACCAAATGATGTCGATGAATGACAGAATGTACTTATAATACATTCGATGTAGCTTGTTTTAAGTATGTCAGAAAGCCTCAGTCTCTTCCCACTACTGCCCGAACACCATCAGTAGTAACGGAGATGATATTAGTCAAGGGCATAGCTTTTACATCGAAAAATCTTTTTAATTTAGTAAATAACGTTTCACCTTTTGTATCAGTTTCCAAACATTTAGCAAATAACAATTTTTGGGAATTTTTTTCTTCTTTTACAAATCTCACATAAGCTAAAGTTTCCTTGTAATGTTGACTCGTCAAGCTGTATAGAGAATTCAGATATTTGTAAGTAATCACATAAAAAGTTTTCTACAAACTGAGCAATTTCGTCTATCCTTCTTCGTACAGTATTATTACTCAGTGGAATTATTTTTATAATATCGAAAGCAGGTTTGTGCAAAACGGTGGGTATTAACTCACTTACAGCTGGTAGAATAAGTTCTTAACAAATAGTGTACGACTTTCCGGAGTTGACAATCATTAAAGAAATATTATGAGAAGCACGAAGTTCGTCGTCATCACTCTTAGATGTTTTCCCTATGAGTTCTGGCAATGTCGGTGTTTTCAGATATTTTTCATTGATTGTTTGAAGAAACGTTAAATTACAATTTTTTGTCATTATGGATTTTTATTAAATGTTCCTTAAGCTTAAGCTAAAGTACTATTTCCTGGAGATATATTTCATATATTCTACACTGTATTGTCTACATTTTTTCTTCGGCTCACTCATACTGATATCTGAAAAAAAGAGGGCCAAAAAGATATAGGAAAATATATATATCAAAATTTTTATTTGGAAGAAACCACTGTTTAATACTGTTT
>JAHDVE020001969.1:0-100000 GCA_022606495.2 Halesus radiatus | reverse complement strand
GTGTTTTCAGAAAAACATAAAAAATGTGATAATTCTGTTCTTTAGAATCTAGCGTGGTCAAATCCATCTCCGAAAAAGTTCTACAAAACAACAAAAATTGTCTCGGTTTAATGTATGTAACTTTAGATTTTATTAAATTTATTAAATAGAAAAACAGTTTGGTATTCCAATATATAACCTACTTAAATCACAATGATTATGGATATTAACACAAGTTTATTTTTTGCATTTTGGATTTGACAAAGTTTGAATAGTGGGCCTGGGGATTTGACCAGTTTTGAAAATTAACAAAGAGGATTAGACTAAGGTTGATTATTAATAAAAAACACTAAAATATCTGGAACCAAATAACAACAAACCAGTCTGACAGCTGACTTTTCAGTATCTCGATTAAGAAATAAAGTTTGCGGCATAATGGAGCAGGTCAAAGCCTTCGCTCGCATTGTTGAAACTAAAATCAGTTGATTTTGACCACTTTTTGAGAAAGCAAAAGTTTTATCTTATTTTTGGGGTAAAATAGAATGATTTTACCACCATTGAAAGAAAGCACATGTAGAATCTTTGATAGAAATTAAATTTGCATAATAAAATTTTTTAATTTTAATTTTACCTTGTTTGATTCCAAGGTACAGATTTCACCAGATTCTTTCTCTACCCTAGAATAAAGTACAAAAAAAATTCCGACAAAATACCTATTATAAAGCAGAAAAGTTTTTGTCTATCCATATAAATCTGAGGCAGCAAAAACTGTCGAGCGGTGAGCCCTGGAGACACGAAATTTGCATATATATAGCGTTTTTGTCAGGAATATCGATTATGGGTCAAGGTAGCTATTTATAAGTTTTTTTCCATCACGAGCTATTAATTTTTTTTCTAGTTTCTTTAGTAATAACCTTTCGAACCAGTGTGTGAGCCTGTGAATTCATACATCGTGCAATATTCACGGGCGAGAAGATTTTTCAGGCAAAATGCCAACACCATACACTGACTTCCCGACAGTCGGCAGTCACAACACCCAGCTACACACACTACCTATTGGACAGCGAATGATATTGCCTGTCAAAGAATAAAGTTACCTACTCCCGGTGACGTCACGCGAACACGTGCAGTGCTAAATCAACTGCAATTTATGACCGGATAAAAATTCGTTTTTTTTTTAGATCTATTGATGAGGTTTTCGTTTCATATTATACGTAGTGTGCTGTTTTTGTTGGTGGTATTAAAAGGATTTATGGTAATTTATTTATATATTTATATATATAAATAAATTACATAATTTATTTATATATATATAATACATAATATATATTTTTAAGTATAATAAAGGTATGTTGTTTTATAATGTGGAGTTTAAGGTAGGTTTGAAGAGGTGATACTGTGAATAAAGTGTTATATGTGTCGTGACCACCTCACTTGGAGAACCTGTGCTGAGGTGTTCAGGTGGATGTGTAAAATGTGGTATAAGTATTGATGTGTATTGATTAGTTTTGTTTTATTGTTTTAGTTTTGCTACATAAATTAGGTGAAATTTAAAGAGAAATACATGTTTTGTTTATGTTTTGGTTACAGTTGGCAAAAACTTTAAAAAATAATAAACATGTAATTATAGATACTTTCGACTAAGTTTGATAATATTAAAGTATATTGCACGGAAAAAGAGAGAAGGGACTATCAAGTAAGTATAGCATTTTATGTATTGGGTTATGTTTGGTTTGGTTTTATCGTGTTTTGAATAACATGAATACCTTGTGTTTTGATACAGACTGTGAGATATTTTTGAGATTAATTTAATTATTATATTTACAGTTAGTAGTTGTTTCAGAATGGTGGGCATGCCATTATAAATTTTGATTGCGTAATACTTACGTAGCGTTTTTATCCGTGTGAGGTGTGTGTTATTGGGATAGTATATAATATATTGTATTGCGGTTTGAGGTTGCATTGGATTATGAAGTTTGTGTTGGAAGAGGTGTAATAATACACTAGTACTTAATATACTAGTCTTATTGTCAGGACGTCAAGTGTTTTGAAAATTTAACCGGACTCTGTGTAGAACGATACTTGAAGGATGAGTTTAATTATCGACTTTTGTATTTTTTCTAATGGGTCTAATGCTTTGTTCAATGCGCTTCCCCAAGCCTATGCCATATGTGATAATGGGCTGACAAAGTGCAAAATGTATGGTCCTGAGGATTGTACGGTTAAATATAATAATAATAATAATAATATTACTTGGATGATTTGCATAGCGCCGTTTTTGTGAAAAATCACCTCAAGGGCGCTGTACAAATACTTGCTAGGGTTTATCTTATTATGTACATATACAGAAAACATACTTACCTGGTAGGGCACTCCAGATTAAAACGTTAAATTACAATGTTTTGGACTGAGATGATGTGACTTGCACGCACAGGACACATATATTAGAAAATACTACACATTGCGTGACATTGAAGTTACTGTTTAAATCCTATTTGTCATTGATATTATATACATTAGAAGGTTATTGACAAAAGAAGAGTAGGTGCTTATTTGAAACATGATTTTATTTGAGATTTTTGATAATAATTATTAATTATTTACATTTACAAATATTTAAATTATTTGTTTATTAAGTAACTGAACCATTCATATATATGACTGTCCGAAGAGATAAGTTTTGAGTTTTGCTCTGAATTCTGTCGAGTCTTTAATCAATCTTAGATCGTATGGCAGTTTATTCCAGGCTTTAGGGCCTGACACGCTGAAAGCTCGCTCACCAAACTTAGTATGTGATGTGCGCTTTAGTTCATTCAGCCTTCCGATGGCCGATGACGTCGCTGATCTAAGAATTGACTGGCGTGAATTGGAATTTTCTGGGATGCAGAGTTCCGAAAGGTAAACCGGGGCCATCCCGTTAATTGATTTAAATACTATCCAGCAAAGCTTGAACTGGATTCTTTCAGGACATTTGAGACAGGGAAGATTTTTTAGATGCTCTGAAATGTGAGAGTAATTAGATACGCCTGTAATTAGTCATGCCGCAGCCTTAAAAACGGATTGTAATTTGTTAATTTGATAGTTGGGGAGACTTGCATATATTCCATTGCAACAATCTAGACGTGAAACAACATACGACT
This sequence comes from Halesus radiatus, assembly GCA_022606495.2. Classification (NCBI taxonomy): domain Eukaryota; kingdom Metazoa; phylum Arthropoda; class Insecta; order Trichoptera; family Limnephilidae; genus Halesus; species Halesus radiatus. The sequence continues at coordinate 96,881 of JAHDVE020001969.1, read as the reverse complement.
TAACCAGTAATTTAGTTGCCTCCGTTGGCAGGTTTCTCCGCACTGCTTTAATTTTCCTTAATTGGAAGAACCATGTGCTTACAGTTCTGTTCACTTGGCTTTTAAGGCGATATAACCAGACCCAACTGAAAAACAGTCATTTTTTAACGAATTCTAGACATAAATTGATTTTGAAAGATTGTTATTTTATTTAGCATAGTAAGTTAAAACGGAAATAAACAGATATTGATATTTTTATTTTTTTGACACTTTTAGTTATTTACAGTATTGCGGGCTGTGGACGCATTTGCGCACCGATGCATGATTTTTTTTTACTTTTTCTATAAGTGAGTGTAGGTAAGCACTAACCGGCTAGCCTAGCTAAGCAATTTACTGGAGCATTTCTTCCATTTATGGATATGATTGTCTGAAAATATGAGTTTTAAGTTTAGTTCTGAATTCTGTCGAGTCTTTGATCATTCAAATCATGCGCAGTTCATTCCTCATTGTATAGTAAAGAGTTTTCATTATGTAATAAATAGTTTTGCGATGTTGTTTTCTTTAGAAAGCTAAGTCTTATTTCATTTCTTCTTCTTGTAGAATGGTTATTTCTGTGTTGATGTTTATTAATTTTTTACGACAATTCAGAATTTTGATGGATTTTTATTTGCAAAAATGCACACGTGCGATGCAAACCTTGAGCCCTGTATAGCTCGTCTATTCTAAATAAATCATAATCACAAAATGGAGCTCCAGAACTTTTTTTCTCAAGTTAGTTTTCATAGTTAAAATAATTTTCAAAGTTTCAATTTTTCAAAGCCAGCAAAAATGCTCTAAATCTATGGCCGATCGGTTTTTATGAGTTTTGAGGTTAGAATATCACATGTCAAGACAAAGATGAACTTCACCGTACATAATTGTATATTCTACTCATGGTAAACCATAACTAAACATAAGTAAAAAAGTATGTACCTTTTTAGAATCTTCAACTCTAAGAATAATAATAATTAATTAATATTCGGATGATTTTTATAGCGCCGTTTTTGTGAAAAATCACCTCAAGGGCGCTTTACAAATCTTACTTCCTATTCTTACATTATTCCTATATTAAATCTATGACATTTTTTTTTTTTTGGACACTATCATTATACATTATTTATAGACCATATAAAGGATGCAGTTAAATTATCAAAACTAAATACGGCTTGGTCTAAGTTTTCATACATGTTTAATTGAAAAAAAAATAGAAGCTATCTGTATTTATTCCTTACGATATATTGCAAGACGCTAATACGAATGATAGGAGTTATGTGAAGTTGGGCGGCGGGTGAGGACGGGGGCCGGGGGTACTGATCCTTTCTTCCAATCTTCTTTGTCTTTGTTGGTGACGCCCCTGGGCTGCGTGACGGGACGCTCGGTGTTGGTTTGCCCATACGCCAGGTGGCGCTCGTCGGCCGGCTTCAGGATCTGGAAAGACCACATCAGCGTGTCGTCTATTTCTCGCCCCAGCCGGTGGTATCCTTGTGGGGGGTGGACCACAGCAGGCCGCGGAGCAGCCTTCTCGGGCACGTCCGTGGGCCGCATGATGCACCGGATCTGCTCCGTGAACTGGAGGTCAGAACTCAGGTCGCCGTGACAGCAGAAGATCTTCTCGTCAAATGTTTTTATTTCCTATTGCGCCTTTCTCGGTAGCCACGAAATCTAATTTTGCCGACTGCAGTTGTGGTACAGTGTTCAAGGTTATACAGCGATATCTTTGCAGCTTATTAAAGGCTCCAAAATAGCACATTCACCATTAAGTTTGAGTTTGAGTTGTCTAGCTCGTATACGATATTGTTTACAATCACCACAGTTCAAAGAATAACATTGTAAATCATTTACTTTGGGACACTTTTAACAAGCAAAAAGGTCTTTTAATAAGCACATGTGTCGAACGCTTCGACCGACCGATGCTTTTGGGTTAGTTTAGAACGACGCGACAGATTTGAACTTAAAATATTTGGGTTTTTATTTGATTTTTATTATAAACTTGATTTAAGCCCGAAACGGCCACACTAAAATTATATGATTTTTATAAATGTAACCTATAAATTATTGCGGTTATTTTACGCTACTTTAACACCGGAAAAATTAAGAACTAAGCAATATTTCCCAGATAAACTGGAGCGCTTATAAAAAGCTGCCGGCTGCTGCGAGAGCGCCAAATACTAATAGTATTATAATAATAAATAATAGTATTGAGTATTAACATTATTATAATATCCGTGTTGATAATTGGTTTGATCCTGAACACCCTAATTTCTTTCTTGAACTTAAGTTAAAATTATGCCAAAACTAAACAAATACGTATTTAAATACAAAAAAAGCGAAAAATATTTTTTTCATGCTAATTCAAAAACTATACATATTAATTAAATTAGCCAAAAATATACGACCTGTGTTTCAAAATATGACTACCTTAGAGCACACTTATTATTTTTATAATATTCGTATCCAAAATCTAAAATGGCGGAATTAAATAAAGTGTAAAATATGAAGTCTTCAATTGCTTGTCATTTAATATTAATTTTTGATTTTTTTTTTTATTTTAAATAATAAAATTATTTTTTACATAATATGTATGTTTTTTGATTAAATGATAATATCCGCTATCAAAAAAAACCGTTTTGTTTAGTTTTGCTATTTGGAAAACAACAAATAAATTGACGTAACTTGTAAGGGAGAGACGAAAATATCCGAACTCATCCGTTGAAATACTATACGAGATAAAGCAGGAACAAACCTGACGTATTCGAATGTTTTGTGGGTTTTGTGTATAGATTTTTTTGTACCTGAACGTACGGGATACGGCTTGTTGCGTTCGGGCGATAATATAGCAGCCGTATTGCGTACGTTCGTATAGGTAAGTCGGTTAATATTGTTATTATTATTTTTCTTTTAAAACAATAATATAATAAAATATTATCATATGTTTTGATTTTTAATATAAATATTTATTATCAAATCAAAAAACTTTCTTCTTAGTTTCGCTATTTGTAAAATTAACAACAAAAAATTGTGTGTTCCTGTTTTTCCATTTTGAATGTAGGTACATATTACTGTACATTTTGTATGAAATAAATCGCGGTAGATGCATAATGTTATATATCTGGTTATTTACATTTTCATGTTTACGCACTTCTATGCCCAAGACCCAAGTGACAACTTATTAGGTAAAAATGCTGGAACCGAAAATTCTTCAATAATTTCATCGGAACCACACTGTACGATACGTTGGTTCGCGGGACTGGAGTACACTAGTGCCACCATCTCCCGCCGAGTGCGATAACCGTTTTTGATCGAAACATTGAATTCTGGCTCTCTGGTTAAGAGACAAATCAGCTTCCAGATTGACTCCAAGTAATTTGATAGATGTCTTTGGAGTAATGTCAGTTCCAGAAATAGTTATTGGGGACATGTCAATGTTATGCAGGAGTCTGCTTGTGACTGTCCAGAGAAACTCAGTCTTTGACGGATTCAGCTTCAATCTATTTGAGGTCATCCAACGAGTAATAGCTTCTAGACACTCCGCTATGCGAGTTTTTAGAATGTCTATTTCTTCGGGCAAGCAATAAAAATAAACTTGCTGGTAATCACCATAGCAGTGGGATTTAAGACCAAACGATTCGATTATTTTAGCGACATCATTTGTGAAGAGCATAAAAAGTAGTGGGCCCAGAACGGACCCCCGGGGAACTCCAGATCAAAGTTGCATAGCATGATGGGTGTTGTCCCACCTTCACGGCTTGTACACGATTCTGTAAATATGATGTCAGCCAATTCTTAACGCCACAGTTTAAACCAAAGGATTCTTCCAATCGTGTAATAAGCGAAACGTGGTCAATCGTGTCAAAGGCGGTACTCATGTCTAAAACTGAAAGAAGTGCCAGTTCACCCGACTCGATGGATCTGACAAAACTCGTAGTAAACCAGTTTCCGTTGAGTGAAACCTTCTGTATGCAGATGGGTATTTAGTTAGCAGTTTATTTGAATTTAAGTGACGTACTATCTCTGAAGCAGTAATTTTTTTTAAAACTTTAGATATAAATGGAAGATTTGAAACGGGTCAATAATTTGTAAGAGTCTAATTATAGTTCCAGTATTTATTTATAGCTATGTCGGAGAAGCATGATTTCAGGTAGCGAAGATCGTTGGTTCACGTCTTGCAAACAAAGTGATTTGAAAGAAAATGAAGGTTTTTTTACATCATTAGAGAGCCATCTACTAAGTTTTGGGATCGCGCTTTCAGAGTCTCAGGATATAAGCAGATTTTCGGTCCAAATTAAAAACTTACCTTTCAGACTTTAATATCCTTAAATTCAATATACCTTCGAGTACCATTCTTGTAATATCTATAAATCTTACGAATCACAAATTGTTTTAAAAGTGCAGAATTAACATCAAGATTATATAAATCGATTGTGCGAAGTATTTGGAAATACGAATCCACTATTTGGTCTCTTAATTACGAGATTCATAATTACAGAATTGAATCCATACAAAGAAAATTAACCCGTGTGATAGCACATCGTGAAGGTTTATCTGATCAATTTGGAACGTATAATGATCGAATTTCGCACTACAAACTACAATCTCTGTCAGTCAGACGTAAACTATAGTATATTAATTTATATATCAAATAAATACAAGATATATTAAATCTTTACATGTAGCAAACACTTTGTGGGAATACATAATTATAATAAATAAAATAAAATAACTTCAATTTGTTTCAATTCCACTTTATTATTTCTTCATCCAACCGGTTTCAGTTCAACCTGAACCTTCCTCAGGGGTAAATAAAAATATATTACAAGATATATTATTTAATTCATACTCTTTAATTTATTATGAGAAAAGTAGTTAATTCTCTAATTATTAATTGATAAACTAAAGTTCTTTAAAACTTAAGACAAGATTTTTGTGCATAGTGCAAAGGGTAACAATTATTATTTTATAATTAATTATTATTAATCTAAAACACTCATCCAAATTGAAAAAACCTTCCTAGCAAAGATAAATGTCGCTGGCAGGACTCGAACCCGCACCCTTCTAATGTCCGGTCAGATGCTCTACCGTTGAGCTACGTCGGCTTATCGCAACCCGCCAAGTTAATCAATAAATACTAGTGTTTCATTCAATAATTACTGTTTTTATTATATTTTCACCTGTAAACAACCAACTTTATTAGTATGAGAAAGGCTTGTAACGGCTAAATCCCTCAATAGATGGCGTCGAGACAAATTATGTCTACATTTTATTGGTGAAAAATGCTTTGACTTGTCAAATATTTTTTATTAATTGATAAACCAAAGTTTTTAAGACAAGATTTTTGTGCATAGCGCAAAGGGTAACAATTATTTTTATAAACAATAATTATTAGCCTGAAACACTCATCCAAATTGAAAAAAACCTTCCGAGAAAAGATAAATGTCGCCGACAGGACTCGAACCTGCACCCTTCTGATTGCCGGTCAGATGCTCTACTGTTGAGCTACGTCGGCTTATCGCAAACCCGCCAAGTTAATCAATATATACTAGTGTTTCATTCAATAATTACTGTTTTTTATTATATTTCACCAGTAAACAACCAACTTTATTAGTATGAGAAAGGCTTGTTACGGCTAAATCTCTCAAATAGATGGCGTCGAGACAAATTATGTCTACATTTTATTGGTGAAAATTGCTTTGACTTGTCAAATATTTATTAATTGATAAACTAAAGTTCTTAAAAACTTAAGACAAGATTTTTGTGCATAGCGCAAAGGGTAACAATTATTATTTTATAAACAATAATTATTAATCTAAAACACTCATCCAAATTGAAAAAAACCTTCCGAGCAAAGATAAATGTCGCCGGCAGGACTCGAACCCGCACCCTTCTAATGTCCGGTTAGATGCTCTACCGTTGAGCTACGTCGGCTTATCGCAAACCTGCCAAGTTAATCAATATATACTAGTGTTCCATTCAATAATTACTGTTTTTATTATATTTTCACCTGTAAACAACCAACTTTATTAGTATGAGAGAGGCTTGTAACGGCTAAATCCCTCAAATAGATGGCGTCGAGACAAATTATGTCTACATTTTATTGGTGAAAATTGCTTTGACTTGTCAAATATATGCCGGCGACATTTATCTTTGCTCGGAAGGTTTTTTTCAATTTGGATGAGTGTTTTAGATTAATAATTATTGTTTATAAAAATAATAATTGTTACCCTTTGCACTATGCACAAAAATCTTGTCTTAAGTTTTAAAGAACTTTAGTTTATCAATTAATAAATATTTGACAAGTCAAAGCAATTTTCACCAATAAAAATGTAGACATAATTTGTCTCGACGCCATCTATTTGAGGGATTTAGCCGTTACAAGCCTCTCTCATACTAATAAAGTTGGTTGTTTACAGGTGAAAATATAATAAAACAGTAATTATTAAATGGAACACTAGTATATATTGATTAACTTGGCGGGTTTGCGATAAGCCGACGTAGCTCAACGGTAGAGCATCTAACCGGACATTAGAAGGGTGCGGGCTCGAGTCCTGCCGGCGACATTTATCTTTGCTCGGAAGGTTTTTTCAATTTGGATGAGTGTTTTAGATTAATAATTATTGTTTATAAAAATAATAATTCTCTAATTACTTAGATGCAACCTCGAGCGAAGTCGGGTAGCATCTAAGTAACTGCTGATGATTCCATAATTACAGTATTCCATGGTTAGGATATATTTTTTGCTTGTTTTCCAAAAATTTAGAAGGGTTAAAACTGTGTTATAATAAACACGACAAATAACAATATATTTTCACAAAGGTAAACAATGTGATTTTAAAGACCCGGCGAGGGTGCAAAGTACGTGGACTGTCAGACCTACCCTGCTCGGGAATCAGGCCCTCGAGCCCGGCCGGCGTCCTTCGCTCCCATACTACCCCCACCTCCACCCCAAGGTAACTAACTACCCTTACCACTACCACCGAGTGTTTTCTTGGCCAAATTCACAGGGCAGTGGACATTGGTATTTTCTATGTGAAAATTATCCGTTTCAATTTTCGGATCCAATGGAAATAATAGATTGTAGCTGCATCTCCTTCCCCTCCCCGCTCCATTCAGCTCTACAACATACTCCAATTGGGGATTCTATAGTCCCACTATATACTGATGTGTGGAATTCACATAAAAATAAAAATAAAAATAAATAATCGTTGCTGTGGTATCGTAGTATTAGTCGCTCTAGGTAGATGGCATTAGTGACCGGCAGCAATCGCTGTCTGTAAAGCAGTTAGGTAGCTTCGTGGTTGGAAGCTCCCACGGTCACCAAGCAGATCGAATACTACCTTCAGCAAAACAGGAGATTAACTTCCTGCGTCTCCAATCCTATATTACATGCTGAGTTTTTTTTTTGCATATTTTTTTTTATTCATTTTTATATAATTTTGATATTTTAAGGTAAGTTATAAATATAAAAAATACTCATATACGGTATTATAGATTTTTTCTCATAGTCCTCCTCACTAGGTTCTGTGCTAGGCGAAGTAGGTTTTCAATAAGGGGGCTTCAGCGACTTCTATATTTCAACGTCAAGATTTGGGTAGGGTATTTTCAGTAACTTCTATGACGTTGTTTTAAGAATACTAGTCAGTTCTTCTTCTGTTAATTCCTTAAGCTAAGTTTTGCTGGACTTAATGCAATTATTGATTGTTTTTTTTTATTTGATACTAAGTGGGAGTTTGTTGTATATTTTTTTCGCTAAAAATTCAGAGCTTCTTTGTCCAAAAGCAATATTACACTTTTTGTTTTTGTTTTATATGAATACCACACAAGAGTCCCAACTGCTCCCAATCGTCTGGATCCAGTGAGACTATGGCATTGGGGAATATTGTGAGGCTGAAGGTAATGAGGAGGGAAAGGAGAAGGGGAAGAGTAAAGTGGGTAAAACCTGGCTATTCAAATATCGTCACCAAACACGGCTAAAATCCATTTCATTTGGCTATAAAGCCAAATATACCATATATTATTTTTAAATGAATTAATTGTGAAAAAGCACAAATCAATTAAATAAAATTTACTTACGCACGCCGGGATTTGACCCCGCGACCTTCGGTTTCGTAGTCGAGAGCCTTACCCCTCGACCATGGAGGCAGTCAAGTACACTTAAATGCATTTAGCTTGTCTAGTTGCTCTGCTCTGGTATTGAGATTATGAGGAGTGACATCCATTTTGTCCTTTTTGAGATGCCAGAATATTTTTGGAAAAGATTGTTATTTAAAATTTTTAACATTTTCCGTTGTTAACGTCCTTATGGGGACATTTAAAGTGTTTTTTTTAGTTGTATTTAGTGGTTCTATGTAATTTGATGCAGCTGAGCCCTATCCCAAAATTCCGTATTCCAAATGAGAGTGGCATAAAGCATAATATACACTGTTTAGATCCTTCGTTGACAAGATATTTCGTAATTTTTTGAAGGAGTAGATGAGTTTTATTAGCATTTTGAAGTTCCGTTAATGTGTAAATGCCAGCGGAGTTTAAAAGCCCAAATTGGGCGTATACAATATAAAAAATAAATAATAATACACAGTCTTCCAACAGTTGGAAATTGCAGCGTAATGTGTTAAAACTTAAATAGAGTTATGACAATTTCTTTTCAACACTTTGTCAAAGAATTTAAACTAGCCACTATTTATCAATTACCTCTTTATTTAATCTTCTCCCTATTCAGGTTGGGGAAAAAGTAATTTCGTATTTCGCGCCCTTTTTTTTCAACTAAGTATATCTCGTTCATTATTGGTCACATCGGATCATACAATACGGCGTTGTATTGGAGGTCTCAAAGTTGTTGTTGGAGGTCTCAAAGGATTCTTCCTTTGAGACCTCCATATCGCCCAGGAGCTGAATATCGATCATAAAATCGTTTTGAACCATTTTCAGAAGGCTGGATTAAAAAAAGCTCGATGTTTGGGTGCCACACTGAGCTGACGCAAAAAAAAACTCATGGGTCGAATTTCCATCTGGGAATCGCTGCTGAATCGCAACAGAATCGACCCATTTCTGAAGCGGATGGTGACTGGTGATGAAAACTGGGTCACTTACGACAATGTCAAGCGACAGAGATCGTGGTCGAAAGCCAACGAAGCGGCCCAGACCGTGGCCAAGCCAGGACTGACGGACAGGAAGGTGTTTCTGTGTGTTTGGTGGGATTGGCAGGGAATACTCCACTATGAGCTGCTCCCCTATAGCCAAACGCTCAATTCTGCCCTCTACTGTGAATTACATGAAATGATATGAAATATACTGGCCAGCATTGGTGAATAGGAGAGGAATCGTGTTTCATCAGGACAACGCCAGGTCGCACACAACTTTGATGACGCGCCAGAAGCTCCGGGAACTCGGATGGGAAGTTCTTATGCATCCACCCTATAGTCCGGACCTGGTACCAAGTAACTACCACCCGTTCCTGTCTATGGCCATCGCGCTTGGGGGTACAAATTTAAAGAGACCTTTGAAAATTGTTTTTTTTGCTTTTACGAGAGGGGCATTATGGATTCTCGTTGGCAACAAGTTATCGAACAGAACGGCGCATATTTGACTTAAATCGGATGATTGTAACACTTTTTATAAAGCATTGTAATAAACCGAAAAATTCGAAATTACTTTTTCCCCAACCGATATTACAACTTCCTCCAACTAGCGTTCATCCTAACACAAACTACAAGTTTCAAAGACATAATGAACAACTTTAGAAATAACTTTATACCACCTTCTCCACATCACGAAACTGCTTAAAAGTTTATCTTCAATTAGAATTATAATAAGGAACTCCAGTCTAATTTTTTATATCAATAATGATGTTCAAACTTAAATACCAATATACTTCGTTTTTTTTTAAAGTTAGTTTTCATAGTTAAAATAATTTTCAAAGATTTAATTTTTCAAAGGGCGCCAAAATGCTCGAAATTTATGGCCGGTTGGTTTTGAGGTTAGAATGTCATATGTCAAAACAAGGATGAGCTTTACCGTACATAATTTTATATTATAATAAACCATAACTAAACATAAGTATTAACATTATGTACCTTTTTAGAGACTTTAACTGGAAGAATAAAAATAATAATTAAAATTATCAAAATGTTCATATTGACAATTGGTTTGCTCATGAATACTCTAATTTCTGTTATTGATAATAGTTTTTTTTGTATATTGAACAACAATTATAGAGCTTAAAGTCACCTAAATTAAGTTAAAATTTTACCAAAGCTAAAAAAAATACGTATTTAAAATACAAAACAAAATCGGAAAATAAAATCTCCATACCAATCTAAAAACAGTCAGATGTTCCGAATATAATGGTAAGAATAGAACAACGTTTTTTGATGAGATGATTATTTATACACTTTTAAATAACAATTTATAAATTCTAAATAATAAAAGTTATGTATTCAGAATCGGCGTTTGCTGATCTATATAAACATATATTTTTAAAGTCATAATATTTTTATATGAGTTCCTTATATAAAATCAAATCTCCACTGTGCTTAAGACGCTTCCGCCATAATATTTCACCTTTTTATTTGGATGAACAGCGGCCACTTTGGTCGGTGCCTCCCGGGGAGCAGAAAGTAAGCAGAGGTAAGGGGCTCATTGTTTCCCTTGATAATGGGTGGTGCGACTGCTCGATATAGAGGCGCTTGGTGCTCGGTGGCTGGTAGCCGGTGCTCCACGCTGGTACTCGAACCTCAAGCGCAGTGGAGATCGCAGATACTTCGTGTTGTTTCCTTAGACAATTCTCTATGCCCTGTCTGTAGTATACAGGTTGTAACAAGACGTACCCGACCATGGATAATAGAAACAAAAGAGATCGCTCATGAACCATTATTAGTATGAAAAAGCGCGCACAAAAGTGTTGCCAACGTCGTTCACATACACTACACATTTGTTTCTATCTACAAATCAAACGCATAACATTCATTGGCTCCGCCTCTATGACAGTTCGTGCAGTTTGGTTATAGAATTAAGAGGAACGTCTGCTCGGCCTGTTTCATACAAAACTTAATTTTGGATTTGAGGCTAAAATACTCACCTAAACCTAATGATATTTTTTTCATCAATAAATATAGTAAATACGGATTAGAAGTTATTTATTTATTTTTGTTTTACGTTATGAAATATAGGCCATTAAAGGAATAAGCCATAGAGGCACCTTTAACATTTATTTGTGGGCTAACGGTGATCTAAAAAAAAGTTTTACTTTAATCGTTATTGAAAATATAATGATATAGAAAGTAAAAAAAATACATTAAAATTAAAATAATATGGTGGACCTTAAATTAAATTAAAAACGACCAATTTACGTTGGAGCATAAATTTTCCGTCCATTAATCCTCTTAAATTATGAAAAAAAAATTTTTTTCGTGGCCTCATAATTGAAAACAATAATAAATAAAAATACTTGTCATCCATACCAGATATTTAGTAAACTTTTAATTTAAAATATATATCATTCAGTTTGGATGGGTATTTTGGCCACAAATCCAAAATTAAATTATGTATAAAACAGGCAGCGCAGCCGTCCCTGTTAGTACGGAGAGGTGGGTTTTCTAACATGGAATTTAAATAGCGCACTGGTTTAATTGCAACGCAAGCTTATCGTATTATCTTTTTTTATGTGAGTTCACTGCACAAACGCAATTTAAATAAAACTGCCGCTGGTTTTAAGCCCTCGTTACATTCGGTTACCCTCAAATCGACAATCAACGCCATTATTTTTATTTTTTTATTTAATAATAATAATAATATTTGGATTACTTTATAGCGCCGTTTTCGTGGTAAAATCACCTCAAGGGCGCTTTAAACATTTTTTAACAGTCCCCGCCAAACGCTGATTCTCGGTTCGTTTCAGTTTGTGATCCAGTATCAATCATAATGGCCGTGTTGTTATGTTTGTCGGTTGATCACAATTAGTTCAAAAGCTTAAACTGACCTAGAATCGGCGTTTAATGGGGACAGTTAAAAAGCGAAAGTTTTAAAATGGCGCTTTTTATCGGTTTGCTAGTCATCAATGTCTTTACCTATCTTAGAACGTTTTGTTACACCCTGTATTGGTTACTATAGATGCATAAATAGATGTTTACCTAAGCAATCTATACGTGTTTGTGTAACCTAACCAAGAGGCGGCTACGTGAAAGGGGTAAGTGTACCTACAACGAATTATCATTTCAGGAAAATTGCTAAAATGTATAAACTTTGTATCGTTTTGCCTAAACAAAAATAAAAGAGTTATATGGAACTTAAAATAGTGAATTTGAGGACACTAGACATACTGATATATTAATTATTAAATATGAAACTAAATTGATGTAAATCAAAATTTTATCAAACAAACTAATAAAGCCAACTATCAATAAAGCCATAAAATGCTGGGATTTACAATTCGTATTTCAAAACCTTTTCGCAACATAAGACTCCCTTTACACCGCGTATATCCGTAGAATATTGCACACCAAAAATCGAAAGCATTCAACGTCAATTCTTTAAGTATATAATTAATAAATTTAATTTACACTTTGCAAATAATACCGAATCGTTCATAATTCTCTAACTTCATCACGCTTCAAACCCGACGCTAAATATTTGATCAAATCTTCTTATTCAAAATTATGAATAATGGCCTGGACTCGCCAGAGCTCATTAACTTTATAAACATTCACATACCGTCAAGACCAACCTGAAAAAATGATATTTTTCGTATTTGTCCGAATGCAGGACCAATCTTAGGATAAATTCCCCAATTCCCCGTATTTGTGGGCAATATAACGCACAATTTCACAATATCGATATTCTTCACAATACTCTTTCAAAATATCGAACCGAAGTAATACGTACGACCACAAATTGATGCATGTGTATAAAATGTATCGAGAGCATCTCCTGTCCCGATTCTATCTTACTCTTCCTCTCTGCTCTTCCTCCTTATTATGTTTATTTTTTATAATAAGACATCTGTACTTCACCACTGTTAGCATAATAAACTTTGTTGGCTTACCTTTTGTTACACTCTCTTTGTATATAATTTATTTTATTAAAAACTGTTTGTTCCTTATAAATAAATAAAATAAACGCTGTGTTTTTATCAACTAAATAATATTAAATTCATCACCAACAAACGTAGTGGTAGATCATTTATTTATTTATTTGTAAGAAACAAACAGTTTTTATGTACACAACACACGATTTTACATGTACACAATACACAATTCATACAAAATATAGGAATGGTAGTGCCAATATTTAAAAATAAATGGTCAACGAACCCTTGAATATATTGTATCATTTATATTTAACAAGTTGCCATACGAATTTAAAAACAATTGCTCTATGAAGAAATTCTCACTGATGTTAAAGTGTCTTTTGGAAAGTAACCTTGTTTATTGATGGTAACAAATATGATGGTCTCCTTGATTGTATATCTCCTTGGGTATCTTTAAAATTATTTATTTCTACTATTATATTAAGTCTATCCTCACTGTAACAAAACTCTACCACTGTTTTTTAATTTCTTTTTATATCTCAATTTGTTTAAAACTTGTTGAAATATTGATATTTTTGTAATCTTATTTAAATCGATATTGTGTAATTAGAGTCTAGTAACTCTATAACAAAACTGTTGTGTCGTTATCATTTTTTTTTTTAATATTTCTTCCAACTTGTGTACATTGAACACAACATGCATGCACCAATATTGTTGTATTATTGCGACACATTTGTATGATGATTGATGTTTACTGTTGTATTATATAATATTGTTGAACTAAACTCCCGCTGACAAGCTACTTGCAGTGGCTTATCGGGTACAAGTTCACATTGTATGTAATTAATATCACACAAAAAAGAAAAAAAAAGAAACGGTTTCGCTTGTCCCAAGCTTCATCGTTACATTGTAATAACTATTCGGCATTTTATATCGGTAAGACGCGCACGATGTCAATATTAGAATTTAAGGAACATCCTAGATAGATGTTTAAATAGCCGTGGTTTATCGGAATTCCCCAGCAATCTATTTGAAAAAGACCATACCTATAATCATAGCACCGGCTCTAATATTCTACACAAAAATGGTTTTAGCATCACAATAGATTCAGAATCAGCAATAAAGAAAGAATTTAAAATTGATATAAATATCCTATAATTTCTTCAAAGGATTGGTACTGACTTGTGGCGGGTAAAATATAACTATAAAAAAGTGTTATTAGTCTAACTAACTAACTAACTAACCATCACGCCATTTCCCCGCAGGGGTAGGCAGAGAGGACGGACCGCCAAACAACTCGATCTTGGCATACACTTCTTGCTTCATTCACATTCATACAACGCCTCATACATTCTCTTCTGTTATTCCGACTTCTGACATGGCCCGACTCGAGTATTTGATTCACTTGATCGTGCCATGTCTTCCTCGGGGGGGTGTTATTAGTCAATTAAATAAAATAAATTAATTAAAAATTACTTTGTATTCACCACTTTATTAATATACACATATCGACATGTTTCGAAAGCGATGCTTTCTTCATCAGGAATATATAGAACACTAAAAAATAATAATGGCAAGTATTTGAGAAACTTGCTTCTTACTTGCGACTCCCGACACATATAGACCGTAATATTATTTATTTTGTAAGTAAATCCCGCAAATCCCGCGGATCCTACAGTAATAAGTGCGGGATCCGGCATGCATATTAATAGTGCGGCATTGCAATCCCTAATTCCAATAAAAAAAACTCAAAACGAGGAAAAGAAAAAGGACAAACATTTGGTTATAAACAATTTGCTAATGTGACTTTTTATACTTACTGAAAAAATATATTTAATATGTTATTAACTATTTGCTGCATCCTTTTCGGGCTGTATCCCTGAGTTTCGTCGTCGGCTCATAAAGCTGAGTGATACGTAACTCAATCTTATCAATATTACTCAATAATATTATCTTGTTTTTAGGTAATTAATTTTAAACGGATTTTATTCCTCATAGCACCAACCAGTACCTATCAAACACAAATACATAATCTGTTATCTTAATTATTATCTTAATTAATAATCTTAATTATTATCTTAATTATTATACTTTTGTCTAGATATATTATATTACCATTCTATGTCAATACTAACTTTTTTCCCTTCTGTTTTTTTTTTTGAATAATGGGACTTAATATGAAGTAAACTTGTCAATTTGACTGTTTTAAAACGGGATTTGCTCCTAGTTGGGCAGTCAAAGCTTTCTTACAAATTGTTATTAAATAATGTGTGTTTCAAATAAATAAATATTATTATTATTAATATAATTACTATATAAAACTGTATATCGAAAATCCAATCACTCGTGAATCCTCCGGGATTGTGAACTGTGTGGAATTGCAATCCCTAACTGGTATGGTTCTGGAGATTTCTGAAAATTGTCTCCGCATTTTTAGAAATATGGCTTCGTGAAAATGGCTGCTGTTTTGCCTTTGGGGTCAGTATAGTTGTGATCTGTAATTCCATCAAGCAAATGAATGAATTTGTCTACTCAGGAAGTTGCTTATGTTTGCGAGGTATGGGAAAACTGATAATGACATTGCCTGGGGGCTGGATGCGAGCCAAACTATTACAAGTGGACTTATACAGTAGTCACTACTGACAAGTAAAATTGTCAAAGGACTCAAATCACAAATGAGTTTCATACAAAACATACTAATATATTTATTATATTATATACGCCCTACTCGTATATGGGCTTTTACATATTTAGTTATTTACAATAGTCACACAGGTGCAAAACAAATCGCAGCAGGCACATAAATAAAATAGATAACCTTCTTAAAATACAACTACTAAATACTTCATTTCTCTACATAGTGTAAGTGCCATTCCAAATAATTATCTTCAGAGTCGAATATTCAAAACATACCTCGCATTCACTGATACCTATACTCTAGACACATACGAGGTGTGTTCAAAAGAAAAGGTGAATTTTGATTTTATTATTCATTATTTTTATTATTTATTTAATTATTCATCAATATCCATTTTCTCCCCTTCAAAGTAATCCCTCTCAGATATAATGCACTTATGCTAGCGTTTCTTCCAATCCTCGAAGCACTTCTGGAATGCGCTTTTCGGTATGGCCCTCAGCTCGTTCTTCGATTGTGACTTATCTCATCAATTGTGGCAAAACGCTTTCCTTGCATTGGTCTCTTCAGTTTCGGGAATAGGAAAAAGTCGAAGTCGGTTGAAGCATGATTACGGTGTTGTTTTTGGCCAAATAATCACGAACAAACATTGATGTGTGAGCTGGTGCGTTATCGTGATGCAAAATCTATGATTTGTTTTTCCACAATTCCGATCGTTTGAGCCGTATTGCTTCACGCAAACGTTGCATAACTTCCTTTGTAGTATTCCTTATAACCGTACGACCTGTTGGCAAGAACTCATGATGCACCACGCCATTGTAATCGAAGAAAACAGTGAGCAAAACCTTCACATTTGATCGAACTTGGCGTGCTTTTTTCGGTCTTGGCTCTTGTTAAACCGAGCCGCTTCGGCCACCACTACTACGACTAGGTGTGAGAAGGTGAATGTGCATGAAGTAATAAAATATTTTATTTACCGATCCTTGCGGGTGGTGGAGATCAAAGTGGGATTCTGAGGCTAATCACTAATAATATAGCTACGAGTTAGTGGTGGGCGAAGCGGCTCGGTTTAGTGAGCCGGATCACTACACCGAGCCGCTTCGCCCACCACTACTACGAGTAGGTGTGAGAAGGTGAATGTGCATGAAGTAATAAAATATTTTATTTACCTATCCTTGCGGGTGGTGGAGATCAAAGTGGGATTCTGAGGCTAATCACTAATTACTCCTACTACGCTAAATATCCTAATTACGCGAATTTTTCCTAGTTGGGCAGTCAAAACTTTCTTAATCGTTGATGTTAAATAATGTGTGTTTCAACTAAATAAATATTATCGTTATAACTTTTTTTTATTTTCAAATACCCATGAAAAATACAAAATTGCGATTTTCGGCGACACTGAGAATTTCTTGTTATTCTAGTAAAAATGGAAAAATTCGCCTTAAAATTGGTGTTATCGCAAACATGATTTCAATTTCTAAGACTCTGCTAATCAGGGATCAGCATCGAAAGTCACTTGATTCAGCACAGATATTTCTTTGTGATTTTAATTATTTCTTCCTAGTGTTATTTGAGA
Organism: Halesus radiatus; assembly: GCA_022606495.2. NCBI lineage: Eukaryota > Metazoa > Arthropoda > Insecta > Trichoptera > Limnephilidae > Halesus > Halesus radiatus. Next base: position 79,634 of record JAHDVE020001969.1, on the reverse strand, counting down.
CAGAATTTATTTGTTTTATTCGGATAAGTTCGTACGCCTACAAGCTCACAGCTAAAGCTACATGTTCCGTGAAGAAAAAATAAACCGTTTAACATCAAAGATTACTTTTAAATGGCGTTTTCATAATTAATATTTCCCCTCAGGTGGAGTTTTATACTCGCATAACATCCAGATTTCAAAGCAGCGGCGCGAGTCAAGCACGGGAAATGGTACGCCCGCACCCTCCGCTCTCCGCCCTATTAATTCATTTAAATGACTCGTGTACGCGTGTAACTACCGGGAAATTATAATTACGATAATATTTTACTTTATTCGACCTATTTCTGAATTTTGGAATTTTTACTCGTATTTTTTATATTTCTCATAAAACAAAACACCCTCTGTAAGCCGGGTGTTTTTCCACTGAACGTATTATTACCGGAAAGCTTCTGATTTGATTTCCATGAAGGGGATTAAAATTACGTGTTTTATAATACAAATTTCTTTGATATTATCAAAATGGTACATATATTGTATCGTATTGTTAAATTTTTGTGTACAGTGCCAGGGAACATTTCTCCCTCTTCCTGTGTTAAATGTGGTTAGAGGTGCATAAATGTGGAGATAATCGTCTCTACCCAGTGAGCGGGCTGCTTATTGCTACTGTAGGGCTTTTATTCATTTTTTTTATTTTCATAATTCCCAGTTCGTGAATATTTTGTGAAAGACCTCTTGCATTCCAGAATGCGATGCATAGCGCGGACGGATTAATAGATATAGCCATAAGTGAATAAATAAATTATCTAAGGTGCTGCAAAAAAAATAGATGGACATGTAGTCCGAGTGGGAGGGGGCAATTTTGAATTTTGGAATTTTTTTTTTTTTGTGGAATTAAGTCGACGATGAGGTCACCGACTTTACAAAAGGCAACATTTTTTATAAAATCAAAAATATTGATAGAAAATGAGGGTGGGACGTGGAGGTGGGAGGAATGAGAAGACCAGAGGGATCTGCTTGAGCAGCTATTCCAAAATGTACAACAACAAAATGTGGTTCTATTATCTATTCCATAATGGGCTTGCAGAATTTTTGTATCGTGAGCAGGGGTTTTGAAAAATGGATACCTTTTCATTTCATAAGCACTCATGGACTGAGTGAATTTTGGCCACTTTGAAAGTTGTATATACCCAGAAAAGGGTACAGTTATATCTGATTTTTACACTAACTATATATAAGGTTTTTTTTATTAAGTTCTACAAGTATTTTATTTGTATTATTGTGACAGCTGTTTCGGTGTTCAAGGCCATTTTCAAAACGTGGTTAGGTCACATTGCGACGACTTACTTATATGATTATATTTACGCTCACCCGTTTTTCGTTTGGAATGATTTATTACCAGTAAAACTGATTTATTTCAAAAATATTTAAAAATTCTCTGTTCTTTGAGGTACTTACATTTATAATCTGTTTTCCCCGCATTAAATGACAATATTTTCTTAATTGATTTGTAATGACGTGAATGCCATTGACTTATTTAAAATTTATAATTAAATGGAGTTCTACGAATTAAACACAAAAACCATTAATAATATATATAAGGCGGTGAATTTAGGATTATGGCTAGTTTCATTTACTAAATATAATTGTTATTTTATTGGAATGACTCGTTGAAGCTTATAAACCTGACTTTAATATTTAATCAGATAATATCAACAAATCGCAATGAAACATGAAACAGAAAAAGCCACAGAAAATAAAAAGTTTACGGTCCCAACTGGGACTCGAACCGAGATCCTCTAGTCTTACCGGGACTGGCGTCTCTACCAATTGTGCTATTGAGACCGAATTACTTTCCGTCATTTTTATCGATCAGATATCTCAACTTTAGAATTATCGATATCGTATTCAATCCCATATTTTTGGCTGATACCTTTTTGTGTGATTGCAAAGCTCAACCCGAATATATTTGTAATCTATATAGATTTTTTATTTATATGGGACATCTATTGAGTTTTATATAAGTCTAGAACGAAGAATCAATTTATGTGAATAACTTAGTCATAAAAAAGTCCGTAGACGTCCGTCCCTTTTTCTATTATCTTCTTCAATGTTTAATTCTTATTGTGTTTCATTTTTAGAACGTCATTAATTTATTTTTAAAATATAAAGTAAATTAAATTTAATGTTATTCTTAAATTTTGCCAGAATTTTACTTTTTTATTGCAAACTGCCAGTTCGCAAATGGCTTTGAACGCCGAAACAGCTGTCACAATTAAAAATTAAAAATAACATTCTCAAATTAGAGTTACTTTAATTTTTTTTAAATAAGATATTACGTCACAAAGTTTAAAATTTTCAATTTACTACCCTAATACTAAAGTTGATGAAATTGCCTAAGACCTATCGACTGCGACGACAGGCCAATAAAACTGATGATCTGTTCAATAAAAAAATATAATAAATGTTTGATCAATTTTACCCAAAGAAAAATAAAATTGACCTTTCTTCCTGCACACAGACACGCCCACTAAATACTTGAAGGCTGGAGGCAAAGATCACGTGACACCCATTTTGCTACCAGCCTAGTTCACTGCCGTCCACGTTAGCTTCGCGTGATTTTGACTACCGTAAGCAAATTAAAAAGACGTTTATAAAAAAGGTCAAACTAAACACTCCCACGCGTAGTTCGCCCCTCTCCCCTCTTATTTTGGTTTCTTCTCCTTGTGTATTAGGGCATCTCTATGTATTATTTGCTCTATGGCCATAACACAAGGTGTCCCTAGCATGGCGAGCGAAAAAATACTCTTGTGTTACAAATAAAATATTAAAATTTAAAATAACTTCTCTGGGTTTGCCTCTTCGGTGATTCAGTATTTGCTTCAAATTCAAATAGCTTAATTGCCAATAGTGAACAGGCATACTAAATTCAAAAGAAAATTTAATTCGTCAGCCCTACCACCTATCCTCGTGTCGTTTGAAATAGCAGTGTGTCCTCGGGGCCATTAGAATGTTGACGACGGCGATAATGCTTACGGCGGCGGTGGCATGAATTATAAACGCAGAGGAAATACGGCTTCCCGCGAGAGGGCCCTTGTAGAAAAGTGGAAAAACCGCAAAGCCGGGGCCTCGCCGTCCGCCCGGCGCAGGTAGTAACAAACTAGTAACCCCGTTTACAGCTCGACAAACAATTACCCCTGGCAGCACCGTCGCCGCACACACATCGAAATAATAGCTTTAACTGGCCAAAAATATCAGCGACAATTTTTTTTTCAGCATAGCATCGCCAAATATGATATAGGCCGGGAAATTATTTCTGCCAAAGACTGCTGCGTATGTAACGTGACGTATTAAAAATCGCTTTCTACGATATCTTGATTGTCGTAGTTACCGTCCCTATGTAAATCACCAAGCTTCGGTCGCGTTTTTAAAAATGTTGTCGTTGGAAGATCGGAGAATCTCGGCTGATGTACTCTTTCTGCAGAAAATTGCTAAATCCACCGCAGATTGCTCAGAACTCTTACAATGGATCCCAATAGACTAACCAGATCGGACCAAATTCTTAGCCTTCTTCGATGCAACACTAATTCTAGGCAAAACTCCTTCATATCACACATCTTTAACTCGCACTACTGACAAATTGATATCTCTAACTCTGCACCACACTCCATAAGTTGCAGCGGCGATCTATCGGGCCTTAACTTCAGATACCCACCTCAAACTACCATCATTTGGTATAATAATCTTTATAATTTATATCAACTATTAATAATACTTCATTTTTTTATGAAAACTGTTGGTCTCGCAAAATAAACAAAAAATTAAATTATATAAAATTAAAATCAAAACAAACAAACGAAACAAAACAAAAACAAAAACCTGTCGAGAAACTTTGTAATAATATTCAACACCTGTATATTTCTTTTCTTTCTTTCTTTTTTCATATTATATCACAAGGTGCAACTTGATCACACACTGATTAGGTTTTATTTACACATAAAATGGTCTACTAAAATTTAATTTTGTATAATGAACAAACACAGCTGAACATTTTTCTGCTTTTCTAATTAAAACGAAATAATGATTTATTGACGCTTTCTTCCCTTAGAAACAGAAATTATTCAGAGAAACAAACAAAATAAGACAAATATATAATATATACACATATACATCCTCAAGTACATTCCTTGTGGACTGGTATATATTTTCTAACCTAGTGATTTACCGGTACTTCTTTATCATCTTAGAATTACAAATGAAAAGAAATCGGTAAGTATAAAAGTTTATTTGAATGTATATAAATATGCTGAGAAAAATAATTCGTGGAATAGTGTTTTTAATAACAAATGACTTTAAATAACTAAGGGGTGGGCAAATCTCCAAGATGAGTTTGCTAAGAGTTTTGACTGATTTTCTGGTAATTACACATCGACAAACAATAAATCGTCTCGATAAATTAATTAGGGCGCCATGTTACCATTAAAGTAATAAATAAATTAAGCTGAAGAAAGCGGGTAAACCGGGAAAACTCTTGTCTGGATTCCAATGGCCGCCTTGAATACTTTGCCGTCCGTTTCTAGAAAGCTCCTTTTTGTAACTGGCGGTCTTGTCATAAAACTTCCGGAACATTTTTCTATTCGTAAGTACTTAAACGTTACAATTTTTAATAAAATCGATCATGCCACTTGAATGGTGCCAAATACGAGAGCAGTTGTTTCCGATACACAACTGTGAAATGGCGAGTACGCGGTGATGCCATTTCTGGGCAGAAATGCACTTTTTCACGTATTTTCTATATTTGACTATCCTTTAATTAATTTTAAATGTTTTTATAAAATTTGTGCATGTTCAAAATCACATTGTTGGCCAGCTAAAGTTATGATTCGGACGTTTGTGCGCTCGGTAGGTACTATCACTAGTACCGGATGCACTACAGCTAGGTATTCGTTTCGTGACTTTATGGTCGGGGACAAATTTGGCGGTAAATAAACATTATTAAATTACCACTAGTGCTTACCCGCGCAGGTAAACAAATCTCTGCTCCGTATATTATGCTGTGCCCACAACACTACACTGTTGTAGGTTCAATATATGTTTTCCAACTAACTAAAATAAAAATAATGAACCTGTCTATACATTTGCAGCTTGAAAATGCAATTTTAATGTAAAATCTGTGAGAAATGGTTAGTAAGATGCAGACGACTATTTAAAAGAAGTATCGATCATATTAATGTACCTACTAGCTGATGTGTACCCGGCCTGGCTCTGTTTTTTTTTTTAATAAAGTTATGAAGTTGTGAATTATTGCTTATCGTTTAAGTGCCATAATTGATTTGAAAGCGATCTACTATCTCTAAATAATAGTAATAATAACAAAAATAATTATGTTTTTTTATCTTCTTTTTTTATAACAAATAAGAATATCCTCACTAGGATTTCCCATGCTGAGGATTTCATTTAAAAATATATTAAATTACATTTTATTTAATTGATGTGATTGATGAAAAAAAACAATTCTAAGGTGAGGTGTTTTAAGTGTAGTTGAGTGGTTTCGGTGTTAGTCTTTATTTGGTGTTAATATGTAACCTAACTTAACCTAACCTAACCCATTCGTAAAAACCATTTTCTTTGTGGCATGGCATAATTAAAATTGATTAATTGGGTTAGATTAGATTAGGTTTTCGAACTAGTTTTTTTTCGTACTTTTAATGACTTTTTATAAGGGTGCCGATTCATACTCGTATGTGTGTTGAATTATCGTGAAACCATTTTACATGAAATAAAGTATATGTCTACCTAAGTAAAAGAGGGACAATAAGAAAATAATTTTATTTCTTTATTTTTGCTTTTTATTATGAAAACCTTTTTAAGGCGCAAAGTTATTTTTTTTATTTTCCCTTGCAACTTGCAGAATGTTTACGATTCAAGCACTTTATTTTTGCAATTACGATTTTTTCCGCGGCTGTTGCATAAAAAGGTAAGTATATATTAATTTATTTGAAACGTTTTCAGGGATTTATTCAACCGCTAAGTACTTCTTCGTGAATGCTTCATACTTGTTCCCGGTATTACTTTCACGTAAGCAGGTACTGCATTCAGTGTTGCATCCGAAAAAATTCCATTTGTATTTAAAAAAATACTTCCTTGGGTAGATACCTAGTTTTATTCATTTTAATGGGAATGGCTGCGCGAAATGTTTCATACAAAACACAGTTTTGGATTTGAGGCCAAAATACCAACCTAAACCTGATGATATTTATTTTCATCAAAAAGTATAGCAAATATCTAGTACGTATTATAAGTTTTTTTTTTAATTTACTTTCTTTTGAATTTACGAAATAAAGGCAATTAAATTAATCGAATTTTGCGATTTCAGAAGCAAATTTACCAATTATTTGGGGGCTAATTAATTGAAAAAAAAAAGTTTACCCCGTCGACTATGAAAATATAACGAAATATATATATTTTTAAATGTGTCAAATAAGCATTATGATGGACTTAAATTTAGATTTAAAACGACCGATTTACGGTGGAGCACAAATTTGCCGTACTAATATCGATCCGAAAAAAAAAAAATTTTTTTTTTCATGTAATCATATTTACTATGTAAATAAAGCAATAATTTATTTTTTACTATAAACCCGCAAATAATTCTCAAAGTTGCGTCTAAAATCATGAAAAATTGATTACTTTGATGGCCTGTATTTCGTAATTTAAAATAAAATTAAATGAAATGCTTCTAATCCGTACTAGATATTTACTATAACTTTAAGTTAAAAATATATCATTCCGTTTGGGTGAGTATTTCGACCTCGAATACAAAATTAAGTTTTGCTTAAAGTTTTTTCAAGGTCTCGCAGCCGTTCCTCGCAATGTTCTGAATTTTTACAGATTATTCACATGCGAATGTCAACAAATCGCTTATAAAAAATCACAATCGAAAGATACATTTCACAAAATCATACCTACATAATAGATGAATAATACAAAAGAAGGAACAGAGAGAATTCAAGCAAAAACGAAGATATTTAGAAAAAACAAAAGTGTAAAAAGTTGAAGAATTAGCAACATTGTATCAAACATCTAAGCAGTAATAGAGAGCAAAAACTTTATTTAAGGGCTAAAATACGCAATAATACGTATTTTTAATGCGTTCATTTGATAATCAGAGATATGTGTTATGGCGTAAACCACAAATATATATATATATTTTTTACAGTAACTCCACACAGGAGGCTCTGAGGGAAATAATTATGTACTATGTCATCTTTGGGGATGCTGTGTGGAGGGTCTTTTATAGGGTACAAATGAGTGAACTCGGGTCTTGAAGAGACCCATATTGTGGGAGGGAGGAAACACAGAGGCCGGCAGATCATTCCACAGCCGAGCTGTTGAACACAAGAACGAGTCGTAGAAGCGACACGTTCTCATGTTGTCAACCGTACGCAAATTTTGGGCACGCGTTTGGCGTGTTTCCCGGCTATACACCGGTGCCGAAGGGATCAATGACGCTAGTACCTCAGAGCATCTTCCATTAAAATAGCGGTAGAACAAGAACAGCATTCCCACCTAACGTCTGTGCTCCAAAGATTGTAGTCAGTTTGTTAAGATAGGCGAATCTATCAAACGGACCGCCCGTTTCTGCACAGAGTCAAGGGTTTTTTTTCATATATTTCGGGGCTCCCAACCAGAGGTGGCTGCCAAATTCTACAGTGGGACGCACTTGTGATTTGTACAGGGTCAGCAGTTGTGTACTATTACAGTATCTGCTGGCTCTGTACAATACGCTCAGCTTCTGAGAGGTGAGCATTATATAGCATCTGGCATCGATGGAGATATATATATATATTTTATATTTAAAGACATACAACAATGTTGCACTCCCACGAGTTATCAATTCAACTCATTTTGGGACTCTTCATTTTTGCTACATAATATTAAGTTTAACAAAGTTTTCAAGGCAAGTTTGTAAATGAAAATATAAAAAATAAAATAAATATATATGTAAACAACAGTAAAACAATATAAATAAATGTACAGGCTCGAAACATACACAAACCATAGAAATACGCGACAATGTTTTACAATAGAGAAATATACCTACAACAGAATCTGCAAAGCTTAGAGAGACGACGTCTATCACAACAGAGTTGGTATCTATGATCAATGGTTTTCCAAAGAGAATTTTTGAAAATAAAATCTCAGGACATCATTCCGAGATTTGTCTGAATAGCGCACATGTCTCAATTCTCCAGACATAGTTGGTGTAAGCAATGTATTCCAATGATTTCAGTCCGTATTTTGTAGAGTGTATTTTTGATATGTGAAGCGAAGCACAATGTTCGTTTCGTACATTTGACATTTATCGTTTCTCGATGACTGAAAAAAACAAGACAAAACGTAGCTTATAATTACTAAAACAAGTTGGGTTCTCTCCAGCTCTATTAAAAACATACAATAAACATGTTTTGACATTCGAAAACGGAAATACATATTTGTCATTCAATAATAGAAACGCGTAAAAAAGATCGTGAACTAATATTGACATTTGACATTTCGATGACATTTGTTCACCCTGTTGACACTTTTTTATAATTAGTTTTAAGCTGAGGAGAATTTTATTAAACAAAATTCGATATCCTAAATTGATCGTAAATTTGATCGAGAATTTCGTTGGGAAGAGCATATTTGTGCATTTGAACAGTGTTGAGGCAAATTTTCGGCTCAGCCGTTACTCAGTAAGGTTGGGAAGAACGGCCTTTACTATTTCCAGATTTGTTTTACTTTCATAAACCCCAATATATTCATAAAAAACAAAAGACATTTATTTCATAAATAAGAGAGCTAAGGAAGATTATGATTGAAGATTCAATATTATATACGTATTTTAAAAATAAAGAAAAAAGTGTTCCTTGATTCGAGCTGCATCCCTGAGTTTCGTCGTCGGTTCATAAAGCTGAGTGATACGTAACTCAATCTTATCAATATTAATAAATGATATTATCTTTTTTTTAGTCCTCAATTTTAAACTCATTTTTTCCTCATAGCACCAACCAGTACCCATCAAACACGTACATAATCTCTTTATACTTCATTATTATACTTTTTTCTATGTATATTATCATACCATGTCAATACTAACTTTTTTCTCCTCTATTTTGTATAATGGCACTTAATATCATATGAACTAAACTTGTCAATTTGACTGTCCTAAAACGGGATTTGTTCCCAGTTAAATAAATAAATAAATAAATATTATTATTAGTATTTCGCAGGAGAAGAACCTCCAACATGTTTGTAATAATATCGACTGGCCGATAAGAGACGGATGATTCTAAAACTCCTATGACATTATCTCTATCCAACTTTGAGGTTTGCCATTCATGCTCAATGGCATGAATTTATCTCGCCTAAGAAGAAAACGGTATGCCTCTTTTGTATTCGCTCATTGACTTCGCATAAGACACTTTAATACAATTTGTATTTTATATCCAAAGTGCGTCAGCATGTAACTCGTTGGATACAAAAATTTGCTGAGACCAGTTCCTCGTGTGAATGGATATTTTGGCAATCCGGCCACAGACGATAAAAAGGTGGCCCATGCCTGGCGAAAACAATTTGAAATAAAAATGTTTTTTACGTCATCTAAAAGCAAATGTGTAGGTACTTGGATAATTTATTTTCAGAAGCAAAAAATATTCCTAACATCAAGCTAATAACAACTGATCTTCTCAATTTGGCATTGTTCGGGATTAATTATTGATCCCGTTAAAGGTAATTAATCGTAACAGCCAAAGGGGCTGGTTATACAATATTGTACACGGATATAACTTACAAATAGGCTCCCGGCCAAAGTGTTTCCCGATCCATTTCGCGCAGCATTCGAAGGTAGGTATTCAATAGCTATTTTAATGGATCATAAATAGGGTTCAACAAAGAATGTGGATAGCCATAAATAAACCTTTACAAAAGTTTTGTACACGTTCCGACTGTAACTTACTGATGTCGCTATAGTTAGAAGTTGCACAAGTCGTGGGCCTTCGCCGCTTCTTACTTGTTTCTCAGGGTAACCACAAATTAATATAATATACCATAAGACTTACCCACATATATATTTAATTCGGTTGATTAATTTTTGGGAGTAGTAATCAATCCTGTAGAACTTCCTCGTTCTTCGATCAACGTTTCGGATAGCCTTACAGTGTCCATCAACAGGGTAGATGGGGAGACTGCGAGGTTGTCTGAATCGTTGGGTTGGCTTAAAATGAGGAGGTAGGACAACATGGCTTGACACCCCAAAAATCAATTAGTTTAACGACGTACCGCTAAGAGTTTATTTCCGCGATATTTACTCTCCTTCTTTCTAATAAGTAATGAGTCTCAACTGGCCAGAGCCAGTGTCCCTATGACGTCCTTAATTTGGGTATTCTGAGACTAGAGGCAGTGGGAGGAGATGGGAAGGAGGGAGATTAGAAAGTATCTTGTTATCAAATCTGGTCACTTAACATGGCTAAAGCCATTTAGAGCAACGTTTCGATTCTAAACAATAGTAAATTGAATATTTTTGTATTTAATTCGTAGAACTCCATTTATTTATTTATTTTTAATTTAATGTAAATCGAATTCAATAATCATCAGAAATTAGAAATTAAAAAACAAACGAATGATCCTAATATAACATTAATTAATAAAGTAAAGACAATTATATATTCACCACTTATCAGTATGTTCACATTATCAAAACAATATAAAACATTTAAATAAATCAATTAAGAAAACATTATCATTTAAATATGGGAAAACAAATTATAAATTTAAAAACCTCACAGAATAGATAAGTTCAATTATTTTCTACCTAAATCGGATTTACTGATAATAAATCATTTTTAAAAACCTGTACAAATTAGAATTGGGTGGGAGTAAATAAAATCATACAAATAAGTCGTCACAGTTTGAAAATGGTCTCGAGCCCCGAAACAGCTGTCACAATAATAAAATCTAAAAATACTTAATAATTACATTATTAAATTTGATTTACATTAAATTTATTAAAAAAACTAAACGATAGTATTTCGCTAGGGCTACTGGCACTGTACACAAAAAAATTTACTAAATGATATATGAATTTTTCTGTTTCATATGAAAAAAATATATTTATTCTATTATAATCGATTTTGTCGAATTTCTGAGGTTTATTGTCGGGAATTAAATTTCCCGGGCTTCATATAAATAATGGCATTTCCGGAAAAGAAGCCCTGCATCTAAATGTAGTTTCATTACAAAGCGCCAGGAGTTAACCCCGGAATCTTGGACTAAACCAACTTTCAGATATTTAGAGTTCTTAGCGATCCTACAACAGTTACTACAGTCCTGTACTCCGGCCTCCAGCCTCCAGCCTCCAGCCTCCTGCCTCCACCTCCAGCCTATGCCTCCCACAGCCAGTCCGGTCCGCTGAGCTCTCGTAATTCGTAACTCGTAATAGAGAAAGAATGAAACAGAGCAAACAGTTTTAGGATTTAGGATTAGAAAAGCTTTCGGTAAAGGGAGAAGACCACGAAATAAACGAAAATCACTCTTTTAGTGGACTCTCTTTTCGGTTTGAGCGTGAATGGGAAACCCGTAGGTAGGTACCTACCGATCTGATAAAATATTAAAAAAAACTTTTTTTTCTTTTTTGAGAAGCGCGTACAGTTATTACAAGTGTTATTTACATTTTACAATAGAAAAAATACAATGCAAAGAGTCCCGTAAAACTATTTTTTGTAGTTTGTCTTGCTTAAAACATAAATGTTTCTCAACAATCTTACTCAAAAATGTTTCTCCAAAAATATATTAATAAATAAAATAATAACATAAACGACAACAATAAAACATACATAAAATAATATTTCCTTATTATCTAATACAAATAACTTCTTTCAGCTAGGCAAGTTTTCAATATAATTATTAATTCTTTTTTTTTCTTTATTTCAGCGGGAAACATATTCATATAGCTAGGAATCATGTGATCTAAATTTCTTTGTCCATATTTGTTTGTATGCTTAGGAGCCAATAATAAAATTGAGACGAGTATTGTAAGTGTGCTGTAGTCTATTTGTATTATATATAGGGTTATTAATGTGCTAAAATTTAATTTTGTACCACAGAATTGATCTAACTGAAAGAATTTTAAGACTCTGATAAAAGTATGGAATATTATGTCTTTGTTCGTATAAACTTTTATGAGCTAATAATTTAACCAATGAATTTTGCACTGATTGAACATTATTGATGTTTGTATTACAGGAAAGTCCCCAGGCTGTAATTCCATATCACGTTATGGGTTATAACGAATAGTATCTACTGAATGCCGCACAAAAAAGAACAAGAAGTGATAGATAATACAACATAGTTAATGTATATTATTCTAGTAGTAACATTCTATTTTGAGAAAAAAAGAACGATTAATAAAATAACCATCACATGGCTAAAACGAGAGAATCTCAATACATAAAAATGAATGTTTGTCTCTTTGTCCTCAATTTTATCGAAAATTATCTTTAATATTTAATTAATTAATATTTCAAAATTAAATCGGTTTCGCTGAAAATAGCACAGTTTGTTCTTGTTAATGCCGGAAAGGTTTATGTAAAACTGTTGCTATAACGTTTTAAAATTATTTTGAAAAACATTGAACCTGCAATCTTGTATTGGGGTTAGCCCATAGATATTCCACTCCGGTTAGCCATAGATTACATATTCAAAATAAGAAGGTTTGTTTGGGTAAAATATTTTAAAAATAGAAAACACAGCAGGTACTTACTTAAGAACTTTATTACTTAAATATATTTAAAAAAAAAATGTTTGGAATGAAATAAAATTTTCAAAATTGAATGTTTCTTTGTTTCTCTGTATATTTGTATCTTTGGTTAAAAATAGAAAGAGTCGTCACAAGACATTACTTTCGCTGTCAAATCAATTATGATACCCAAACGACAAGCAAGAATTCACAACTTCATAAATTAATTCCAAAACAAACCCCGAGTGAAGCCGGGTACACATCAGCTAGTAAAAAATAAACTAGGAAAACAACATCAAACAATATTATTGTTATTAAGGCGATGCAATGGGAAGTAATGCAAAATCATGTGTTTTATATCTTAGATGATTTCATTAAATACTACAAGTAGAACACACCTTGGCCTTTCGTTTAACCGAAGCATTTTTTTGGTGTGTCTTTTTATAAACCCAGAAAAAAATAAAGTATCAGACTTTAAAAAAATGTTTGAAGCGCAAACTCTCCTACTTACGAACCCCTTTTCCGATATTGTCGTATTGTTCATTGTGGTAAATTAATTTTTTTAGAATATGATCGTAAAACATTTTAATAATTATGTCTGAATTTTACAGAAGAAACACGCATTTTGGTGATTTTTTTTTTTCGTAAATCGAAACATGCGGCCGATGTTAAGCGGGAATCTCAACCTTGTCGCCACCTGCATAAGGAGCGCGTGATGTCGTTGAAATTTTAGCCGGTGGATCGCCTTAATACCTCTAATCGAAAATACGCTCAGCCTCTGACATTTGATGGCAGCATGGTACCTAGTACCTACAATAGAGCCTATAGCGGTCAAGGTTCTATGAATTGTGTTTTTTCATACATTTTAATGGTAAACATATAATGTAAACATTCAATGCAAACATTTAATAGTAAACATACATTTTATGTAAGCATGTAAACACAATATGTACAGTCCGCTTCTCTACACAAGCATTGCTTAAAAGATTAGTGTAGTATTGTAAAATGAATTAAAATGTAACAATTATTTTTATAAACAATATGTAATCTGTGATTAATAGATAAATATTTTTAATATTAATACCGCACAAGAATCCCAACTGCCCCAAACGTCTGGACCCAGTGAGACTATGGGATTCCTAACAAGGAATTCTAGCAAAATATTTTAAATTTTTTTATTAATAATGACGCTCAAACTTAAATATCAGCATATTTCGTTTTTTTCCAATGATAGTTTTCATAGTAAAAATAATTATAAATTTTTTAAAGGCTGCTAAAACGATCCAAATCTATGGCCGGTCGGTTTTGATCAGTTTTGAGGTTAGAATGTCAAATTTCAAAACAAGGATGAGTTTTACCGTACATCATTTTATATTCTATTCATGGTAAACTATAACAAAACGTAGTAATATTAAAAATAAGTAGTAGTAAAATTCTGCATCTTTTTAGAAACTTTAACTCAAAGAATAATAATAGTATTGAGCATTAACATTATCATAATATCCATATTGATAATTGGTGTGCTCATTAATTCCCTAATTTCTTTCATTAATAATAGTCGTTTATATTGAACAACAATTATAGAGCCTTAAGTCATCCAAATCAAGTTTAAATTTTGCCAAAACTAAAAGAATAGAGATTTAAAATACAAAACAAAATCGAAAAATAAAAATATTCATACTAATCCAAAAGCATGAGATGGCCCCCCCCCCACTAGGCTTTAAAGATGTGATGGCCCGTCCTTCCTTCGTTTATGATTTAATTTAGCAATAGACTTCCGTTCGCGCCACCGATTTAAGGTGACTCCTCTACTGCCGCCTTAAATTTTCCTAACTAATGTGATCGGAAAACTCTTTGTAGTTTTCCTTTCAATTTGAGGTTTTTCTCCTCCTTGGCCAGCGTGTAACGTCTAGCCCTATGCTAACATTCGAGTGTTTCCGATTTTCATGATTTTTGCGGAAAATTACGCACTAGAATGTGGTCAATTTGCCAAAGCTTCTCCGTCAATTACCCGTTGTGTACTTTTTTGTTTCGAATTATTGGAAAAACAAGGCTTTATTTGTGGTAACCCCTATTCTTTGTAGCGTAGGCAGACTCTCGCATACCATTGACAGAATTCATATTCCTAACATTTCTCCTATCTTAGACTTTAGTGTTCTGAACTCTCTATTATTATCCTACTATGCAATCTACGTTAATTTCCTATAGGAAGACTAGCATTTTCCTAACTTTACCCCTAAATTTTCTATTTTTTCTTCTATCGTGAGTTTTAATGGGAAAACTTAGCTTCTGGGCTATACTAATTGCACTATTCCTGATCTATATAATACGACGTAGTTTCAATTTTAAATTTGGTATACATAAATGTAATGATCACAGTATTATCGCCTTTCCTCATCGTACTAAGTGTTATTCTACATGGGTTAGTTTCAATGAATTTCATGGTTAAAAGGTACAGTTTTACTTGTTTTGGCGCCATCTCCATCCTCTCCTAAATTTGGGAAAATTTGGGAAAATTACATGATTAGGTTTTTAGTTTTCACAGCTTTTGTTATGACGAGTGATCGAATACGGTTTGTTTTGCTGCAATTCGGCTCCAGACCTACCCCTAAAGTACTCAGATGACCACGTTTCCGGTCAGTAACTCTCCCCACACAGACGTACAGCCTGACCAAACGGTATACGTAACCTCTTCAATTTTCAGTTCGTGCGCTATTGGTCATCCCCTGTACCGCGACGGAAAGAGCACCTTCCTTATCCATGGGTCCGAGACCCGCCGAATTCCCGTCCTCCAGACAGTTACATTTAAAGGAGATCAAACCGGTTCCGTCCCCTCGTCAAACAACATTATATACTTGCGAATTTTTGCAAAGTCCGGGTTGAAAGGCCGTCCCTCGCATCAAAAGTTCAGAGATAACCACGCTTAAATCAGCAATTATTTCTGCCCAATCGATAGGTACAAATTATAAATATATGTATACAATACGAGTTTTTATAATCCACAATACTCCAGTTTTCCCGGAAAATTGTGGATCTGACATCTCCAACACAGGTCGTGAATCTGTGCCAGATATCCAGATATAATACTTATGAATATACGTAAAAGTGATAATACAATATATATAATAGATTACTTTTTGGTTTGGTTGACAGGTTGGTTTAATGAGACCCTGCTATCTCATGTAGTTTGAATTTAACTGTAGATTGATTTTTGTTTGTTTGAAGAAAAGGTAGGACTCCAAAAGCCCAAAATTTGCAAGGCCTGAACCTTGAAAACCTAAGTCGAAGATAAAATTAATTTTATAACATAACTTGGGAACGTATTGTCGACGAATGATTATGCTTATTTTGACAATTCTAATAATGTGGGTTTTTGTTTGTTCTGTTGAATTCATCAATATGTTCGAACGGGTGTGGAGCGCCTTTGAATTGAATCTTTCTATGAAAATGGCGCTATAAAAATATTTATGTACGCAAACTACAAATACGTGATTCTAAAAGATGATAGTTCATCGCAAAAGATGATAGTTCATCGCAAAAGATGATAGTTCATCGCAAAAGATGATAGTTATTTTTCAATTAAATGTCGACGTTTGTTAAGGTACTTATTCTTCGTAAGATGTACTGAAATTCGAATATATATATACTTATACGTATCTACATACTTCGATAAAAGAGGGTGTGGTTTGGAATGTTGACCTAGTTTTAATAACAGTCGAGGAAGTGTGTCATTGAGATATGCGACAGTTATTAAGTGTCAGAGACCCCCGTCAGGAAGCATAACAATTAGGATTCATTGGTTTGTTTTAGAATGATAACGATCTTTGAATTAATAAAAATCGTTTGGGATGTTTATAATTAGTAACGTTAGTTTTCGAATTTAAGTGTTAGGGAAATATATACTAATAAAATAAATAGTTTTTTTTTGGAAATATACATAAATATAATAATTGGTTTTATATATATACATATTAAACATTGTATATAAATAAAGATAAAATAGATAACGGCCATATAGATTTGATAGATACATTATACATTTCATATATATATATACCTATCCATACACACATATACACTCTTAGTAAAGGCCAAGTTTTTAGCCGAAGTTATTTCACTATACACCTAGGAAAATACACACGTACATCGGGAAGCGGTCAGCGAATAAACTGTCTCTCATGTCCCTTCGTCTCGCAGAAAAACAGGTAGGAAAGCCCATGGACAATTATCGTTCCCTCCTATCATACCCTACTGTGAAAATGTCTCCTTTGTCATCGAACATCGTCAAAGATAGGCATCGATCCATGACACCTCGAAATGCGAGTCCCCTCAAACACCCTAAATGTCGACGCTTCTGGGAAAATAACTCACCAACGTCAGGATGGTAGGAAACCAGGTCCACCCTCTGGAAGCGATGGATATCCTCAACATTCAACAAGTCTGGTTCTTTGTCCACGAGGGATAATTAGGTGAAGCCAGACTGGTATTTCGTTCCCTTCTCCGTCCTCCACGTGATAGAGAGCTTCAGACGATTTCACTCGTTTAACCCCTTAGCCAACGCACACGGGATCCAAAGTGAAAGTCAATAAGATGTTCTGAAGTTGTTGTTTATGAGTCAACTCAATAAAAGACAATTATACAGGTAGGTATCTACCAGAAATTTTTATAAATACTTAAATGTATTTATGGAAAAAAAAATAGGTATTTTTGAATATTTAAAAGTCAAGTGCTGGTAATGAGTGAGACAATTGAATTATCTATAGTACTAGTTTAATTATAATTCAATGCGAAAGGAAAGGTTTATCGTAAAATATCCCATGAATGTAGATGTACCCGCTGGGTATCATAAAATGTACTTGAACACAAATATTTGATTAGAACGGCTTTGATCAAGTATACAAAACATTTACTCATGATAGATAACGGTCGTATAGTATTGACCTATATATTAAACATTAAATATAAGTATATATTTATACATATAATATATGCACTATACATCATTAGAAATATAATTCAAGTCACCGTCCTCTTCGTCCCAGGGATCCTGAAAACTTTAATATTTAATGGTTGGCTCACCTGAACTCCCGACAAATTTCATAATTTTTCCAGACGGGTTATACACGCCATTATGATTTTTTTTTGAATATATTGAACTTCCCTGCCTGGTATGTTTAATCTAATTTAGAAATATTTACTTAATACAATCTAGTGTTTCCTAATTTCAATTCGTGATCTACCGATTTGTACTATTTCTTCAAATTTAATGATCTCTAAATCCAAATATTATTAGATAATATTTAAATTTTGTTGTTTTATTTTCCTATTTTATTCTTTGTACTCACGTAATTCTCTTTACTAACAATTAATTAAATCCGTAAACCGAACGCTTGGTAATATTTTAGAGCTTTATTATTTTTCTTTGACGAAATTAATCCCACGCTAGGTATTAAAAATGAATTATATGAAACTAAGACTCAGCTGTTTTTAAACTTTCACTAAATTATTTTAAACGCAGTTATATTTAATTTTTCTTAAACTCGTAATGAATTTAGTTCAACACAAAATATGAATTAAATCACATTTCATTTAAACAATTTTAATTAATTCACAGGAGCAAATTTTAAAAATCTTTTAACAAATAACTTTATTAATTTTAGAAATTTTCAATATTTATTAAATTATTATTGAATCACATTGCTCTAACAATTTTGAGAAAATTAAATCAAATTTATTGTTATCAACTTTAATGGCGACTTTTAGAATCTTTAACGTAATTTAAGTATTATTAATTTTTAGGAAATTTCACTATTTATGAAACTATTATTGTATTAGATCAACAAGAGAATTTATTTTAATACAATATTAATTCGAACACTCAAAACACTCTATTTATTAGAAGACGAAATTTTTGAAGTCCAGGAAAAACACCTTTTAATCACTCCGCACGCAATTAACGGCGTATCAACTCGAGACGAACTGTCTTTAAGAAAATTTTAATATTAATTTAAACACAAATATTTTATTTTTTTGAAGTCCAGAAAAACCCCACTCTTAATTACTTAAATACCGATACGCCCGTAATCAACTATTTCTTCCAACTTATTTCGCGACGGACTCCAATCAACTTCAATTCAAACACTTTATTTATAAACACTTTCGATTATTATAATTTCACTTAAAACCACCAATTTTAATTAATTCACAGAAATAATTTTTAGTATCAACTTAATTATAATGAATTTTAGAAACTTCAATATTTATTAAATTATTATTGAATTAAATCAAACTATTGTTGAATCAATCCAACAACTATTTAAAAGAATTTATTTAAAACTTTAAGAATCAAATCAAATGAAATTTTTCTAGGTCCAAAAACAAAACAATTACTTAAAATCGGCCAGCACGTAATTTAATCTTCCCGGCGTTTCTCGCGACCAACTCCCCTATTCTGCCGTTACATTTCCTTATATACCTAGCTTAGAATCAAAAGGATTTAACTCCATTCCATACCTACATTACATTATGTTCTTTACCAACTCGTAAACCTATATGTAAGTAACACTAATTTCGACTGTAATTCTTCAATGTAAATATTTAGATAAAATCTGGCCCGCCTCTGAATCCATCACTTTTCCTCACTCCGGCCAGGTTCGAATTTAGTTCATTCCTCTAGATCGCCCTGCTGTTCCTTATTATAGAATTGGAAATTTCTATTCATGTTTTTTTTTCTGAAAATATTATCTATCGCTTATTCTTTGGTCGCCTATGAACTCGGGTATCTCGTATTTATAGCCACTATGTCATTATTGAATTTTATTTAAAGAAGCGCCTTCTTCACATCGTTCAATTTTAGAATTTCCCTTAGTCCCTGGTTATCTTTATACGCGATATCTTTTTATTTATGAATTTTCCGATGGTAACATGGTTTTTCTCTGATCTAAACATGTGAATATTCGATTAACGCATATTTTCGTGCAATCCTCAATTGATCCTAATATTGGTGTAAACACTTTATAATTTCTTCCCCACCTCACCTGCCTGAGTTAATAAATATACCTTTCCAGAATGATTTTTCAATGTGTTGCACTGCTTCTTCCTGGTCTAGCTGTATTACCCTTTGCATGTACCTGTCGTCTGCTTATACTTTCATCCGGGTCGATTGATATCATCCTTAATTGATTTTCACTACCTTTAATAATTTTTTGTATTAATTTATTGGCGTTTTTTCCTGCGATTTACCTACCCCAAACCTGGTAGATATGAGTTCGTTCACTTCTTTCCTGGCCACTCCCCTTTCTCCATTCCACTCTAACTCAATATCACATTAGCTTACTCATTATTATGGGTAATAACCATTACTTTTGTAAAAAAAAACCGATATAAATCAGAGTTTATCGAAAACTCATTATTTTTTATTACTTTTCCTTAAATAAATATTCCTATCTTCCCTGTATAAACTTAATTGTTTGTTTGTCTCTTTATCACCTGAGTTTCATGTTCATCTGGTCGCTTAAATAAACAATTCTTGTCGCCTTGTTTACATTAGTCATTGACAATCTCAAAATTTTACCTAAATGTATCGAACTATATTCAAAGTAGTAGTCCATATATCTCAATATTTCTATTGAATTCCTTCAGTTTAAATTTTATAATTGATTGATACATTTCTCATCTACATTTTCATAATATCTGATGTCCCGAATCTACTCAATTAATACCTTTTATCACCTAAATTCAGCCTAGTTTCACTCCCTTGTAATTATCTACGTTCCTGAAATTAGAAAATTGTACTCCTATTTCACATTAGTCTCGCCTAAATCGCCTCTTAAGTTTGCCGAAGTTTCCATAGTGTATAATTCTTGTTTCTTCCCTTTTTCATCTGTTGAAGCTATTGTTCTCTGAATTATTTTCTCTAATTCGTTGTTTTTCCGCTTAACCTTACATGACACGCCTCTCTGTCTATATTCTAATGCAAACACACCTTTCCCCGTGCAAGATAAATCCTCACTTTGTAGCTTTTTTTTATTTGTAATTAACATTTTGCGTATTATTTTTACTTCCTACTTCCATTTTCAATGGTTATTCATCTCTGCATTTCCCATTGTTTCCTTTAAAGTTCACGACCTCTTCTCGTCCTGTTCGACCGCTAGTGAAATGTTTACATTATAGACCGTTGATCTGAACCCTTTCGATTCACATAAATAATTAATATTTCCTTTGTCCTGTCACCACTAATTGTTGTTTATGTAAAACGCTCGTTTGATTGGTAACTTTTTCGTTGATTTCACCCAATCCTGTGATGTTTATTTATAAGAGGGAACGTCTTCTTCCCACTGCCATCTCGTGGTTTTACGTTGCAACGAGTTTTATGAATCAAAAATTATTGGATTATAATTCACTGTAATCAAACTCTCCACAAGTCGATAGATGTCGCTCCCTTAAGCTTTTCTAGCATGAAAGTTATGCATATAAAAAAAATATTTTCCAGGGTTCTATTAAAAGAAAATGATGATGGTTAGACCATTACAGCGGGGAGGTTAAGGAGTCAGGAAAAGGAAAGTTAGAATGATCCTTGCTATTTAGAACTGGTCACTAAACACGAACAAAGCCTGTTCAAGCAACTTTTCGATTTCAAATAGTGAACTTTCAGGAAAATAATCTTGAAAAATAGGAGATGAATTTATTTTTTGCTTTTAGTTCGTTGAAAATATGTTTTTAATTTTTGCCCTTTTTACATATATAACCTCAATATCACCTCAATAACCGATAATTACCCACCCAGATGGATTGAGGCATCCCACATTACCCACCTTTAGGGAAAGGTTATTTTTACATATATAACCTCGATATCACCTCAATAACCGATAATCACCCACCCAGATGGATTGAGGCAGCCCACATTACCCACGTTTGGGGAAAGGTTATTTTTACATATATAACCTCGATATCACCTCAATAACCGATAATCACCCACCCAGATGGATTGAGGCATCCCACATTATTTATTATTTTTGGGAAACGTTATTTTTGAAATTTCAATTACAAAAATATTTTTAAAAATTAATATTTTCAAAACAGTATGCGAAGGGGATTGCAGGTCACCCAACTTGATCAAAAATGCTATTTTTAATAATAGTTATTACTATTAATACACCACCCTCGTTGCTTCCCACATAAAAAATATTATAAACGGTTATGTTTTCAAATTTAAGTATCCATAATTCTAAAATTTTTCATGCCCGTAGATTTTGACCAGAAAGCGTGCTGCACCAGTGGAATTTCCTGTTATTTTGTACTTTACCAAATATTGTTATTGAGTACTGGACGATAAATGGGTATAAAACGATATATGGTAGTGTTAAGGGGGACTATGTTATTTATATTCTATATATATATATATTAAGTATTAGCAATTGGGAATTAATTTGTTACTATTAGTAGTATTTTTTTTAACGAAGATTGCAGTTTTTCCGGATGTCGCAAAACCCGAGCATACTTCAATTCTTCTTATTCTCATAAAAGTTGAAAATGCTCCTGATGTTGCTTATGGAGGACTTGGCTTGCAGAAGATTAGGCCAGAGGCGCCCGGATGCGAACTCTACACTTTGAACCACTCGGCTACAAGCCCATCAACTATGTGGCTTCACTCAATTTTTAAAAGTCTCTTTCCCATTTTTTTTTTAAATTGTGTAATTGAAAAATATGGAACAGAATTATGGGGTTATGTGATATTTTTTTAGTACCCAAAAAGCTGTGCTATTTTCGTAATGCCGAAGATAACTTTTTTAATAGTTTTTCTACTTTGAAATTATTATTTATCAAATTTCTTAGTCAAAATAGCATCACCATGTCGTATCGCTAACGGTACCTATTTCCTAGCACATCCGTTTTATAATATTATCACATCACTGAGTGGCACGGCATTAAACACGATTAAAATAATGTTTCTTTAATGGCGTTAGAGTCTGCATTTATTCTATACATACTTATAAACGTCTATTATATCGAAATTCACATTACAGTAGAAGGTATCAATATGGTCAGGATGACGTATTACGAACTTACTTGAAATGGTTCTTGCAACATGATAAATTAGGTTTGGTAACTAGATCTGAGAAGTAACGAAATTTCGGAATTTCGTCTTCCCCATCTATTTCCACTCCATACTTAGCCTCAAACACAACATTCCGCAAAATGGAATATTCCATAGCCCTAGTGACTACGGTCAGTTGGGTATCTCGCACGGTACTTATCATAATATAAAAAATACTTCAAATTCAAATAAACGGCATGCACATAATACTATGTACATAATGCACCTTTCTTAAATAGGTTCCTGAACAATTTTTGTGTTTGGTTTTTACCAGTGGTGGTTCGTAGATAAAAAAAAACTTCGAATTTCCCCAGAATGTAGAATCAACCAGAAAATATTGCCTCTAATGAGTGTAATGCATGCTTTTTTGATATTCAAATTCCCCTAGATATATGAGAAAATCCTATGTTGGTCTTTTCCATATATCTACATATTATTTACAGATAT
The DNA here is from genome assembly GCA_022606495.2 of Halesus radiatus. NCBI lineage: Eukaryota > Metazoa > Arthropoda > Insecta > Trichoptera > Limnephilidae > Halesus > Halesus radiatus. Next base: position 56,337 of record JAHDVE020001969.1, on the reverse strand, counting down.
TTCTATTTTTTGAATCACAGCTGCGATTATATTTTATCATTATCCTAGCAGCCAGATAAAATTTCGACATTACTAATAGTAATAATTGGATGATTTGTATAGCGCCGTTTTTGTGAAAAATCACCTCAAGGACACTGTACCCTAGCAACGAAATTTTTTTTTATCATTACCCCTAACAAGGAGATAAAATTTATCATTACCCCTAACAAGGAGATAAAATTTATCAATACCCCTAACAACGAGATAAAATTTGACTATTCAGTTGAACGTCTGTGGCTTAAGAATATAATGTAAAAAGTTTAAATAATTTATTTTTTTGCTGAAATCACGATTTACGTAAGAAATACTAGTTTTTTGTATACTTGCCAATGTAATCGAATTCTAGAAAAACGGCAAGAAGAAGGTAACATCTGCTACAGTTATTAAATTATTTTATTAACAATTTAAAACACAATAATCAAAGAGAAAAAAAAACTTCCAAATACTCTTTCGTAAAACTTTGGGATTAACAAACCCCATAGTCATAGCTGGTTGTAGATTTACAAGATTCGCACATCTCCCGTTGTAACACTGTAGTATGTTTTGTATGAACTGTTTCTTAGGACAGAAAGTCCTATACGTGCGGTATTCGTAAACCAAGTATGGAATTAATTTATGACTCAACCTTGGGCAGTATTAGCGGATGGGTGGATTTTTAGCGCAGCATTTGATGGCGCACTGTTTAAAGCGTGGTAAAATTATAACAAAAGTTTGTTTTCTCTTCTAATATTTTTTTATAGGAGTTCACTGCACAAACACCCTTTAGAGAAAACCGCCACTGATTTTGAGATATATTTAGTATTCAGTAGGGTGCTTATAACATTAATTTTAATGGGGTTTGAAATTACAAGTTGTTCCTAATTACAGGCTTGTGTTCTGCCTTTGAGCTGTCAGCATACAGGCACACCGCCGATATCGCAATTGTAACCTCTCCCCTTTTCTCATAAACGACACATGTAAAAGAGAGAGGTCTTACAATGATCCTCTCAGTAGGAGGATCATACAATACATAAATCTCACTTCTGCAACTGGACTGCCATAATTACGAAAATATGTGTGTTTAAAGGTAAGTACTACAATTGATAGTAGGCGTGCTTTTGAAAACACACCCAACGTAATTGCAACAAACAAACACTGATGCTATAATAAACAAACTTAAGGTTAGGGTGTTTTATACCCACTGGCGTATACTCTATGATCAAAGGTAGTCTGTGTGTAGTTTTTCAATTTTGGATATCAATAATTGAGCATTAAATATTTGAAAATGGCGACTTTATTATCACCTTTCGATGATTGTTGCGGTAACTGAATAAATGCGCATACAAGTGCCTTAATAAATTCATAAAAAAATACCTTTTGATAATAAATTTTTCGGAATTTTAATTCGTAATTCTTTTCTACGTCCCTTTTATGGTTCGATTTTCTGAGTAGGCACAGTTTTTCAGCCTTCGTGAACTTCATGCAACTGTTCGCACTCTATCACATTTGATTTTAAGGGTTCCAAATTACTGAGGCATTCAGGGATGAGTTGACATGTATCAGAACATAATATTGCTAGCCATTTACAGTCAACAGGAAGTTTTAACACGAACAGATACATTTATGAATAATATATTTAATTATTTAATTAAACAATAGTCACGTCATACTTGACAATGGATGCACTTAGCCTTCGAATGTACTAATCATCCACGGTGATTAAATTGGTTACATTAATCCGTTTATGAATAGAGCAACAAAGACAAGTTGCCCCGTAAAACGATGAAGTCGTGTCATTAAAATACGGCAGTTATTTAAATCTATGTTTGACTTTTAATTTGTATGAGTAACCTCACCCGTCGTATCAGTTCTACGACCAATTTGCAACAAATAAAACTGATTAATTTCTGTGATACCATTCACTGGTTTCAAGTGCAATGGAGGTTCAAGTCACATACCACACTATGAGTCGCAGGTATCTACGACATATCAAGTGATTTTATTCAAATCAAATCAAAATTTAAAAAATTCGAATTAAATTTAAATTGGCTACTTTACAAAACATTAAACAAACTGGATCGAAAAGATGTTTGAAATGACATTTACTGCGTTTCGTGTCCACTCGCGAATAGCTAGGTACCTACTTATCAATCATCCTCTTTCCCGTCTTCTTGAAGCACCTCCTTCAGCCTTATAACAGTCCACGAATGGGGAAACCATGGTATCTGGGTCCGGCAGTATGCATCCGGACTTATGTGGTTCTTGCATATTATGATTTTTTTATGTGATTGACGAAGCCATGTACAATTACAAAATGTACAGTGATTCATATTGTGGGTTAACACTAGCTATATTGTGCAATCACGGTGTAATCAGAAAGCACGCGATTTGAAAATTTAATTTCACTTTCTCATCTCCATAATAATTGTCAACGAAGTATTCAACATAAAATTATTATTCAACACCCCTCTAGGTTGTCTAGACATATTCAATCATGTTTGACCTAAAATCTAAATTGATTCATCTAAAGCTCATCGTGCTTCGTACATACGAGTACACTAGACCCCTATATGCGACAAAATGCCGCCCTTACCCAGGAACAATCTACTAATAAAACAAAAAAGATTTATCAACAACACATTTTATCACGTTCCGCGTACAAAACGTCTTCCTCGTAGGCGTATACGAACATGATCGAAAAATAAAATTGCCGAGTTCTGCTGCTGAGAGCTCCGTTGGAACCTCTCAACCTTTCCCACAAACGATGCGGGTGATAGAAAGAGAGGTTACAACCGAGCTTCCAGCGGTGGGGCTCCAAATGAAATGTTTGCAAACTCACCAAAACCTTTCCTTAAGAAAGGGTATTGTTTTCTTTACCCACAAAGTACGATACGAAATCCCACCGATACGAGATGTTTCAAGACTATTTAAAAATACGCGTGTTGATTTATAACTTTATTTAGATTTTTTTAACGTTATTATTGAAGTTTTGAATGAATGCCTCTCAGTGCCCATCGAAACGGAAAGTTTTAGAAAAAAACTATAAAGTTTTGTTCGATGGAAAATGTAGTTGATCTTCATTTTCATAATGTGAAAAAAGAAATATTATCCATATTTTATCACATCAAAGTATCGCTTCATGAAAATACGCAAAATTTAATTTAAATCTAACAAAGGCGCATTATTTAAGTCAGTGTCTCTCAACGTGGGGGCATGCCCCAACGTGGGGGCATGCCCCAACGTGGGGGCATGCCCCGACGGGGGGCAATTATAATGTTTTTGGGGGTAATACGTAAATCATTGACATTTTTTTATATTGCAACCCTGACTTTCCGAGTAAAAAAAGATGACAATATTAGCTTGTAAGTGTCAACACGAAACGTATTAAGGTAATTTCTTCTGTTTTTTTTTCAAGTTGTATTATTATATTTTCATAATTATTGAAATGCGTAATGGGCTTCCCCTTGCAAAAGTTCGAATTTCAGTTTAAAGACATTTTTTAATGTAAACTGAGAAAAAATTTTGTTGCCTCCCTTTCCCAATTGCTATCCCCAGTTTTCAGGCACCACAATGCGGGCAATAACTGCCTAGGCCGGTGGTGATAAGTTCCAAATATAGCCTGTTATAAATTTTACGCTAAATAAAAACATCTACTAAACACACACAGACCAAAATTTGAACAAACTTTACTGAACTGAAATTTTGTGCATTTTTTCTTTAATTCAAAAGGTGACGAATTCCAGCTCATTTCTAATTACTTCTAACTACTTTTGGCTCCAGGTCGGGCTGGAGAAGAATACCTGCGAAATTATTGATTGCAAATGAATCATTGATGAACTCAAGGTTCACCGGACCGGAGCCGAGATTCAAAATCAAGAGGTGACATTGAGTGGGCCGCAGGTTGCACTGAATTAATTATTTATGCATGTATCCACATTCACCTGTTGGCACTCGAGACCCGTGTCTGAATCACAATAGATTTTCATCAAAACGCCATCTACTGTAATGTTGTTGTCCACTATTAGTCACCGCGCCAGAACGATAATACAATCAGATATCCAGGCACTAATCATACCGTACACTCGAGTAAGCTTGTGCCGTTTGTCAACAGATGGCGTACCTTTGAAGACAATGTAATAATATTAAAGTAAATATGCAACAAATAAAAAGTGTGATATTTAGGAATATACATAAAATGACTGCGCTGCGATAGCTTACAATGTTTTTATATGGTATCAACAAGCTTCTCATAGGAAAATAATTGTAATAAAAAAGCACTATGATTCAAGTACAAATTGTTCACAAATTTGTGGTTCCGAAAGGAGATGATTCTACATCATATTCAAAGACAATTTTATATTTAAATTTATTACTGAACGCTTTACAAGGAAAATAATTATATTGATAGCGATTTTTTCGAATTTTTCACTTTTATTTATCAAAATAACCGTGTATTAGATGTTGATGATGATAAATAAAACACGAAATCAAAATCACAGATACAAATAACATTTTTTTAAAGTACGAAAAAATGAATTATGGTGTTTTACGTTGCTGCTTTAAAGGGAGTAACTTTGTGTTGCCATAGTAATGATATTTTTTAGTTGCAATATAATAAATATCTACAATTAAATGCCAAGCTATGCATCGGATGAATTTTACTTATGAAATTCTTGTATTTTTTCTATAGTGCATTTTGGTATTATTCAATAGATTTATTAATAGAAATTACCATTAAAAATATAAAGGTTTATGAGGATATCAACGTTGTGAGTTGACTAGAAGTTAAGTGCTTCCGATATCAGAGAAAAATGACCAAACGTTATAGAATATCGTTATGACTGTATACATAGAATACATAATACACACTGGAAGTGCCTTCCAGACATAAATGGAAGCCGGTGTGCCTTTGATTGAAATGAAATATTTATGAAATTATTTTTGTTTTAAAAATTTTCAGGCTTGCGAATGCCATACTTTTGGATCACGAAATACGCCGTAGTTAAATTGATGAATGTTTTTTGTATTATTATTATGAATTTTTAATTTCATTAGGCACTACCAGCACTGATATACCTATACAAATATTAGTAATTTATAATAAGAAAATAAAATAAAATAAACATTTATCTTATTCAGCAATTTTTATAACAAATAATAATAGTTATATTAATAATATTTATAAACAATCCAAATTTCGAAGAGTTTTCGTGGGTTTATACTAATAAAATGAACAGTATTCTTAAGGCTGCGTGGCCTGTTTCGAGGTCAAAATACTCACCTAAACCTAATGATATATACATATATATTTTAATTAAAGGTTTAGTAAATATCTAGTACGTATGATAAGTATTTTATTTATTTTTGTTTTACATTATAAAATATAGGCCATTAAAGGGATTGATTTTTCGCGATTTTAGAGGCATCTTTAACAATTATTTGGGGGCTAACGGTGATTTAAAAAAAAATTTTACCCCACCTACATTGAAAATATAATGAAATATAACAAAATAGAATTATGATGAACCTTGAATTAAATCCAAAACGACCAATTTACGTTGGAACATAAATTCGCCGTACATAATTTAAAAGATCGACCCGAAAAAACCCTTTTTTTAGTGTTTTGTTTTTGTTTTTGTTTTTAATATTTTTATTTACGTAATCATATTTACATAGCAATAATGATAATAAAAGAAATAAAATAAACCCGCAAATAAAAGTTATAAAATTATGAAAACTGATTTTTTTTCTTGGCATGTACTTCATAATTTAAAAGAAAAATAAATGAAATACTTCTCATACGTACTAGATACTTACTACATCTTTAATTTGAAAAAAATACGTCATTCAGTTTCGATGTGTATTTTGGTCTCAAATCCAAAATTAAATTATGTATGAAACAGGCAGCGCAGTCGTTCCTCTTAACACGCAAAGCCTATTAAGTAATTATTAAGAGGTACAGCCCATTAAGTCAGGCTTATTTATTTGTAGACTTTAATTAAAACTGGCTATAATTGATGAGATAGTTAAGGATTCATTATTAAAAAATAAATAAATCACTTTTGACAAATTCATCCAGAGCTTTTTCAAAATTGCAAAATATTGAAACGTGATTATCTCAGGATTCTATTCCAGTGATTGATTTTGGCAGTATACTGATGCGGTTGTATGATTCACATGAATACCTAACAATAACGTCATCCTGGTAGTAATTTTAATTGTGGGAAACCCTCTCTAAAGGGATTTCAGTAAATGCATAGTAGGTATTTATGGCTTCCAAGTAAAGCTCACTTGTTAAATATTACTAAATTGACCTACATTAACGTGATGCGATTAATTGGTAGGATTAATAACGGAATTTAGCACTTAATCTTTCGACCACTTTCATCATAAATACCATTTCAAATACTAATTAACTTCCCTAGTCATGTGTGAAATGTTCCTAATCATCGTGTAAACTGCGACTAATTTTGTCGTTGTACCTACCACGATGACTAATTAATTATATTGGTCCCACACAAGTACAATAAGGTGGACCGTTAAATATCACACTCTCTGCAACTTTTTAGACTCCAGCCTAAAAATCTGTACGATACTAATTTTTCGCAAAATCCTCAGTCCAGGACCAAAGCACCATAGAATCTGAAAATTTGGAAATAACGTTATGATCCAAATTTAGATTAAAAGTTTATTATTTATACATGCTTTAGTAAAAGTTTAGGACCAAAGTACATGCTTTTGGTCCTAAACCAAGTATTAGGTAAAATATGATGATTTTTTAGCATTCTTTTAAATAATATCTATTTTTGCTTCAGAAGTTTAATGCCTCGAGTGTGACGGTGTATTTTGCACAGTTCTGCTAAAATATCTAACTACCGGCAGCTATCAAAAGTCACAAACGAGAAATTCGCTTTAGTGTACTAAAAAAGTTAAAAAAAACAGTACATACAATGTTTTTTATGCATACTTTCTTTGCTTGATGTTAAAATGATATTAACGCAGTTTTTCACATGAAGAAGACCGATTTTGTAAACTTTGGCCTATGACAAGCACAGGGCTAAAATAAGTACAGAATAGCGACCGTTTAGTAGCCGAGTTGTCAAATGCGTCGGAACCACTCCAATGCGTTGCGGGTTCTATCATCTGCTAGTAAAATCCTCCATCATTTCACAAGCAATATTTTCCGATTTCGGTGATGGTATAAAACGAAATTGAAATATTTTCAGATTATTCGTAAAACTGGATTTTTTCTTTTCGCTAAACTAAATAAAAAACAAATAAAATATTTTTAACGTTATTAATATTTGAATGCACAGTTTTTGAGACCCCTAACGTAGTCAAATTCGAAATCACACTTGGAACCAAATGCCAAAATAATGTTCCTTCACCAAGAGCTACGCCACGAAAACAGGGCATGTACCGAGCCGTCTATCAAATTAGAGAAATAAAGCAGGTATTATTCATATGTATTATAAATTATGGTATTTAAGGTTTTTGCTAATCTGACTTCCCCACAAACTGTGTGGGTGAAACTCACTTTTTGTTTGTTTGTTAGCAGAATACTAAGCTATATAATATAAGAAAGATTTATGTTTTATGTATCCTTTGTCTGAGTATTGGTAAATTTAGTTTTTATAACTGGAACAAACAAATATCATAGACTTGAAAGTACTCGTATATCGAAATGCCTGACCGTAAGTGCCGTAGATATTTCACAAAAGATGCTTTATTAATTAATCAAGCATTCAAATTATATAGCAACATTTCGCGTTGGATGTAATTGATCGCGCCATATTAAAAGTAAATATGTATAGGTGTGGAGGTTACCTAGTCACGATGAATTGTACAACCTCAATATTAGATCCCGTCTTCCCTACCCAATTCCTCTCCTTGGTATGTCACCTGCCGGAAGAATTGTTGCAGCACCCTTGCACCAAAAACGTCGCAGAGATGGAGGTATTTGTGTGACACCTCTAAATCACCAGTAGAAATAAAATAGCGAGATATTTCATATCTCTCTCTCGGACGGATGTATGTAAATTTCCAGGAGAGCGCGTAAGTTTTAAGTAATTACCCGTTACAAAGTGAATTTCAACTCTACCACTGGATTCTACTCGGTAGCCGGATCTGCGACGGGGTGAGCTTTCTATTCCTTCTTTACCTTTATTCCGATTTGGGTTTACCAATCTCATATCTCAGGGGCCCAAGTTTTATATAGTGAAGAACACTGTCCATCGGGTTAAGCGAATTACCTAATTTGTTCCTTATATTATCATCGAGAGTATCTATCGCCAATTAGAAATTTGAATTTGAAACCGGCGCTATTGAGTAAAATTATTTCATGGTTTATATCCGGCTCGGCTCGCGTACGGCCGGTCCAGTGGAGTCGTAATTTCACGACAATAATGTTACGTAGTTACTCGCAAGAAAGAAGCAAATGTTTATTAAATTATTTCAAATAGAATCTGCTTAGCTGAAACCATCGTGTTTGATGCTGATGATTATATTAAGATGCATCAACATTTTCATTTGAATATCCCAGCAAATACTTTTTAAAGCTTGGTGATCTTGAATGCCTAGAATGACATGAGAAAATAACATAATAAAACTGTTACCTTTTATCATTAATTTTCGGCAATTTCAAAATAATGATATATTAATTAAAAGTTGACTGTTATTAAAGAAAAGATATATTAAATTCTATTCATCCATAAAAGTTAAAAACTTTTTTAGATGTTTACGAACACCCGAAATCAATCAATTAAAAAAAAGTAAAATCCTCTTAAAACTCTTGCTTTCTATAATATCACTTATCTATAAAAAAAATAATTGCTGTTAATAGCATTGACAAAAAGTTTTTCCTTTGTTTATGATATTTTATTGATTGATTATTTTTACAAACAATGTTCATGAAATTGAATAAAATAGCTGCATTAAAATATACATAGATTGACAACAGTTGAGTAAAGTACTAAGTATACTCGTACATGCATTTTATTTAAAAACATATCGCTAGTATAGATCGTAAGATTTATAATTTATTCGACTACTTTATTACATTTAAAAAAGATTAACATAATTTATTTTCATTTACAATAAATAGGTTATTTGAGGGACGAGTTCCTATATCATATAGGGCATTTCAGTAAATGAGTATTTCGTTAGAAGTAATGGCAGTGAAATATTATATTCATAGTTTCCCCGTCCCCCTACACGAATATTTTGAAGATACAGTTCAGTGGCATATTTAAGAAGGCTATAATTTATTGACATAGTAAGGCCACATGTCCATCCCACATGGATATGTCCGAGAAGATAACAAAAAACTGAAATCCCATCGGACAAATCCAAAGCTCGCACTTCGAATTGTATTAGAAACATTCAAATACTAAACGAAATGCGATCAATTAATAACTTAGGAATGTATAAATCTCAGAAAAGATTCTCTATATTTCAATTAATTCATTGAGAATATCTGGCTTTACAATTTTTCTATCCTTCATGCTTCTTCTATGAGGAGATCTAATCTGAGCATAGTTGGGGTTTATAAAGGCTTGTGATAAAATTTGTTGGAAGCTGTTTGGGTCAAAGAAGCTTGGCTGACCCGTTTGTTCAAGAGACTTGAAGTAGTTGGCATTGTTTGAGCCACCTGCGTTACACTGGCTACAAGGGTAAGGAACTGGGACTGCCGTAGGGAACATGGGTTGGACCATAGCCCCTGTAGCACTATTTCCTGGGCAATAGGGGAAGAAAATAACCGGTATGAATCCGATGATTCCATATGGAGGAATGTAGCTGGGGGGATATTGTTGCACAGGACGAGGAGTCGTTGTGGTTTGTTGAACAGCTGTTGGAATTGTTTGGTTTTGATTCTGCACTAAATAGCATGGGCAAGATCCAGGACTAGGGCCTACAGCTGGCAGTGGGTATGGGATTACGAAAAGAGGAGCAGTTGGAGGTTGGGTGCCTTGTACGTAATTTGGTGGCCTATGGTTAGGTGGATGAACACCTGATGCATCGATTCCTGGATTTGTTTCATAATCAATACCTCCTGGTTGCCCTGGTGACCCCGGTTGAGCCGATTGTCCTGGTTGACCTGGGTAACCTCCTTGGCTTTGCGGTCCTGGTTGACCCGGTTGCCCTGGAACTCCTGGTTGACCTGGATAGCTTCCTGGGCCTTGTTGTCCCGGTGATACTGGTTTACCCGGTTGTCCTGGTTGACCTGGGTTTCCTCCTTGGCCTTGCTGCCCTGATTGACCAGGTTGTCCTGAAGCTCCTGGCTGTCCTGGAGCTCCCGGTTGTCCTGGAGCTCCCGGTTGTCCTGGAGCTCCCGGTTGACTTGGGTAACCTCCTGGGCCATGTTCTCCTGGTAACCCTGGTTGTCCCGGTAGTCCTGGTTGATATAGGTTTCCTCCTTGGCCCGGCTGATTAGGTTGTGCTGGAACTCCCGGTTGACTCGGGTAGCCTCCTGGACCTTGTTGTCCTGGTGAACCTGGTTGTACAAATTGTCCTGGCTTACCAGGTTTCCCCGGAGCTCCCGGTTGACTCGGGTAGCCTCCCGGACCTTGTTGTCCAGGTTGTCCTGGTTGACCAGGCTGCCCTGAAGTTCCTGGATAGCCTCCTTGGCCTGGTTTTCCTGGTTTGCCTGGTTTGCCAGGTTGGCCTGAAGTTCCTGGATAGCCTCCTTGTTGTTGATCAGGTTTGTAGTGATTTTCGATTGCAGGCATTTCTTGCGGACTCTCCGTTCCGGGTTCGGGTAGCTCGCCTGTAAGAAGAAAATGCATTTTTAGTGACACTTCTTTTCGGTTAACCATTAATTGTCGAAACCGCCTACAGCCGTTAGCTAGTTATACAAAAAGAGATAGTCATTGAGGCGTATAAATGGAGTTTACATTCCTTGTAAAATCAGTGTAAAATATTGTTCCCGTGCGTGATGTACGAAGGGGAGTGAGGCGGCTGTCGATGTCGCCCGAATCCTTCTAACCACATATAAACTTAACGAATTGAATCACCGCACGGCTGGAAACCGCGCGTGGCCCGTAGGATTTGTGTTACCAGCGTGCTAACTTCAAGTGCTCCTTGAGCTTTTTATTTTTTATATTCAAAAAGGCGATATATACCAGGGGTGTTAGTTGAAGTTTGCCGGTTTTACTCAGATGTCGCTAGAGATATGTATACATTTCTATGATTTGGCATCTATGTCATATTTTTCTATGGACATTAACCTTCAAAAATACAAAGTTACATTCTGCCAAAATAATAATGTCATAGTTGGTTACCTCAGTAAATATGTCGTGTTTCGTTCCAAGTAAATCGCATTTGCGGCATTCGTTGCTTTTCTTATTTCATCAAAAGAAAAAAGCAGTTGAAGCTCATCGGTTGCTGGTAGAAACTTATGGTGAACATGGTCCAGTGATTAGAACATGTGAGACATGGTTTCGTCAATTTAAAAGTGGAGATTTCGATTTAACAGACAATGAACATCCTGGTGCAACGAAAAAGTTCGAAGACGAGGAATTGCAGGCGTTATTTGGATGAAGACCAAACCCAATCGCAACAACAATTGGCCCAAACACTTAATGTGACCCGACGAGCAATTTGCCAACGCTTAAAAGCCATGGGAAAGATCCAAAAGTATGGAAAATGGGTACCACACCAAATGAACGAGAGACAAATCGAAAATCGAAAAACCATTTGTGAAATGCTGCTTCAAAGGTTCGAAAAAAAATCTTTACTGCATCGAATTGTCACGGGGGACGAAAAATTTATTTTGAGAACCCGAAGCGGAAAAAATCATGGTTTTCACCTGGTGAGGCCGGCCTATCGACTCCAAGGCCAAATCGCTTTGGCCGTAAGACAATGCTCTGTGTTTGGTGTGACCAGTGTGGTGTGGTGTACTTCGAGTTATTAAAACCTGGTGAGGCGGTGAATACGGATCGCTACCGACAACAAATTATCAATTTGAATCTTGCGTTCATTGAAAAACGGCCGGAATGGGCCCGAAGACATGGCAAAGTTATCCTACAACATGACAACGTACCGCCTCATACAGCTAAAGTAGTGAAGAACACTCTCAAAGCATTGAATTGGGAAATATTATCGCACCCGACGTACTCTCCAGACCTTGCCCTGTCCGACTATCACCTTTTCGCATCGATGGGACACTCACTCGCAGAGCAGCGCTTCGCCAATTTTGAAAAAGTCGAAAAATGGCTCGTCGAATGGTTTGTCTCGAAAGAGAATTTTTTTTTTGGAATGGTATCCATGATTTGCCTCAAAGATGGGCAAAATGTATAGAATCCGATGGTCATACTTTGAATAAAAAATTTTTGAGATTCCCTTGAGAATCAAGCGTTTTCTTTATTGAAAAAACCGGCAAACTTCAACTAACACCCGGTACGAATATTGATTATTATAAAACCGATAAAAGGTTACACCATTTCTTTTTCAGTCATGTACGCATTTTGCAATTATGTTCGGAGATCCGTACTTGGCAAGAGCTTGTAATCAACTGAATCCGTGCACAATCTTTATGATGCTAATTGGCCGCATGTTGTTTTCCCATATTTCGAATGCCGATGTTTACTCCATTTATATACCTCAATCAATATTTGCTCTAATTTTGCACAAGGCAACTTTTAAAAATAAAAATATTACCTTCAGGTCTAATTGGCTGCCCACCAATTCCACCTGGTCCATTGGGTCCGTTAGAGCCTCCAGGAGCAGTTCCTGAAAAAAACATATGTTGAATAAAATGTACTTTAGATAAATAATACTTTCCGGTCCGAATTTTGTCACACGGTCTGCGCAGTTTCACACGTTCATTGCATATTATTTTAAAGCTTTCAGTGGTCTCCACCAATCAATTTGGATTATTTGATTAGCCATCAAGCATAACAACGGTCATAGGTATTGAAGACTTCTGTGGCTGAGAGGTAAGCTTCTTGGCTCCGGACCTGAAGGTGGCAAAGAATTGAATTTCATATGTGTTGAATGAGCTTACCTGGATAGCCAGGTGTGCCTGCAGAGCCAGGTGTTCCAGCAGTTCCAGGAGATCCGGGAGATCCTGGAGTTCCTGATGTTCCTGGAATTCCGGGATTTCCGGGAGATCCCGGATATCCTGGTGTTCCTGCAGATCCCGGGTAACCTAAAATGAGAGGGAAATTTATAAAATTAAAATATCTTCGCGATCATTTCAAGAAGAAGGAAAAATATTTTAACATGTAATCAAAGAAACAGGCATTACATCCTTTTCAGTATTTATTTTTATTAAAGGGTTTTTTACATTGCAAACTTCACACAGAAAAAAGATGAATTAAATTTTCTCATAATCACGAAATTGAAAATATTTTGGTTAAATAAAGAAAATCTATTTTTTTAGATTTAATATAAAATTATATTTTAATACCCAGATAAAAAAAAAAGAAAAAAATAAATAAACAGGGGTGATCAACAACCCGATGAGTAAGACGCTTGACTAAGTAGTCTGACAGGCGAAGGTAATCGAGTAGACTGTTTCACTTAAAACTATGATGTATTCGTATACAAATAAAACACATTTTACCTGGGAAGCCAGATAAGCCGGAATTGTCAAGGTTGTCGGGCGTTTCTATAAAAAAATAAAAAATATTATATTACTTTTATTTCAAATACAAAACAATTCTCATCAATAACGCCTTGAACATACGAGTATATTGATTTTCATCGTTATTATTTAATTTATACAAAATGGTTCAGTGTTATCGGGACAGTCTTGCTTAACAGATTACTCTGATAAAATCGGTATAGATACAACTTCAAGAATATTGACTCAGATAAATAATGTTTGCATATTAAAATAGAGTCGTTACTATACCTGTTACTTCCCCAACAACAATAGGTCCACCAAAGCCCCCTGTTTCACTAGCTCCCCCTCCTACTGGTCCCGGGAATTCTGGAGTTTGAGTTCCACCACTCGGTCTATTTATAGTGCCAGGTCTTCCCGGCGCTCCTGGTTGACCTGGTTGGCCAGGTTTTCCAGGCACCCCTTGTGTTCCGGAATTTCCTGGGCCCTGCGGTCTAATTGGACTACCGGGTTCACCTGATCCTTCAGGTCCAACGATTGTTACTGGATATCCTGTTTGACCAGATTGACCTGGCTGACCTGGCTGACCTGGCTGACCTGGCTGACCTGGTGTTCCGGGAGATCCAGGAGTTCCGGGGTATCCTGGGTATTGCGGTCCACCACTTGGTTTATTAACGCTACTTGGACCGTTCGGTTTTTCTGATTGTTCTTGACCTCCTGGAAAATATTGGCCACCTGGTACTCCGGGGCCGTTTGGTCCTCCGGGCCCGCCAGGCCCTCCAGGTCTTCCGGGTGATCCGGGTGTGCCTGGTTTTCCTGGTGATCCAGGTTGTCCTGATTGCCCAGATTGTCCTTGTCCTCCTGGATTATATTCACCTCCCGGTCCACCGGGGCCGTTCGGTCCCCCTGGTCCGCCAGGTCCTCCAGAACCTCCGGGAGCCTCTGGTAAGCCTGGGTTACCTGGTTTTCCCGGTAGTCCTGGCTGTCCTGGTTGACCCTGTTGCCCTATTTGGCTAGGTTGTCCTTGTCCTCCTGGATAATACTGGCCGCCGGGTATTACGGCACCGTTCGGTCCCCCTGGTCCGCCGGGTCCTCCAGGTCCACCAGGAGCACCAGGTGAGCCTGGTTTTCCTGGTGATGCAGGCTGTCCTGGTTGCCCCTGTTGCCCTATTTGGCCTGGTTGTGCTTGTCCACCTGGATAATATTGGCCATCCGGTACACCTGGGCCGTTCGGTCCTCCGGGCCCGCCAGGCCCTCCAGATCCTCCTGGTGATCCGGGTGTGCCTGGTTTTCCTGGTGATCCTGGTTGTCCTGGTTGTCCTGGTTGCCCTGGTTGTCCTTGTCCACCTGGATAATATTGGCCATCCGGTACACCCGGGCCGTTTGGTCCTCCGGGCCCGCCAGGCCCTCCAGGTCCTCCCGGTGATCCGGGTGAGCCTGGTTTTCCTGGTGATCCTGGTTGTCCTGGTTGTCCTGGTTGCCCTGGTTGTCCTTGTCCTCCTGGATAATATTCACCTCCCGGGCCGTTCAGTCCCCCTGGTCCGCCAGGACCTCCAGGTCCTCCAGGAGCCCCAGGCAAGCCTTGGCTACCTGGTTTTCCTGGGGATCCCGGTTGTCCTGGTTGTCCTTGTCCTCCTGGATAATATTCGCCTCCCGGTCCTCCAGGGCCGTTCGGTGCTCCGGGCTCTCCGGGTCCTCCAGGTCCTCCCGGTGATCCGGGTGTACCTGGTCTGCTTGGTTTTCCTGGTCTGCCTGGTTTTCCTGGAGATCCCGATTGTCCTGGTTGCCCTGGTTGTCCTTGTCCTCCAGGATAATATTCACCTACCGGTCCTCCGGGGCCGTTCGGTCCTCCGGGTCCTCCAGGTCCTCCAGGTCCTCCGGGTGATCCGGGTGTACCTGGTCTGCCTGGTTTTCCTGGAGATCCCGGTTGTCCTGGTTGCCCTGGTTGTCCTTGTCCTTCTGGATAATATTCACCTCCCGGTCCTCCGGGGCCGTTCGGTCCTCCGGGCCCGCCAGGTCCTCCAGGTCCCCCTGGTGATCCGGGTGCACCTGGTCTGCCTGGTTTTCCTGGAGATCCCGGTTGTCCTGGTTGCCCTGGTTGTCCTTGTCCTCCTGGATAATATTCGGCTCCCGGTCCTCCGGGCCCTCCAGGTCCTCCAGGTCCTCCGGGTGATCCGGGTGTACCTGGTCTGCCTGGTTTTCCTGGAGTTCCCGGTTGTCCTAGTTGGCCTGGTTGTCCTTGTCCTCCTGGATAATATTCACCTCCAGGTCCGCCGGGGCCGTTCGGTCCTCCGGGCCCGCCAGGTCCTCCAGGGCCCCCTGGTGATCCGGGTGTACCTGGTCTGCCTGGTTTTCCTGGAGATCCCGGTTGTCCTGGTTGCCCTGATTGTCCTTGTCCTCCTGGATAATATTCTCCTCCCGGTCCTCCGGGGCCGTTCGGTCCCCCTGGTCCGCCAGGTCCTCCAGGTCCTCCTGGTGATCCGGGTATACCTGGTCTGCCTGGTTTTCCTGGAGATCCCGGTTGTCCTGGTTGCCCTGATTGTCCTTGTCCTCCTGGATAATATTCTCCTCCCGGTCCTCCGGGGCCGTTCGGTCCCCCTGGTCCGCCAGGTCCTCCAGGTCCTCCGGGAGCCCCAGGGGAGCCTGGACTACCTGGTTTTCCTGGTAGTCCTGGCTGTCCTGGTTGACCCTGTTGTCCTGTTTGGCTTGGTGGTCCTTGTCCTCCTGGATAAAACTGACCGCCGGGTATTATGGGGCCATTTGGTCCTCCGGGCCCTCCAGGTCCTCCAGGTCCTCCGGGTAAACCGGGTGTTCCTGGTCTACCTGGTTTTCCTGGTGATCCCGGTTGTCCTGGTTGCCCTGCTTGTCCTTGTCCTCCTGGATAATATTCTCCTCCCGGTGCTCCGGGGCCGTTCGGTCCCCCTAGTCCGCCAGGTCCTCCAGGTCCTCCGGGAGCCCCAGGGGAGCCTGGATTACCTGGTTTTCCTGGTAGTCCTGGCTGTCCTGGTTGACCCTGTTGCCCTGTTTGGCCTGGTTGTCCTTGTCCTCCTGGATAATATTGGCCGCCAGGTATTACGGGGCCGTTTGGTCCACCGGGCCCTCCAGGTCCTCCAGGTCCACCGGGAGCACCAGGTGAGCCTGGTTTTCCTGGGGATCCTGGCTGTCCTGGTTGCCCCTGTTGCCCTGTGTGGCCCGGTTGTCCTTGTCCTCCTGGACCGCTTGGTTCTCCTTTAAAAAAAAACATAGTTTTCATGACATTTTTCGAAGAATCTATTAATTTTATTAGGATATACTCACATCTTTATATTAGTCAGAGTGACAGAAGAGTGTATACAAGACGATGTAAGAGTGTGAATGAAGCAAGAAATGTATGCCGAGATAGAGGCGGATAGCGGACTATCCTCTACCTACCCCAGGGAACGGCGTTGTGGTTGGTTAGTTAGCTATTTATAATAATGTAGCCACATATTTGGAGTACTAAACACATTATTTTTAGTTTTAAATTTTACTTCACCTATTCCTTTCACTTTCAAAATAACCCGCAAAAGCAGACTAAAATCCAATTTCACGTCACATTATTTCAATTGTTACGGTTAGCACTGAAAGCACCAATACCTATATTATTTCAGATCTTGTTGAAAGATGAACTCCCAATTTACAAAAACCGAAAAAAATGAATCTGAACGCTTTATGAGAACGAGGTTATTTATTTATTTTTAAAGTGATAATGTTTTCCAGAAGTAGGAAGTTTGTAATAATTTTAACTTTAACTTTTTAACTTTTTTAAACTTTTTTCGCACCTTGTCCTCCTGGTCCTCCGAGTCCTCCTGGGCCACCTGGTCCTCCTGGTTTTCCTGGTAATCCAGGTTGACCAGGCTTTACTTGTGTCTGTGTTCCGGGGTATTGTACAACAGTACTTGGCGCATTAACCACATTATTGGTTCCTGGTCCCGTTGGAAAATCTGGTCTAGTTGGATAGCCTGGTCCAATTGGCCCCCCTGGTCCTCCTGGGCTTCCAGGTGATCCCGGAGTTCCTGGAGTTCCAGGTGTTCCAGGTGTTCCTTGTCCTTCAGGCGTTCCTGGGAATCCTGATCCGCCCGGCACACCTGGTTTTCCATGTGTGCCTGGTTGGTATTGTCCACCGCCGGTTGGGCCTCCTAGAAAATAAAAATATTCCTGAGTACAAATAATGTTATGATCCAAAAAGTCTTGTCTAATATAATTATTTCGACTACTGAATATTCGTAGGAATATTTTGAATTAACCCTAGAATGGAAGCGATGAGTAAATTATATTTTGTTCAACTTTAAACAAATTTCTAAAAAATAAAAACGTTTTATTAAATTAAACGTTTAGAAAAAAAGGAGTTTCTCATAGAAGTAAAGGGGCTGATTTAATTCAGTGTTCCGGCCTTGAGATTTAGGTGGTTTTGATTTAAGTGGGTTACCTAATACACATTTTTTTTCACTTTACTATATTAAGTACGCAAAGTACGTTAATTTAATGGACTTGTATAATCTAAAAAGGCCTCAAAACACTACTTTAACTTTTCATGAATTTAATGAAAATCTTAGTTTCTGGGCTAACTTAAAGTTATCTGGGCTAGGTTATATTCGGTGCACATAATTATAATGGTCATACAGTAATCATAATTCTTCATCAACAAAAATATAGTTCTACATTGGTTAGTTAAAATTTTACATGGGTTAGATAGAATTTTATATTGGTTAAATGAATTCTCGTGTCTGTATCTAATAATATTGGGAAAATTACATAATACGGTTTTAGTTTTGATCAATTTTCTTTGTTATAAGGGATCAAATATATTTTATCTTGCTGGATAATTCGGCACCTAAACTAAACCCCTAGGTAACTTTAATGACCAAAACTCCAGTTAGTAATCCCTCCCGCACAGATTACAGCCTGATTTTACTAGCTTACGGGTCTTTTCATATGTGACTCCGGCCCTGTTTCCAATTCATGCCCTGTATCGTGATCGGAAGGGCACTTCCCTTTTATTCTGGGTTTTAGAATCTCCGAATTCCCATCCACCATAATGCTATGTTCAGAGTAAGAGAACGAGCCGGTTTCATCCCCTACTCAAACAACATTAGATACTTGCGGTTTTTGTGAGAGATGGGTTGTGTGGCCACCTCACACATCTAAAAGGAATTTGCATCAACTCTTACTACACAGTCCTTGCAATTACCCAATATATAATCCATAGAATATAGGGTTTTTATAATACACAATACTTCAGTATCCCAAAGTATCCTGAATAAAGAATCTTCTACCTCAGGGTCCCAATCTGAGGCCAAATATCCAAGTATACTATATACGAACGTACACATAAACGATAATACAATTCGGTTTTTGTTTGGTTGACAGTAGTTTTTGCGAGATTCTCAATTCCTCGTTTGCAGTTGAAAAGTTTGATAATTTACTCTGGGAAAGGTAAAAAAAAACTCTTAAAGTACGAAATTTGTGAAATAAGGATGTTTTAGAGATATCATTGAAAACCCAACTCGTAGATAATGGTATATTATGAAATGAAACCTGAATGTTTGTCAACATATAATTGCCCTAATATCAAAGGAATATTTTATTGTAAAAAACAAAACAATTACTTTGTTTACATCGTTTCTATTTTTTATATATATACTTTGCCGACCGGGTTTCGCTACTACCGTTGATTATTCAGGGCAGTATTTTTATTCTTTTTTTTACATGAATACCGCACAAGAGTCTCAACTGCTCCCAACCGTCTGGAGCCAGTGAGATTATGGCATCCCCAATTGGGGAATATTACTAAATTGGGGTATACTACTGAACTATGAACTAAGATACACGTGTGTTATAGACTGATAAAAAGGTACGTTGTATACTATCATTTCAATAAAAATATCTGCTAGCTGTTTCAATATAGTTCGTATACATTTTGTGTTTCTCTCAAGGTACGTTGTATACTATCATCTCAATAAAAATATCTGCTAGCTGTTTCAATACAGTTCGTATACATTTTGTGTTTCTCTCAAGGTACGTTGTATACTATCATTTCAATTAAAATATCTGCTAGCTGTTTCAATATAGTTCGTATACATTTTGTGTTTCTCTCAAGGTACGTTGTATACTATCATTTCAATAAAAATATCTGCTAGCTGTTTCAATTTAGTTCGTATACATTTTGTGTTTCTCTCAAGGTACGTTGTATACAATCATCTCAATAAAAATATCTGCTAGCTGTTTCAATACAGTTCGTATACAGTTTGTGTTTCTCTCAAGGTACGTTGTTTACTATAATTTCAATAAAAATAACTGCTAGCTGTTTCAATATAGTTCGTATGCATTTTGTGTTTCTCTCAAGGTACGTTGTATACTATAATTTCAATAAAAAATATCTGCTAGCTGTTTCAATATAGTTCGTATACATTTTGTGTTTCTCTCAGGGTACGTTGTATACTATCATTTCAATAAAAAATATCTGCTAGCTGTTTCAATATAGTTCGTATACATTTTGTGTTTCTCTCAAGGTACGTTGAAAACTATCATCTCAATTTAAAAAAATACTATACGTACCTAATCCACCTGATCCACCCGGTCCGCTAGGTCCACCGGGTCCTCCTGGTCCACTTGGTTGGTATTGTTCACCGTCTCCTCCTCCACTTGGACCTAATACAAAATAAAACAGTTAAAATATATTTGAATCAGTTTGTTCTTATAATACATTCATTTCCTGGATAAATGTATCTACTTTGACATAAGTCGTAGGAATTGTTTCCTTAGTATACCTGATTTATGTTTTGAGACCAGTCTTATTAACGATAGTGATCATTGAAATTCGTTGATGTTCGAGTGTTAGACAAGGCAAAAAAGGGAAAAAAGTGGACAAAAGTAAGTGGTTACTACTCAAAATCAACAGGTTTAAAAAATATTTACTTTTTTAATTGTACGGTAACATTGTTATAAATCGCGTACCATAATAGAATAAATGAGTTGACACATATGAAAATCAGTTAAAACGCTTTACAACACTTTTTGTTTGTTTTGATTGTAAATTTTAAAAAAATATGTTTACTTTCAATACATTTTTTTTTCTATTTATATAATAACAAATTACAAGGCAACTCAGAATGTTTTTCATAGTCCTCCTCACTAGGGGTTCTGCTCTGAAGCCGACGTTCTTTTCAAAATGCGGGAAAACTCCTCTTCCTTGATTTTTTTGAGCCAGGTTTTGATTTAGTTTTGGAAATCATTTAAATATTCTGTATTTATTATTTATTTTTAATTTTAATTTTTTTTTGTTTTTTTATTTTTTATTAATTTTTTTAAAAATGATTTATTTTTATTTATTAAATATTTTTTATTGCTGGTGGAAGAGAATTATAGAGCTTGGTGGGGAGATATTTTGTTACGTAACGGAATTACTAATTACTTCTAGCCTCTCGTGTATAGACACCTAGCTCCTTGTTAAAAAGTCGGGGAATTAGGTTGGATGGTTGCGCGTCCCGGCACGAGCAGCGACGGCTATTTTGGCCACGGAAAGATTACCGCATCAGAACGCAAAGGTTGTTTCATAGACACGCGCTCCTGCGCCGGCACGCCGCTTACAATGGCGTCTTGTTACCGTAATTTAAAAGTCCTAACTACTGTTAACCATTTACTTGTGAGATCCCTACATAATGGACCGGGTTTGTAAACTAATATGAAGACGCCGTTCCTGCATGGAGCTGTCTCGACTCTGGGCCGATGCCCCAATGTAAGCTGTACTTATTTCCTCTTTTTGCTGTGCTGTAAATAACTGTGTTTTAAAGTAACTTGCCCGATTTTAATGGTACTAGAGAGAGAGAATTTTAGATTAAAAGATAGGTTGTATGTTGCCAATTGTTAGTGTATGATTCCCCATATGTACAAACTGTGATTGCCCTTCCGTAAATAAACCTTGGCTAGAAGATGCATATATTTTCATTTGGTAGTTGAGTACCCTTTTGTCTCTGAGCCGGTATGAGGCTGACGCCGACTCACGACTGCAGGAGAGAGATTACCTGTTCTATCCACTGAGCTATCCAGGTGAGCCCGGAGTCAGGCGCCCCTCGCCTGGCCTCTAGGTGAGTTTAACCTAACCTGTTTTTTTTACACTGGCCCCCAACGTGTCAGTTTTTTACACTGGCGCTCCAACGTGCTTTACCTGTTTCTTTTATACTGCCGCCCTAGAGTGGGGCCTGTTTCTTTTACAATTTATAGCACATTAGTCTAAAAGCAGTTTTAAATTTGGGTATATTCATAATGTCATTTTGGTTAGCTCTTGTGCTGTGAAAATTAGGTTTCTTTGGTTTTTTGATTTTTGTAAATGTTTAATTAAAACATTTTTATGACAGATGTATACTGAAAAAGCCTTGAAAATTTCTTTTCTTGGTATTCTTAGGGGGCTTTAAGGGTAGTTTTTATAATTCCTTTCTGGATTTTAGAAATTAGTTAATTTTAAATATCTAATCATCAGCAACGTGTGTTGGAGAAACACGACAAATTTGAAGATTTTTGAGATTTGATATCCGCGACAGTGATGAGTGGAAGGTTTTCTGCAGCCTTAAACCATATTATTTTCTATAAAGCCACGGGCAAGATAACATATTATAGTATCATTGAAGAAGATAATATTAACACATCCCAAAATGAACCACGAAACCGAAAAAACAACAGAAATTAAAAAGATTTCAGTCGCATCTGAGAATCAAACCCAGGACCTCTACCTATCCGGGGTAACTGCTCAACCAACTAAGCTAATGAGACCATTTACACCGATATCATACTTCAAGTTCAAAACTTGTTAATATAATCCTCCATTTTTATAAATCCCATATTATTGGCTGCTATCCTTATGATGATTGCAAAGTTTCATCCCGAACTCAATTGCAATTGGAATAGAGTCTCGGATATACCTACCCGATTTTATTTATATGAGACATCTATTGACTTATTTTACAAGTCTGGCAAGAAATATTCAATTTATTTTTTATAACTTATTGAAGTTTGTAAACCTCATTGTAATATTTAATCATTGAAGAAGATAATATTAACACATCCCAAAATGAACCACGAAACTGAAAAACAACAGAAATTAAAAAGATTTCAGTCGCATCTGGGACTCGAACCCAGGATTCCTTCAGGAGAACCCGAACTCGTCTTCAATGATTAAATATTACAATGAGGTTTACAAACTTCAATAAGTTATAAAAAATAAATTGAATATTATAGTAGTTTACCTGGTCCTCCCGGGTACTCTGGCTTACCGGGGTGGTACTGACCGTCTTCCGTTCCAGGTCCACCGGGTCCTCCTGAAAGCATATTAACAAATAATTGGACTCAAAATTGTATTTATTTCACCTCGGTGATGATTAATCGGTGTTTATTGATACATAGTAATCCAGTTTCATATAATACGCGTTAAAATATAAGTACAATATGATACAAACTTTATTTATTATTGTATGGCTTACATTACTTAGGTGAGACCTGTTCTAAGGTGGGTGACTTGATGTTAAATTATATTGTGATAGATTACGTATGGTAAAATTAAAATATTTAAAACGAATTGTTTTAAAATAGGAACGCTAGAATATTCAAACAATAATTTAAAAAATAATTTCGAAAACATTATTGGAAGCGAGCTGACATATTTATAAAGTTGGAAGTAAGAAGAAGAAAAAAATATTTTCGTTTAAATGATGATAAGATTAACTGTATTTTTGGCATTTGTGCTTCGAAGAGTAAGTTTTAATGTAAACATCTAGGAAACACTACTTGGGACCTTTAAAACACTTTAGCACAAGGAAAATGTATGGTAAACGCACCCGGTCCCCCTGGTCCACCTGGTCCACCTGGTGTTCCTGGCGCTCCAGGTTTGCCTCCTAGAAAATTGAAAGTTCAATTATCCAAATATTCGCATGACACAAAATACAAATACAGGTTGTCAGTG
This sequence comes from Halesus radiatus, assembly GCA_022606495.2. Taxonomy (NCBI): domain Eukaryota; kingdom Metazoa; phylum Arthropoda; class Insecta; order Trichoptera; family Limnephilidae; genus Halesus; species Halesus radiatus. The sequence goes on along the minus strand of JAHDVE020001969.1, from coordinate 32,782 downwards.
GCGGCTCGTGACATTTGAGTGAGCTAGAGTGCTAAGATTGAAAATTACGACGTTATTGATGTTGTTGAAGCCGAAAAACTGTTGAAAAAAAAAAACTCTTCGATTCACGTGAATTTTTTTCACATCGATATCAAACGGTGTTCAGCAATTAGTGATAGTGCCTGGAGATGGTTCAACATCACATTTTAAGGAAAAGTTTCCAAATTTTTCGTTGTTTATTAACGTATTCTGAAAAGTACATATTAAATATGCCATTTATTAGACGTTTAATACAAATAAACAAAAACGAACTGTGTGGAAAAAGAAAAAAAAACGCAAAGTTTTTTTTGTCTGTTTTCTAAAGTTGGAATATGTAAAATATTCACTAATGATGAGTAATTTATGAGCTCTAAAGGTATGTTAACTTTAAAATTTATGAAACGTAAAAATAATATCTCGCTTTTATCCTGAGATACCCCCCCGCTGTCTTCGCACCACCCCTTGTAACACATAATTCCCCCGCCCGATTCGCTAATACCTTGATCAAGTGATGTACCTATAAAGATGTCATTCTGGATTAAATTATAATTTGCTTTGTTGAAGAGATAATAACGGCGTACTGTTTTTAGTAGGAGGAGTAAATATCTCTGGAATGCAAAGGTCTTCAGGCATAACTCTACTATTAATTAGAATGTCTGGTACTCGCTACTGAACAGTAGGTGAACATTCAAGCCTTGCGCAATTGACTAGTTGGTAATCGAAAACGTGATATATTTGTGCAAGTACTTTTTCCCGTATAGTCAACCTGTTAGTTTTGGAAATCATACATCATATAGGAACCTAAAATATTTTTTGTTCTAAAATCGTCGTTGACATGGTAATGAAAGCATTTAGTTCTATTTTATTAATTTTGTCGATTATGTTGACACACTGATAAATTAGTATTGAATACACCTCGACGTATTTCTTATAAATAAAATTAACACAAACGAACCTAGTCCACCTGGTCCGCTGGGTCCACCGAGTCCACCGGATCCACCAGGTCCTCCTGGTCCTCCCGGTGTTCCTGGCTTACCACCGCCACCTACGCTTCCGCCGCCACTAGGCCCACCTAAAAATGAAAATATTAATGTATACAATTTTAATTTTAATGAAAAAAATAAAAATCTATCAAGTTGGTCATCACTACTCCTTGATGTGTTCCAAAAATAAAACATTTTATACTATTGTATCATATGTAACTACAAGGTGATGTATTTATCACTTTGTGGTTATCCATTATAATCAAATGAAACAATAAAATAAAATCAAAATAATTGTTGCCAGCTAGTCCTTTATGTGTTCCTCTAACATTTATTTTATGTAAGGAAATTTAATCATTTCATTTTAATAACATTTGTAAGTAAATTAAAACGCACCTGGTCCACCCGGTCCACCAGGTCCTCCCGGTCCACTTGGTATTCCTGGAGCTCCAGGTTTTCCTGGTTTGCTAGCACCTCCGCCTCCACCGCCGCTAGGGCCTCCTAAAAATGAAACATTCAAGAATCAAATACACAAAAAATTTATAAACAAAAAATTCTACCAAAATAAAGCTGATTCTTTCTTTTTGGGGTTTTTCTATCGCCGCTGAATACCTAAATTGTAATATTTGTATAGTGAAAATAAATCTAAACGTACCTGGTCCACCTGGTCCGCTCGGTCCGCCAGGTCCACCGGGTCCACCAGGTCCTCCTGGTCCACCCGGTTTTCCTGGAGAACCAGGCTTACCACCACCCCCACCTCCCCCGCCACTCGGGCCTCCTAGAAAATAACAAATCAATTTTGACTAGTTTGGTTAGTTTAACCAATATATCATTTTTTTTCATATTGCATCTTTAACATTAATATCTAGTAAAAAATAAATTAAATTTATAAAATATTAGCGCTCCTGCCCCACCAGGTCCTCCATGTTCACCTGGCTTTCCTGGTTGGTACTGTCCACCGCCTAAACTTTGGCCACCTATACAATTATAGCATTCCAGTTTCCATTTATACAAAAGAAGCAAATACTAATATACAATAGGAAGAAGAAAAAATCCTAAATTACCTGGTCCACCGGGTCCTCCTGGTCCTCCTGGTCCACCTGGTGCACCCGGTGCACCTGGCGCTCCTGGTTTGCCTGGTTGGTATTGTCCACCACTTCCTCCACCCCCACTCGGGCTTCCTGGAACATTATACCATTCGAGGTTCTAAATATTCTATACAAATAAATATAAATTAAAACACTTATATTTTCCTCGTAAACGAAGTTGAGGAAACACTGTCAATTTATTTGTTTATTTCTTAACGCACCTGGCCCGTTCGGTCCACCGGGTCCACCAGGTCCTCCTGGTCCTGGTTTGCCCGGTTGGTATTGTCCACCACCTCCGCTCGGGCCCCCTAAAAATATGTTCATGTTAGATTTAAAATATCTAATTTAAAAAAAAAAACACAATAAAATGTTTGTTCAGTTTCTTTGGACAATATGATATTGTCCATTGTTTCACATTTTCCTTTAAATTGAATTGAGGAAATAAATTAATATAATTTATTCATTAGGAATATATATATTAATACATATATATTCCTGATGAAGAGTGTATCACTTTAGAAACATGTGTATATTAATAAAGTGGTGAATATAAAATAATTTTAATTTCATTTATCAATAATGACGCCACAAAGTGAAATTATGAATTGAGACATTTTAATAATAAATATTAACTTAAGTATAGATGTCTATTCACATCTACCAGTACCGCGCAAAACAGAATAATACAGTACAGGCACAGCACAGACACATCATAGGTGCGAATATGCCTGTTAACTGAGCGCTATGACCCGCCACAACATGTTTAAGGATTTAATAATAATAATCCTATTCCCATATTTTATAACATGGATTCCCTGACTAATTCCAGCAATTTATCGTTTTCCATCTTCTCGGTTTTTGGAATATCTGCGTCTAATGATGCCAACTGACGAAGATGGCGGTGCTAACGGTAAGTGTTCATACTAACTGCGCAGGCGCAGCGTCAAAAGTGCCACCAGCACGTCAAAATGTTCTAGCTGACAATATCGGCCGGTGCTTGCCCGTGCATGTGCGGATACGTCACGCTGACGTGCTCTGTGGTATAAATGTGTTCATAGATAATATAGGCAAGTAATGTTGTCGTGTCTGTACTGTCTTCTATTGTAAATTCTGCACTGCGCGGTGCTGAATTGGAATGGACCTAAAACCATCAAAATATGTTCTATATCATTATTCTGTCCGGCATTAAAATTCAGTAATACTCTTACTCCTTTTTTCCACATTTTTGGTATTAAATGTTTAAATAAAAGTAAAAACATTCCGATTTATATTATTTAAAATATTTTACATTGTAGTTAAAAATCACGTAGAATGGAAGTTTACCTTGCCCTCCTGGTCCTATTCCTCCCTGGGAGTCTGGTTTGCCGGGGTGATACTGACCATTATCTGTTCCAGAGCCACCACTAGGGCCACCGGGCCCTCCTAAAAGGGGTTTAACATTAAGTATAACGCAACCATAAAAAAATGGTTAAATTAGTTCATTTTATTGTAATTTTAATGACGACATTTTTGGCCTTTGATGGAGTTAATATATATACATATAATATAATAAAAAAAATAATTGGATAATTTGAAAGCACTGTTTTTGTTAAAAATCACCTCAAGATCGTATACACTCGTATATAGAAGCATCAGGGCGTACCCCGACAAACATTAACCACCGATTTCTGAGTTCACTCGTAATAAAAAAAAATAGTTTCCATTTAGGTATGCGGTTTTTTTTCTCACATAAAAACATTAAAAAACAGTAGGTGTTGGATAGTTATGGTCAGGGCGGGGGGTTGGCCAGTTGTTCGGTCGAATGATTAGCTACAACATGGGAATGTCAATTGACCAAAATCCCACATGCATTTTTTACTCTAATCGTCAGAACATACCCGACAAACTTTAAAAATGTGGATAGCATCTTGGTCTAAGTTTGATTTATTTTTGGTTTTTCAAATTTAAACAATCGAAAATCTTCAAATATTGTCACTGGTCACTCCACCGGAATTGACCCCAATTATTCAAGTTTTAGATTAAAAAAAAAGTGACCAGAGACCAAAATGCCATTCACGTTTTATACTCGCAGAAGTCACAAGCTAGAGTTTTTCTGGTACGTTCTGATACACCTGTAAATGTAATACTTAATTTACGCACCTGGTCCACCCGGTCCCCCGGGTCCTCCTGGACCACCTGGTTGACCTGGTGCTCCTGGTTTACCCGGTTGGTATTGTCCACCGCCTCCTCCTCCACCGCCGCTCGGGCCTCCTAGAACATCATACCATTCGAGGTTCTAAATATGTGAAAAAAAGAAAACAATTCGACACAGCAACACCGTAACTTTAAATGTTAAATTACGAGTATGTCTTAACGCACCTGGTCCATTTGGTCCGTTTGGTCCTCCGGCTCCACCGGGTCCTCCGGGTCCTCCCGGTCTACCCGGTGCACCCGGCGCTCCTGGTCGGCCTGGCTGGTACTGAACTCCGCCTCCCCCTCCACCTCCACTTGAACCACCTAGGAAATGATGAAATACCAGATATTTATAATCGATGCAAAAAGGAAGAAATCGTAACACTAATGTTGACTCATACGTAATTCACAAATTGTATTTCCCAATTGTGTCATTATTATTCGTCCTATTATAGGGCCAATGGAAATCAGAGGGTAAATGTAAGTGAACAAAATAAAAAAAAAACATTGGTTTACCTGGTTCTCCTGGCCCTGGTTTGCCAGGTTGGTATTGTCCACCACCTCCTCCACCACCTGGTCCTCCTGGTCCTCCTGGTCCACCTGGTCCACCCGGTGTACCTGGCGCTCCTGGCTTGCCTGGTTGGTATTGTCCACCGCCTCCTCCTCCACCTCCAGTCGGGCCACCTGGTCCCCCAGGTCCTCCCGGTGCACCTGGTCCACCTGGCATACCTGGCGCTCCTGGTTTGCCCGGTTGGTATTGTCCACCGCCTCCTTCTCCACCTCCACTCGGGCCACCTGGTCCTCCTGGTCCTCCTGGTCCACCTGGTCCACCCGGTGTACCTGGCGCTCCTGGTTTGCCTGGTTGGTATTGTCCACCTCCTCCTCCTCCACCTCCACTCGGGCCACCTGGTCCTCCAGGTCCTCCTGGTCCACCTGGTCCACCCGGCGTACCTGGCGCTCCTGGTTTTCCCGGTTGGTATTGTCCACCGCCTCCTCCTCCACTCGGGCCTCCTGGAACATTATACCATTTGAGGTTCTAGATATTCGATACAAATAAATATAAACTGACACACTTATATTTTCCTCGTAAACGAAGATAAAGAAACACTGTCAATTTAATTGTTTATTTCGTAACGCACCTGACCCGATCGGTCCACCGGGTCCACCAGGTCCTCCTGGTCCACCTGGTCCACCCGGTGTACCTGGCGCTCCTGGTTTTCCTGGTTGGTATTGTCCACCTCCTCCTCCTCCACCTCCACTCGGGCCACCTGGTCCTCCAGGTCCTCCTGGTCCACCTGGTCCACCCGGCGTACCTGGCGCTCCTGGTTTTCCCGGTTGGTATTGTAAACCGCCTCCTCCTCCACCTCCACTCGGGCCACCTGGTCCTCCGGGTCCTCCTGGTCCACCTGGTCCACCCGGCGTACTTGGCGCTCCAGGTTTGCCCGGTTGGTATTGTCCACCGCCTCCTCCACCCCCACTCGGGCCTCCTGGAACATTATACCATTCGAGGTTCTAGATATTCGATACAAATAAATATAAACTGACACACTTATATTTTCCTCGTAAACGAAGATAAAGAAACACCGTCAATTTAATTGTTTATTTCGTAACGCACCTGGCCCGTTCGGTCCACCGGGTCCACCAGGTCCTCCTGGTCCTGGTTTGCCCGGTTGGTATTGCCCACCACCTCCTCCCCCACCTCCGCTCGGGCCTCCTAAAAATATCTTCATGTTAGTTTTCAAATTTCTATTTATTTTTAAACACATTATCATAAAATGTTTGTTCAGTTTCTTTGGATACTATCGTTTATTGTTTCACATTTTCTTTTTAAATTGAGTTGAGATAATAAGTGGTAGAGGTATTTTGTTTTCATCAGGGAATAACCACCTGGTCCTCCCTGGTCCTCCTGAGATCCACCTGGTCACCCGGTGTACCTGGCGCTCCTGGTTTTTGCCGGTTGTGGTATTGTCCACCGCCTCCTCCTCCACCTCCACTCAGGCCCACCTGGTCCTCCAGGTCACCTGGTCCCACCTGGTCCACCAGCGTACCTGGTGCTCCAGGTTTGCCACCAGTTGGTATTGTCCACCTCCTCCTCCTCCACCTCCACTCGGGCCACCTGGTCCTCCAGGTCCTCCTGGTCCACCTGGTCCACTCGGCGTACCTGGCGCTCCTGGTTTTCCTGGTTGGTATTGTCCACCACTTCCTACTCCACCTCCATTCGGGCCACCCGGTCCTCCAGGTCCTCCTGGTCCACCCGGCGTACCTGGCGCTCCTGGTTTTGCCGGTTGGTATTGTCCACCGCCTACTCCTCCACCTCCACTCGGGCCACCTGGTCCTCCAGGTCCTCCTGGTCCACCTGGTCCACCCGGCGTACCTGGCGCTCCTGGTTTTGCCGGTTGGTATTGTCCACCACCTCCTCCTCCACCCCCACTCCCAGGCCCACCTGGTCCTCCAGGTCCTCCTGGTCCACCTGGTCCACCCGGCGTACCTGGTGCTCCAGGTTTGCCTGGTTGGTATTGTCCACCTCCTCCTCCTCCACCTCCACTCGGGCCACCTGGTCCTCCAGGTCCTCCTGGTCCACCTGGTCCACCCGGCGTACCTGGTGCTCCTGGTTTTCCCGGTTGGTATTGTCCACCGCCTCCTCCTCCACCTCCACTCGGGCCACCTGGTCCTCCAGGTCCTCCTGGTCCACCTGGTCCACCCGACGTACCTGGCGCTCCAGGTTTGCCCGGTTGGTATTGTCCACCGCCTCCTCCACCCCCACTCGGGCCTCCTGGAACATTATACCATTCGAGGTTCTAGATATTCGATACAAATAAATATAAACTGACACACTTATATTTTCCTCGTAAACGAAGATAAAGAAACACTGTCAATTTAATTGTTTATTTCGTAACGCACCTGGCCCGTTCGGTCCACCGGGTCCACCAGGTCCTCCTGGTCCTGGTTTGCCCGGTTGGTATTGCCCACCACCTCCTCCCCCACCTCCGCTCGGGCCTCCTAAAAATATCTTCATGTTAGTTTTCAAATTTCTATTTATTTTTAAACACATTATCATAAAATGTTTGTTCAGTTTCTTTGGATACTATCTTTTATTGTTTCACATTTTCTTTTAAATTGAATTTGAGACAATAAATTAATTAAAAATTATTTTGTATTCATCAGGAATATCCACCTGGTCCTCCTGGACCTCCTGGTCCACCTGGTCCACCCGGTGTACCTGGCGCTCCTGGTTTTCCTGGTTGGTATTCTCCACCTCCTCCTCCTCCATCTCCACTTGGGCCACCTGGTCCTCCAGGTCCTCCTGGTCCACCTGGTCCACCCGGCGTACCTGGCGCTCCTGGTTTGCCCGGTTGGTATTGTCCACCGCCTCCTCCACCACCTCCACTCGGGCCACCTGATCCTCCAGGTCCTCCTGGTCCACCTGGTCCACCCGGCGTACCTGGCGCTCCTGGTTTGCCCGGTTGGTATTGTCCACCGCCTCCTCCACCACCTACACTCGGGCCACCTGGTCCCCCTGAAAGCATTCAATTTCAACGCTAACCTGTAACACTAAACTTCTTGGTTCATTAACATTCACTTCGATGACCTCCCTTAGATAATTGACTCCAAATCTAGAGATTGCAGGTTCGAAGTACGGCAAGCGCAAACTAATTTGTTTTAATTTGTGTGCGTTATTTCTAGATTATTTGTTGTTAAATAATATATATGGCGACACATCTCAGAAAGGAAATGTTAAAAAAAATATTGTCGAATAATAATTTTAAAAAGTTCAAACTTAAAATTGTTCAAGAATATGAATAGAACCTTGGACCATTGTGCTTTTTTAAACTTACTTTGATTTTCCTAGGTCATCTTTCTGTTGCCATTTAAAAAAACCTTCACAATTCGGTCAATTTTTGTCTACTTTTAAATATCATATGATTTGAAAAATAAAACAATATCTTTGTGGGCAGTGTAATACTAAACTATGAACTAAGATACACATGTATTATGGATTGATAAAAGTGGGCGAGTGGAGGGCCGAGGGTGGGAGATCAGCAGGTACCTGGCAGGGAAGGGCGTGTACTTTGTTTATTTCGGATAATTTAAGAAATGGACTTTTATTTAAATTTATTTGGTTATTAATGAGTTTAGTATTAGTGTTTTTGGCTAGTAAACTAGTGCCTGTATTTTTATTGAATGTGTGGTCTGTTTCTAAGAGGTGGTTGGCAAATTCCGAAAATCCATTATTATTGGAACATCTTAGGTGTTCTTTTATATTAATATATATATATATATATATCATGTGTGTTGCTCGTTGAATGAAGTTTAATTTGAATAATTTAAAATGGGGAAAAAAGCGGTTATGCAACAAGTTACTTTATTAAGAAAAATGGCTATGTGCTCAACAAGGAGAATTAGCTTCTGAGTGCCAAATTAAAGAAAAGGGGAATACTTATGAAGTATGCTACTGCGCAGAAAATGTTATATATCCACTTACCTATAATGACCACGGAACGAGGAGTTCATCCTAATGAACGCCCCAGCGTTAGAGAACATGTGTCCAATGTGTCAATAATATTTATTGAATGGATTAGGTTACCGAAGACATTGGAAATTCAGGTCGAACCTTAATCAAAATTGTAATTTTTTTCCCAAAAACATAAAAAGCATTATTATAGGATTGTGTATAAAAGTTTACCTGGTGCTCCTGGTCTCCCCGGTGTCCCCAGTCCTCCTGGTCCGCCTGGTGTTCCCGGTGCTCCTGGTAATCCTGGAGTGCCTGGAAAACCAGGAGTTCCTGGACGACCCGGAAAACCTGGGCTACCAGGGAATCCGGGTCCACCGTTGCCTCCGGGTGAACCCTGTCCTCCTGGTGATCCCGGTCCTCCGTGTCCCCCAGGTAAACCTCCGCTTCCTCCAGGTGTATATGAAGGTCCTAAGACAGAAAACAAATGCCATAAATTAGATGTCACAGTAGAAAATCACCTGCCAAGCTGATGGCATGATTGCACCAGCACTCGTATTGCGAAGTGAACGGAGTATGATTCATGCCAAGGAATCGTACAGGTTTGGTACACCCGGCTACGAAGATTGTTTTACATAAGCTGGTTGACGAACCTCGATTTGCTAAGTGGTGAAGCAATGTTATTTTATGCATTACTTCATTCAGATGAAATTATTGTCTTATTTTATTTATCCATAATTATTTTGGTAAGGTAGACATTTTAAATAATATATTGAAATTTTCGTCCAAAAAATTACCTTCAAGTTTTGTGTGATATTAATTATTTTACGTTTCTTTCTTCTAATTCTTTGTGTTTTAAGAAATGAAAAAAAATACTTTCCATGTAAATTCTCAATGTTTACACTATAAAGTACAAAAAATTTTTTTTTTCGGTTAAAAAGCTTGATTGATGAGCCGTGAGTTTCTTGGAATTTGCACAGATTTTCTCTCCGCAACTTCTCTCTTTATAAATTTCGCAGAGAAAACACATTTGCATGAACATTTGAAATATCATTCCCCATAAAAAATAAGAAGCCAAAATAGTTCGAACCTATATTAAAAAAAAAAAATCTCGGTGAGCGCTGAAACTCACTTAAGTTGAAATCCACTAATAGGTAGGTAAAAGAAGAAAACAAATCAAATACCTGATGGTTTGGATGGTTTGGGAGGTTTGATGACTCCTGTAGGGATGCTAGCTTGGCCGGACCCATCAGGACCCTGGGGAAAGTTGGGCTGTTGGCCTACGTGGGCCCCTCCCGGGAACATGCCGCAGCTCTTGGGGAAGTACAGCTCCTTCCATGGCGTGATGTGACCCTTCTTCCTTGGGGCTTCGTCTTCGGGTGTAAATTGCCTGAAGCGGTTGAAGATACACTTTTGAAAAAAATATGACTTGCGTAGACTTACTGAATCTTTTTGATATAGTAATATAAAAAATTTTCTTAGTACCTAGCTATTCTAGGTATAAAACAATGCTAAGCACACGTTTCAAGCAGATTTTAGATCTCCTTCAATGATTAAATAAAACTTCTTTTTTACAATTCCACTCGAAATACTTATACTGATGATTATCTTGAGTTTCAAGACCGCAACAGCTGTTTAAAAAATATGAAATAGAGGCACTTTTGAAGACATATATATTAAGGTGGTCCAGGCCCATATAGTAAAAAAAATTTAATCAAATATAGGTGTAGCCGTACCCTTGATTTGTTACACCTACCATTCCTATGATGTGTTAAAAATTTCAGCCCCTTATCTTATATACAAGGGGGTGCTCATCGAATTATAAGTTTTTGACAAAATTTCAGGATTTTAAATAAAACACGTAATTTAAGGTTTATTAATATTACAAGTATTTTAATCAAATAAGTATACAAATTATTTAATTATGAATAAAATTTTGTAACAAAGTAATACTTAACATAATATTAGTCGCAATCTTTCAAAACTATGTTTGTTAACTCCTTTTTGGATATTTCAGTGGAAACGATTTTTCTGTTTTGTTCAACGATGTGAAGTAAAAATTGCTTTTCTTCCTCAGTCTTAGTGAGTAACGTGTTGTAATCTTCAAACAGTTTAACTCCTCTCTCCGCTGTATCATTAACAACACGCAAATTTGTGACGCAGCTTTTGCCTTGAAGGTAATCAACATTGTCATTCCAAGTCTCAGGAGGTAATTGCAAGAAAGAGTCCTTGATTTCAAGAACTAAGAGTGTTTTCAACGTTCTTTGTGTTGCAAAAGCATCTAATGTAACCTCTGAGGAAAGCTTAGCAGAGTCACCTCGTACTGAACGATTACCGACATCAGAATTTATTTTTTGAACAATGGCCTCTTTCTCAGCATCAGACAGCTTGTCAGAAAACAAGGCAAATGCAAGTAGTTCATCTGACAAATACCATAAATGACGCTCTAAGACATCCCTAGCTGCTATACTGATTTCGGAATCAATGGATTCGTACAATTTTAAGCTCTTCCAAAGTAGTAAGTCATTTACTGGCGCATCTGCTGCCAAAGGCGCTTCGATCCAAACTTTGGTGTAGATGAGCACACCAAAACTAACAAATCGAACAATTTGTTTTTCTTCTCTCTTGGTTAGTTTAAATGCTTGTAAATTATTTCTAAAGAGAAAAATCTTCAAAGAATACAGCAATTTCGCCATCCAACGAGCATGATGAATCGGACCTGGAGCGCGCCAATGTATCTTCGTAGGAGGTTTGTTCAAAACAATCATGGTGAGCTTTATTAGCTCTTCGTAATCATCACGAACTTGATTATCTCTAGATAGAGCGGTTGTAAGACTCTCAAGAGTATTTTCAGCGAACTGTTCTGCGTTCTTATCGAGGTCAAGACAATCATAGTCCTCCTTCGGTAATGTTTCCCAAATATAAAAAATGTAAAATGCTTAATTTGTACTTTTTAATATATTATAATAAAATTAATATAAAACTTTTTTCCACTTAATTTTATTTGACTGTAACCAGGTTCAGCCTGTCAAGACCATCTTCAGGCTTATATACACAAATATGGGGGAGGGTAAGAGGGGTAGTCTACAAGGATTTTATTCGAATATATGGGTTTTCTTACAATTGTTACTAAGTGGTTTTTGGCTGTCTAATTTCTAATTATTTTGGTTTTTTCCAGTAGGTTTAATTACCTCGGACTTGTGGCCTTACTTCAATAATGTTTGGGAAAAACCTTAAAAGTAATATGTATTATTAATGACCTGGAATAATTATATCACTATAAATATAATAACAATTTGACAACACTAAAAATTATGTCATTAATAATGCACGATACTTGTAAGGTTTTTCCCAAACAATATTGAAGTAAAGCTACAAGCCCGAGGTAATTATGCCTACTGGAAAAAACCAAAATAATTAGAAATTAGACAGCCAAAGACCACTTAGTAACAATTGTAAGAAAACCCACATATTCGAATAAAATCCTTGTAGACCACCCCTCTTACCCTCCCCCATATTTGTGTATATAAGCCTGAAGATGGTCTTGACAGGCTGAACCTGGTTACAGTCAAATAAAATTAAGTGGAAAAAAGTTTTATATTAGTTTTATTATAATATATTAAAAAGTACAAATTAAGCATTTTACACAAAAATTTCAAAAACAACACTCGATTGAGCACCCCTTTTTACTTGAGCCATCTCGCTGAAATTTTACTATGTTATTACTATGAATACATGTAACAAATTCACGGAGCGGTCAGATGAAAAATAATAAAAAAAAATTTTTGGACCACCCTAATATATATATATATATTTATTTTTTTTAATTTATCGACGAAATAACACTAATACCATACATATTAAAGCGACTAAATCTGTGAGCGGGGATCATCCAAAAAATATAGAGAATTAATGTAGTTTAAAAACCTTGAGCTAATAATTTTTTCAACATGTCACACAAAACAATACGACAGTGTCTAAAAGGGTACCATTAATAGATACGTTGTTCCCTCTTCTACCTTATTAGCGACCCAATAAGGAACACCAGTGAAAAATATTTTGGCTGTAAAAATATATATATTGACACCGATCAACAAACGCTGATTCTGAATATATATATATATATATACACCTATGTTTTATCATATATAATTTTACGCAGAATTAATGAATCGTGCAAAAATGATTAAAACCTTAAGAGACTTAAACGCCCTATGATTATTCCAATTGGAAAAGTATGTCGTGTTATTACGTGAACAACTTTTATTAATTTATTTTTCATAGTCTCTACAAAAAAATTGCACATTAATATATTACAGAGATTGATATGCACATTACAATAAATGAGAAATTGTAAAAAATATACATAGACAAGTATAAGGAATAACAAATAGTACAAGTAAGTAAACATTTGTATATTAACGATTTTAACAATACGATATCAGATATACAAGAAGTGAAAGGTCAATAGGTAAAGTGTAAGAAGTCATGGGGACAATTTTACAACTATTTTGTGACATGGGTCAAAAGATAGTCGCAAAATTGTCTGTAAGTGACAATGAACATGTCAACGGTCAATGCAGTATCATTAAGCAATTGTGTCGCTCTGGTGATTGGCGTGTTCTGGTAAACGGAAGTTCTCGCTTTCAGAGCATTAAATAGTGAATTGGATCTCCCATGAGTATATTTTTCATAGGAACGTATAAGTTTAAAATAGGAACGTATAAGTTTTAAGATTAAGTTAAAAAAAATTTGTCTACAAATATGTTTTCGCGGGTTACTAAGGTGTTGAAATCAAGCTTTCCTGTGAAGACCAAAGATAGACATAGGTAGGGATAACATATATTCTTTCATATAAATAATTATATTTATTATTTACATTATTTACTTGTAAATAATGTAAATAATAAATGTCAGTATTGACTTGGTGGATATTGCACTAGTTATTTTTTATTTTTTCTGTTACTGTATATTTTTAGTTTTTGGTGCAGTTACTGTAATGTGTTTTGCTCCTGTGTGACTATTATAAGTAACTAAATATGTAAAAGCCCATATAGGGCGTATATAATATAATAATAAAAATAAAATACATGTATGTAAGTACATACCCGTCGTTTTCGGGTCCCTTGCTGAACACCTCCACCGGCTGGTTGGGCTCCACGACCCTGTATCCCCACGAGTCGGCGATGTAGTGCGTGGCGCGCAACAGCCCGGTGGGGTCGACGTATCCGTAGCAGCCGTAGGTGACGCCATCCGGGCCGCGGTTCTCGTGGTGGAACTGTCCGTTGGGACCCAGCTCGTAGCCGAATTCGTATGCGCCTGTAAATAATTCAAATTTAATTATTAATACGTTGTTTCATTTGAATATCATCGAGAAGAGGTTCATGGTTCGGTTCGCCAAACTTATCGTGCACTACGTCCATTTTACGGTCGATGTAATCGTCCACCCGAGCAAGTTATTCGGAAGACCATCGTTTTCACATTACGTACACTCTAGTGGATAAAACGCATCCACAAAGACGACAAACAGTGCGCACAGAAGAAATTATCATAGCTGTGCTGTGCGCTGTGGAGCGTAGTGTTGAGGAGAATCCGAATGAGTCGATTCACCATCGGGCACAACAATTGGAGCTGTGCCCATCCACTTTATGGAAGATTATGCGAAAAGATTTTGGCTTAAAAGCTTACAAGATCCCAGCTTGTGGAGGAGTTAAAACCGCGTGCCCATTATGCGCTTCGTGGGTTCGGTGAATGGGCCGAAAACAATATTCAGCTTGATCCTCTTTTACAACGATAAAATTTTGTTCATCGACGAGGCACATTTTTGGTTAATTTGATATGTCAATAAGCAGAATTTCCGAATTTGGACTGGAGAAGACCCAGAAGCTTTTATCGAGACGCCCTTACATCCATTAAAAGTCTCTGTTTATTGTGCTTCAAGGGCAGGTGGAATCATTGGCCCATATTTTAAGACGATGCCATCCAAAATGTTACGGTCAATGGAGAGCGCTACAGAACCATGATTACTGACTTCTTCGTACCTCAGTTGAATGGCATTGATGTGACAGAGCTGTGGTTTCAACAAGATGACGCAAAATGCCACACGGCGGGTGCCACCATCAATTTATTGCGGGAAATATTTGGTGAGCGCATAATTTCACGTGATGGACCTGTGAACTGGCCTCCACGATCGTGTGATCTCACACCATTAGATTACTTTCTTTGGGGGTATGTGAAGTCACTAGTCTATGCTGATAAACCAAAGACGTTGGACTATTCACAGACTTGAAACGTTGCTTGAAATGGCTTTAACCGCATTTGGTGACCAGATCTCAATAGTCAGGTACTTTCCAATCGTTATTTTCCCTACCCCCCCCCCTTCTCCATACCCTTGGACTCACAACATTCCCCAATTGGGGGTGTCATAGTCTCACTGGCTCCGGTTAGTAGAGAGCAGTTGGGACTCGTAATATTGATATAAAAAATTCAACAAACAAGTGCGTTGGCTATTTTTGAAATATGTCATAAGAATAGCGTTTACTGGCTCAAATGCGCTGACGCTAGCTTTTAACGTATTTAAAAGGAAACATTTCAGCGTTCAAGGAAATTGTAGTGAAACAAACATAAAAAAACATCTCTCCTGAAAGAGGTGCTCTCCTCATTAAAGCATTAATCACAAATTCATGATGTACTGCAAATTAAATTAATTAATTAAAACATTGTGAATATTCGTACTGTAAAGGAGAATCGAAAATTTATTCACGGTACTTTAGGAAGCACTGTACCTGTATAACAATATTTAAACGTCATAATTTCAAAAATCGTGTTGAACTCAATGACATAACAAACAAGAGAAACGTTATAGAGTTCAAAAAGTGGAAAGCAAAACATACGGTAATTGCCGTACTTTGATTCAATATTAAACTGTCACGTGTCGCGTAAGGTCGTCTACTGTTTTAAATAAAATTACACAAATAAGTGCCAAAAAGTATTTACACTATAGGCAAATTACCAGTGAAAGAATCACGATAAACACCAGTAATATTTTATTCGTAAATACACGAAAATTACATAATACAATAATTGTAATCTGGAAACAACCAATGACATTATGAATACTTGACAAACACACAATGAAATAATGAAAATAAATATTATTCCACTATTTCCTGAAAATTTTAAACGACATTAGAGAAAGTGAGATAGCAAACATAGGAACACATGAGTGTAAGAAAGACAACCTTCTAGCAGTAGGTTCTTTCTTAGTAGGTCCTATATCAGTGTAAGCTAGTAGGCGTAGTGTCATCGCATTTACACCCATGATATTCGACGCAACTTTGAATTTAAACGATGACGTACGGACGCATATCCATCGCGTTTAACAGACATATCCTTTAAATGTCCGTCTTTGGCATATAAAAACGATTTCCGAATTAAGAATTTACTGTAAACGTAACAGTATTTGTTACTCGTGCCATACTTTGTGTTAATTTTGTTAGAAATAACGTGTCTATAAATATGTTATGTCATTGGTTGAACTCAATATTTTACTAAACAAAAATTAAGAATGTATGGAAAATGTTTCTTTCCCGAACTTAGAACCGTTAAAATATATTCGATTATTAGTCCCGCTAAATTATTTACTTACACAATTGACAGTTGACTCTCTCAAATTGTGATAATGGAAATACAGAGTGCTCAGGACTACTTGTAATGTAAAAATGAATAACCTTCTAGAACTCCATGACAGATTTGTAACCTGTCGTCAAAGTGTAATATTTTTTGAAAGCTTTCAACATTATTTCTCAATTTTCGCTCCTATTTATCCCAATATAAAAAAAAAACTCAAAGAAATTAAAAATAAATTTTCCATAAAAGCTTTATCCATTGATTTTTAGGTCGTTGTAGACTAATGATTTCGAGATTCGTAATAGAAATATTACAAATATTCGACTCGTTGATTGTGTTGGAAGTCGTAATTAGCCGTTTTCCGAAAATTAATTCGCTTTCAATATTTAGTGATAAAATACGCGTTTTAATATTAATTATACTTTACAAGTGCACTCTGGAACGTGGTTTCATGCCAAATGAATTTGCTAATTGGGAAATTTTAAATAATAAGATTTTTCATGGCCCGGCAAATCTAAGAATTTAATTTCATTTTTAAGTAATTGTGATATTGAAGATAATTTGTTAACATTTGTATGAGGTGAAAACCATTAAAAATCACCTAATTAAGAAAGGCTTTGCAATACAGTACCCCGAACCGATATTTGAAGCATAAGACTCGTAGATTATGGAGTATTAATTCCATAATAAACATAATATCAATTAAGCTTTGTGAAAGGCTAAAAAAATTGGTTCTCAAAAGGTTACGTAGACCAACTACAAAAACATTTTTTTTTTAATATCGATAAGTATAATACCTATAGTATTTTAATACCTATAGTATTTTAATACCTATAGTATTTTCACCACTAAAATAATTATTGAATTATTTTTTCTCAAAAAGTACTAGGCATCCGCACAAGTTCCCTTTCGCTTTTGGGGCAACGAACTTTTCCCTATGATTGCCTCGGTGATAAAAGTGCTTTTTAAGTGTTTTCCACTCGATTTACTAAATATTAAAAGAACAACAACCTGCCAAAAACCTCACCCACATATCTCTAGGTCGTGTCTAGCTTCCAGCCATTGAACAAAGATTAAGCGAGCAAAAAGATAATCGAAAAAACACATTGTTTTACTTTAACTCCACATATCAGGCCCCGAGGAAAATAATTTCCCTCAGGGCTGATGTTGTGCAGAGGGTCATTTTGGAGAAAGGAAGGAAATGAAGTTATGGGAAGGAAAAGGTATGAAGGGTGGGTAGGTATACGAGGGTCAGTGTTTCTAGGAGTGACGGACGTATCAATTCATCCCTCCCACCACGGTGCGAGGCGATGGATCGATAGTTCGGTTGGAGCGGTCAAGGGATCTCCCTCCATCGACGTCTTCCGATCCGGCTCACCACGCAGTTGGTGGGCAGACGCATGTGTACCTCACCCCATGAACCCGGCACCTCTGCCAAGTCAACAAACTTAGTGAACCACTTGGGGTGATCTATGGTAGAGATATTGGTTATTCAATGAATGATTCCCGGGGCGGCGGTATCTATGCCATACCCCCCCCCCGTTTCGATACCCAATTCGAAATAAGGAATCTATGTATAAATCTGAACTGTAATCTGAGGTGGACTGTCTAGTGATAGCGAGTCCAGCTGCCTTGGCTATATGGATCTCCATCTCACTCTTTCCACTTGTATTAAAATAAAACTACTATTTATATATATATATATATACCATCTAATTATTATTATATTCCCATTTAGTTCCAGAACACGAGCTGAAGATTCTTTTGTAAAATGTCTTGTTTTTATTTATTTTTTAATTACTGCTAGTTTATTAACCAACCTCGATTAAAAAAAACTCCGTTCAGAAACATTCGAGGATCTAAATTCGTTCATAACAAATAAATATATCTGCGTTATATACAAAAAAATAGAGTCCTGACTTGTGCGGCGATCAATCTGTTACCTTATATCTCCATTGGGAAAGTGGTCGGGTACCTCCAATGATCTGTACCTAATTTGGAGTTTTGGAATTAGGCCCGTGTGATCTGAAATGCTGCAATTTTTGTCGAATGATTCATGTTTTGCAACATTGATTTGGTTTCGAAAGCATTCAAAACATTAACATTTTTGATGAACAATTTTTTTTTTCAGTAGAAATTGTATTTGAAGTATTTTTGTAAAAAAATTAAATAACTAAAGCAATGAGAACGCTTGAGATCTTTGAGAGATAAATAAAGTAATTTACTTTGACAGAAAATTGAGGAATTAGAGAACAAAGAATTTCTTGCTAATGCTTATTTTTGCTAAATGGTTGTAAAATATGTGTCTTCAGTGTTTTGCCTCTTTGAATTAAATGGAAGCGATTTCACAAATTGTTATTAGTGCAGAATTTTAAAAAGATGAGATAAAACAATTTGTGTTTTGTTTTATTCCGTTAAGAAATTGAACTTTTCTCTAAACATCCTTGATTAAATAAAAATATTTTTTACTCCTTTAGTCAGTTTGTTTAGAAAGTGTTAAAAAGAGTAAGTGCGAATACCACATCTACCGGCACCGAGCACTGCAGACACGTGCAGTGGCAGGCACGGCACAGAATGGAATTTTCTCATTACACCGTGCTTGAATGTGTTCATAGATAATGTAAGCAAGTAATTTTGCCGTGCCTGCCACTTTACGTATCTGCACTGCGCGGTGCTGGTAGATGCGAATCGAACTTAAAATATAGTAAAACAATAACATTGTTTACATCTCTTTTATTTATACTTTTGCCGACTGGGCTTCGCTACTGCCGTAACTTCTTCAGGGCAGTATACAACTAAACTATGAACTAATGTTATTTAAAATCGCACGCAACCTAGTTGATAGCCCTGATCTTCTCAAACGCCTACTATTTCATATCCCAAATCGCAACAGCAGACAGCCACTTACTTTTTATATCCCTCATTGTAAAACCAATTCCAAACAAAACTCGTTTATCTATAGATCTACACACTCGTTTAACTTAAATTATTACCATATTGACATTTTTAACTCAACTACACGTGATATTAAATTAAAATCCATAATGCGACCACTCTCAAACTAATTAACTTAAACCATCTTTTTACCTTTATCCCACTCCTATGTTCCCATCCACCCTCCCCTCCCCCGACTGACATTGTTTAAGCTAATTGATGAAAAACTGTACATTGTCACACTTTACTCATAGTATTTATCATCAGCAGAGGAAAATTTATAATTGGCATAACTTATTGTTTATATTGTTATATATATGAAAATTATGGATTTGCTGTTAATTTTCCCAAAAAAAAGTAAATAAATAAATAAATAAACTATGATACACATGTGTTATAGATTGATAAAAACAGGCGAGTGGAGGGCCAAAGGTGGGAGATCAGCAGGTACCTGGTCGGGAAGGGTGTGTACTTTGTTTATTGGGAATAATTTAAGAATTGGACTTTTATTTAAATTTATCCGATTATTTACTACTATTAGTCTACTATTAGTGTTTTTGGCTTTCCTTATTTCTAACCCTTCTAAGTAATCACTTTGTCAACCTTCCGTCAGATATTAAACCATCATTTTACACAGACAATAGTATAGGTAAATTTTTAATTAATGGTAAAGATAAAGAATAGATAAAGAAAATAAATTTAAATGAAAGTCCAATTCTTAAATTATTCCCAATAAACAAAGTACACACCCTTCCCGGCCAGGTACCTGCTGATCTCCCACCCTTGGCCCTCCACTCGCCTGTTTTTATCAATCTATAATACATGTGTATCTTAGTTCATAGTTTAGTTGTATACTGCCCCGAAGAAACTACGGTTGTAGCGAAACCCGGTCGGCAAAAGAATAAATAAAAGTGATGTTAACAAACTCATTGTTTTATTTTTTAAATTATAATGTCATATCACCAAGTTACCGCTTTATATGAAAATAAATTAAAATGTAGTATTTAAAAAAACAAATAAAACAATAACTCTGTTTACATCACTTTTATTTATACTTTTGCTGATTGGGTTTCGCTACTACCGTGGCTTCTCCGGGTCAGTATACAAGTTTTTAGTAAAATGATTTTTTTTGATTAAAAAAACCTTTGTATCTTTAATCCACTTATTTATTTTTGACCCTATCACGGGAATCCTCAGACTGGTACATTGAATACTAAATCTATGGTATATATATAGCATGGATGTCGGGAGTGAGTTCCCTGCTTTCTAATATTGTTTTTATTACTTGAAATTTATTTTATTGCTGACGGTAATGTTTATTATGTTTTTAAAGACTACTTTCGGGATGGTTTATTACCCTCTGGAAGACGTATTACATTGTGTTTATTTACTGAATCTATTTTTTTTTTTTAAATTATATAAAGTAATTCGTCAGCTTTTATTTGAATAGATGGTTCTTTCTAGTTTTGTTATTTCCCTGTGATTTCCGTCTTGTTTGCTAAGATGAATTTTATCGCAGTTCTTGCCTGGTGCCAACGTCACCATATATGTAGGTAAGTGTTGAGGCTGTCCGAAACGTTATCTCGAGAAGAAAGATGAAGTACGGCAATACGGCTGAATAAGTGAACCAGTACGTATTTTTTGATGAACAGTATTTTTGACAATCAAACATGTTAATAAACAAGATAAGCTGGCTACTAATTGTGTCAACTAAGTATTGTTGGTTGTGATAATCTCAAATCAAATTTAAGTACTAATATATCGTAATTTTACTTACTCGTTTCAAAGTTTGCCTCTAAATATTGTGTCTTGTCCTTGTCTTCGATTGCCACTATGACTTCGTTTCCGTTCCCGGGAGGATCGCGTTCCATTCTGGCATTGGCTCCCTGGCCATAGATTCCTGACAGCAAAACTGCCAGAACCTGCACAAAACAAAAAAATACATTTTGTTAGAACAATTCCTGAATTTGCAGCAGATAATATTGATGACTGGTTGGACCATAGCCAATCATAAAAATATATATATTCATGCCCAGAATGCTCGATTTCATCGAAACTAATTGAAAAGTTTTCAACTTTTTGAGAATATGAATGCCGATGATTAATGATTTTGTTCTGCCTATCGAGCATTTATTTTAAATTTAACAAAACATAATATACCATATTACATGCATGTTGCAACCTTTCAAATAGCAACCAATAAATTGGCATTGACATATAAAAAAGAAAAAAATGACATCTGCTAGATAGAGGTAGGTAATGCCATTGATGTATTTCTTTTGTTTGAACGTTTCGATTTTTCTATTTTGAACTGTTGAAGGTACCTGCAATATGTATTCCTCAAACAAATATAATATTATGCAATAAAAAGTCGAAAATGAATACATTGGAACTAAAATATTTCATTATTAAGGCAATCTTTGACTTTGAATTTTCTCCTTCAGATATTTTTTTTTTCACATTTGACAGTTCGTTTTAAAGAAACAATACAAAGCAAAATAACTCGATTACATTAACTTTTTTCAATGTATAATTTTGATTTGTAATTAGATTTTGTTTTATTTTGATTCAACATCTAATAAATGGGTATTTTGATAGACACGTTTCAGAAAAAAAATCGTCTTTCCATCTAATTAGAAAATGGTTTAGAGTCATCTCCTTTCGGAAAGATCCACTAATTTCTAAAAATCGTTAGGAGTAAAACACTCGGACCATTGAGCTTTTTCAATCTTGCTTTCATTTTTATGTGAGTCATCTTGGTGTTGTCATTTAAAACCTTTAAACGATTCAATCAGCGGCGCCTTCAAATTTTTTCCACTATTAAATGTAATGATTAAAGGCAATTTGTAAGCAAGAATGCGAGTATCCTTATCATTTTTAGCCAAAATGGCTGTAGAAACTATTTCCGCCTTTTGAATTTTGCGGAATACACCATTAAATTCCTATAATTGGAATCACCTGAGAACTTTACTATATCGTGGGCAATTCCAGTAGAACTAGAGTCGCACCTGCGGAAGATTATGTCGGGGTAATAACAGGTATATTCGTATGGCATATACGGACACTCACCTTAGTCGTAGGTATGTTTGATTGTTGGGTGTTCACGAACATATTGAAACATGAACCAGAAAAATCGAACTGATGAATTTTTGTAGGACGCCATTATTCATGTTACCCGTAATTGACCATATATATATATATCATCTCGTCGTAATAAAAAATAAGTGTGCGCTTTTGAATATCTTAAACGTTTTAGATGTATTCATTTGCTATGAGATGATCTTCCACGTGAAGTAAAATATTGCAATGAAAAGTTCTACGTAAAACATTTCTTTTTAATTGTATTTTTTATTGTAATAAAACATTTATTTTGTTTTTTTTTTATAACATGCGGCCATAGTACCAATGGAAATTTTCCCGTACTTCTAAATTACAATATGTTTTTACTTGCTTCCGAAAAAAAAACAGAGATTTAGGTTAATATTTTACGAGAATTGAATTTAAACAAGAGTGGACAAAAAAGTATTTAAAAAAAAAAACTCATACTTCATTCATTTTTACGACATTATTGGTCTATGGAGAATTTGTTAAAGCAGCTCATTGAGAGAAAAAAAAATAAGTGCGAGGGATAAAAAAAGAGTAAAATTGCGAGGAAGATTTCATCCTTACTTTCGGTACATCAAATTAGCTCTAAAAGTTTCTCAATTCAATAAAAATATTTATAAAGCAGCTGCGTCTTGACCTTCCTTAACAAAGGAAATCAATCAATGTACTCTTGTATGATTTATGTTGACAAACACAATTTATGCTTATTCTTAAATACTATTGAAATAAAAAGTTTGAAAACAATTGCAATATTTGTCAAATACCTACTGAATCAACAAATACCTACTGAAAATCAGTAAAATTTTAACACCAGGTCGCGGTAATAAATAAAAATTGCGAATGAGTTTTTTAAAAAATCGTTCTCGATTGAGTGATGCTTTGTCTTTAAAAAATTAATTAAGATGTTATAAGAGATCGAGAGTGCGCATTGAACACGATAAAGTAATATGAAAATAAAAGTTTAATCATTAATTTTGTTTTGTGATTCGTACATGAGTGTACTCGAGGGAGTACTCGGTACTCGGTAGTCACTGCTCCACACTTTTCGTTTTAAGAAAAACGTAAAACAAAGTCAATATTTTGATTGCACACTTCAAGTAAAACTCTCCAGTTTAACGATGTTATCCTAAAATATTAAAAACTTGCAAGAGCATTGAGACTCCACTAACGAGCTGTTGTTGGACAAACAGTGAAAAGTAGTGTTTGAAAAGTTGGGATCACTTAACAACAAAACTTATGTTACAATGACGATAACGTGTCATTAACCAGTCACAGCTTCACAGCTTTCATCGTGAAGTATGAAGTGACCAGATAATGAGAATAAAAACATAATATTTTTTACAAAAAATCACATTCTGTAAAAATTATAATAGTAAACTTTAGAAAAAACCGTATTCTCTTATTCTTCGTTATCGGGACGCGTAAAATTTATTTGGTTTCGTAGAGATACAAGAAACGAAGTAATTCCTTTAGTAGGCACCTACTACCGATAGATGTGAAACTCTTGTGATTACTCTCCTTTAAAGATTGGTTTTTGTGAAGGCCATTATATTGCTTTATAAGTAGAGATAGTAGCGGACAAAATGTGACGGAATGGGACGGAATTCGCAAGCGAGAATAAAACAGCAGTAACACTCGCTGTCCGTCGGCAATAAGGTTTTAACTAACTACAGTGGTGTGCCAATTAATCATTGTTATTGATATAATAGTTATATTTCACAATCAAGAGATCAAATAGCTATTAAAATGCAAACATTCTTTGAATCCAACTAAGTGTTTTTAAATGGTTAAGGAACTCTTAAAAGCTTAATTACAATAAAAAGGTTATGGCCGATAATGATGAAAAATCTCCCAAAAAAGGACTGCACTACAAAAGGAAACCTTATTTCAGCAATTTATTGAACTAGTCTCATGATGATGACATGAAAATATGCCATTCATTGGTTTATACACATAATGGGAAAAGGGTGTAAGAAAGAGTAGAGGTTGTCATATGACGAACTAATCTTAAGTCTGCATTTCGCAGGTTAATATTAATACTTACAAAATTCTGAAATGTCTTAAAAAAATATTTCTAATTTTGAAACTGTTAATTCATGGTGGAATTCCATATTAAAATGATTTTTTTTTATTAAAAAACCTTTTTAACTTTTTTCCACTTATTTATTTTCGACAGGACCGGTTTCACCCTATCACGGGCATCCCCAGACTGGTACAATGAAAACTAAATCTATGGTATATATAGCATGGATGTCGGGAGTGAGTTCCCTGCTTTCTAATATGGATTTTATCATTTGAAATTTATTTTATTGCTTCGGTACTGTTTATTATGTTTTTAAAAACTACTTTCGGGATGATTTATTAAAAAATCCTTGTCCCAATTAATTCGCATACCACAGTGGATAGGTTCCCGAGGTGTTACCTGACAGAATATATATCGTGCCCCTGATAACTGGAACCGCGTGCCGGGTGGAAATTGATAGTTAACATAGAGACCTAACCAGGTAAACCTCTGTTAAAGAGCACAGTTCCACCACGTTTACGATATGGGACAATGGTATCAGTGGGATAGACCGATATGGATATAGATATCCTGAGGGATCTGCGCGTCTTCGGGAAATGTATTTGAATTGGAAATAAAATACAATGGCTGGATCACGTATTATATCGAAAAGGAAAAAATACAATCGACAGGGGAAATAATGACAATATAACTAGTTCTTCTTCAACTAGCGTAACCACCACAAATCAATAATTTTTTTCACATCAAATATGAAATAATGTTTGAAAATAACCTGCCCATAGGTATCTAAACAAAACGATAACTCCGAGTCCCCACTATATTGAAGTTTATAGCAAACCCTTCACGAAAGGTGGCTCTATAAGAAATAGCCGACAACCTACTAGTAATAGCTTAGCGGGTTCAAATTCCAATGTACGATAAAAATTACGGATTGAACAAAAAAATTACATTACCTACTTCCAGTAAAATATTTTACGTCAAGTAGTCAATCTTTTCTATGACGTTTTAATTTTACTCTTGTCATTATGGTTAAACATTAAAGCTGATTTTCAAAAGTTGTTTTTTATGTTTTTATAAAAAAAAATATATGCTTCTAACAAACTGCGAATGTATTATCTACGTGTTAAATGTTTACAAAACTTTGCTACAATTCCCACAAAAGCTCCAAATGAGAAGAGTTCTGGTAAGCACGAATAAAACGCTTCTACAGAGATCCTCCGCTTTTTTTTCACGAAAGCAGTTTTAATTTGTTTTGTCCATTTAAAACTTTGCGGTTGTTCTTTAGTGCCTTGCGGAGAAGAATAAATTAATTACTGTTATGATTTATATGTGCATAGCGCACATTTGATATTTCGTTAATTTTTCTCCGATTAGAAAAAAAAAGTTTTCACTGACAAATCCTGTAAATGTAAATGATTTTATCTTAGACATATACGTAGAAATTAAAATTTCAAAAGCAGTTTCGACAATCGTTTCATCCAAAATAATACTAAATCTCCAAACCATCTGTGACACCTCTTCTGATACTAACAGATCGAAGTGGGATTACTTTTTATACTAAAGAATAAAATGCCACTAAATGTATATTTTTATTTTAGCCGCAATCGTTAAATTCATCAATGACTTCTGTCTTCGCGTTTATAACCATATTTTTATAGTACCCCTTTGTGGCACAAAGGAGTTCCGCAGACTTCTGATAACGTTATTTTTTATTTGTCGCCTCCAAATAATTATCAATCGCTTCGCAATTATCTGTAGGTAATTGGGCGAACATTGCTGAGGCTGATATGCAGCGAAGGAAACCGTTTCGTGGGCCGTCTGTTTGACATCACTGGCGAAAACCACTCAGACGGAATTAGCCAATATAAATTATGCACTCAATCAAAACGCTTTTGAATCAATAGGGGAATACTATATTCACCTAAAATATAATTTTATTATTAATCACATAAAAAAACATAACACAAAAACCCACCTCATGAACCCACGAGCTGAAACAAAATAATTCCATATAATCAATTCAATCAATTACTTAAGTGTGAAAAACGGAGTCTTAATATCCATGGTCTTAGAATTTCATTCTCCTCAGCTTAATTGCTGATTAGGACAGTCCGTATTAAAATAATTCTTTTGAACGGAATCCATTATTTTTATAATGATATTAATTTAATGGTCCAATCAACGGAACAATGGAATAGCTGGTGATAATTTGCATAAATTATAATATCTGTAACGTATGCCACTAATCCTGCTCTTCACAGATACTTTTATTCAAGGCTGTGCTTTTGAAAATTAATCGTTTTAGAAAATGAATTTACCGAATGATAGTTGATAGAAATATAACATGTGTAATATTTTAAATATCTATTATAATGTGGAAGTGAAGTGAAAGCAATAGCATTATCATAATGTTATATTGATCGAGGATTGGTATTGGGTGCAATTTTATTTACAGTATTCATTAGTGATAACATTGTAACGGAAGACTTTTCGCGGGCGACCCTTTAATTTATATTTCAAGGGAAGACAGATTCAATAAATAAAGAGATCGAAAATAGATCTGTGTCACTGAAGATAAATATATTAAAACTGAAAGTGAAGGAAACAAAATATAGGAAAATAGGAAATAAAACACCAAACATAGAGTGAGGCGATTGGTGGTGAAAATATTGTATATGTGAATGAAATCAAATATCTCGGTGTTATATTTTACTCTAACGACAAAATTTGAATGTATGTTAAAAAAGGACTCAAAAAAGTATATTACAATGGAAGATTGAGAAACAAAGTAAATAAACACTCATTTACATAACTAAGTGGCTCCGCACTTAAAGTATTAATTACTCTATGATATTACATTTGGCTAATGAAGGAAACCCAAACAAGCTAAAACTCAATTAAAATAGAGCTATGAAATGCATTCTAAAAAAAACGATATTAAATAGACACATATAATGTGTTAATTTTAATTTAAATTTTTTTCAATAACCGAATACCAATACCATTTTAGTATAGGGAGATTGTTTTTAATAAAAGTGTACATACGAGTTACGAGACTATGCATTATTTTTGTAGATCAATTTCCTTTTTTATAAAAATAATGCATTCCGAACAAGTAACTTTGAAACTATAGCATCAATTTTTTTCTATTTATTTGTCTTGCAAAGCAATTCTTTACAATATGCAATGATATTACAAATATGGGAATATCATTGATAGGGAGTAAAAACTTCACTTATGTAGATGGACTTTTGGAATTCTGGTGTTTGGCCGCATTTTTAAACGTAAAAACTTTCTTTTCCGTGTCTGATTATTAAAATTTATATTTAATTTATCGGGGGCATTGGGTCTGCCCTTCGGGGTCCTGGTTGCTTATCGCAGATCCAGTTTTTTTTTTACAGTAACTTCACACAGGAGACCCCGAGAGAAATAATTTCCGTCAAGGCCTATTTCATCTTTGGAGATGCTGTGTGGAAGGTCTTTTAGAGGATAGGAAGGAGTGAACTTGGGTCTTGAAGAGACCCATGTTATAGGATAGAGGAAACACAGAGGCCGGAAGATCATTCCACAGCCGAACTGTTGAACACAAGAACGAATCGTAGAAGCGACCCGTTCTCATGTGACAAATGTCAACAGTGTGCAAATGTTGGGCGCGCGTTTGACGTGTTTCCCGTCTATGCACCGGTATCGAAGGCATCAATGACGCTAGTTCCTCAGAGCATCTTCCATTAAAATACCGGTATAACAAGGACAGCATTCCCACCTGACGTCTGTGCTCCAAAGATTGCAACCCGTTTGTTAAGATAGGCGAATCTATCAAACGGACCGCCCGTTTCTGCATAGATTCAAGGGTTTTTTTCAGATATTTAGGGACTCCCGATCAGAGGTGGCTGCCAAATTCTACAGTGGGGTGCACTTGTGATTTGTACAGGGTCAGCAGTTGTGTACTATTAAAGTATCTGCGGGCTCTGTACAATACGCCCAGCTTCTGAGAGGCTAACTTTACTCTGGCTTCGATGGAGCCCCCATATCTGAGCTGGTCACATAAGGTTACACCAAGCATATCAATGGAGGGCTTGTTGGGAAGATTGCTTCCATTAAAGGAGACTAGATTGTCATTTCGATCCCTTTTAGACGTAATCAGACATGATTGGTTCTTTGAAACTTTAAATCCAACGAGGTTATTCTTACCCCAAGAGGAGATCCTCTCGAGGTAACCGTCCATTCTCTGCTTCTAAGCACTCCAAGCCATTGGAGTGTGTGTGCCCTTTGGGGGCTTGTCAAACAAAAAGCAATCATGGACTGTACTGTCATCCGCGTAACAATGGATTGGTGCATATGTCAAGAGGTCATTGATGTGCAACAAAAACAATGTCGGAGACAGAACCGATCCTTGTGGGACGCCATCATTTATTGAATGCCAGGAAGAGATGAAACCATCAGTAACCGTCTGAATCGATCTCTCCCTCAAAAAGTCGACAATCCACGTACACAAGGAAACGGAAAGTCCGTAAGAAAGCAGTTTGTTGACAAGTCCTCAGTGCCAAACCCGGTAAAAGGCCTTAGAAATGTCCAGCGAGACCGTTTGAATCTCACCATAACGTTCCAGGCACCGCCTCCAAACATGCGTCACATACGCGAGAAGATCACTGCACGAGCGGCTCCACCGGAATCCGTACTGGCGGTCGTTATTGTTCTTCTCGAGGTATGTGAGCAGTTTGTCGTTGACAGAGCCACATTTCAGGGACATTTTAAAGAGCTTTGTCAAAACTGGAGCAATTTCTGTAGCACACCTCTGCAATACCAAGGCAGGTATTCCGTCAGGCCCACTAGCTTTATTAACATCGAGCCCCCGTAAGACAAAGAGTACATCCCGATGCCGTATCCTCAGCTTTTTCATATAGAAGCCGCAGTGAGGAACCGACGGCGGGATGGCACCCCGATCATCGAGGACCGAGTTTTCCGCAAACATTTTCCCTAAAAGGTTGGCCTTTTCGGTAGCAGTGTTTGCTAGTGAACCGTCAAGTTGCAACAGAGACATGTTTATATTTTGTTTTAGATGCTGAGTACTGTGTGGTGATGTATTTATTTTGAGAGCAGAGCTTTCACTACTTATCATTAATTAGCTCTCTATTTTCAAATTCAAATATTTTTTACTAAAGTTTTAAAATTCAGGCTAGTTTTTAATATGCAAAGATGATTGAAATAACACTTCGTTTCAACTGAATTATAACAAGAAACAACTATTTACGTCGGCGGAGATGGAAAATGGTGAGTTTGAATTAATTTATGGCTTAGTAAAGTTTGAAGTTTTTGTATGGAGTTTTTATGTTAGTTTATAGTTTTTTCTCATTAAACTCAAGTTAAGAACCTATGAACCTACTTTAAAAATAATTAATATATTCTATTATATATAAAATAGGTTATCCGTTTCTTAGTTTGGATTTAAAAAAAATGAAATAAAAACTTACCCTAAAATGAGTCCAAAATGTAAAACTTGTTTTTTAATCACGATCTCCTTTTATCCCAAATGTTTGATCAGACAAAGGGTATCAACTTCTGCACCTGAGAATGGAGTTGGTGAGCTAGGCTTGCTCTTGTAATTTAGGTATTTCTGTGAAAGTAAAATTTTTGATTTCCGAAATATTGAGGCAATTGATGTGGAACGATTTTTTTTTAAATAGGGTTAAGGAAACTAATACAATTCATTTTTACCTCGGTGTAGATAAATGATTACAATAATATTATAAATTCATACGAGTAAATACAAAATCAACTGACAGTCCGTTGCTAGGGTAAACAACTGCACACAGTTGAATAGAATTGTTAGATCGCCAGTAAAATCAACATTTACACGCTGATGCATCGTGTGGAGGATTATTTCCTTGTAATACCTGTTTCAGAGTAACACGAAGTGTGTTTAGATATAACTAACATAGTATTGCAACTTCAGCAGATCCGTTATGTAAATAATTTACACATGTTGTGTTTGCATAAAAACTAATAATTTCTTTTTATCTGTTATCAATTATCGTTTGATATGTTGAAATATAATTAAAATAAATACATACATGGTACTTACAATTTTTTTATATGTTTGAATATAACGTTAATATATTTATGTGAAATAACCACATAACCGCATTTATACATCCTACAGAATAAGTGTTTTCGAAATACCTGTTTTGGTAATTGCTATTAATAACTCGGCATAATTAGAATATTCTTTGAGATTTTCCAAGAATAATAATACATTTTTTGTTCCACGGATCAATGATTGAAATACCAATAACATTCAAATTAATTGATTGATTGAAACCGTCGCGTTGTTCGCAGAAGAATTGGATTAATATCGAGAATCAATGTACTAACTTATTTATTTATTATTTTACGTAGATAGATGTACATGGCAAATAACATATTGGGAAGAAATTTTGTAAAATAACTGATAACAATTGATAATATTTACAGCAACTGAAAAAACACAAATGCGAATAAATATTTGATATATTGACTGTTCCGAAGAACTAAAAAAGACTCAAATAATGTACGGTGTATTTTTTTGTGATTATTGTTTTTCTTTAATCTATCTACTGTATCTTATTAGTAGGTATGAATAATTTTATGTGACATTATTTAACAATTTGTTTGACTCTCCTCTACCCTTGCCAATTAACTATTTATTTATTATATGGCCGATGTTTGGAAGGTTATGGTGTTTATTTCTGGGGGAATTATAAATGTAAATTCAGTAATGTAATGTAATGTAATTAAATGTAATTTAAAGTAATTAAATGTAATTTAACGTAATTAAATGTAATTTAACGTAATTAAATGTTATTTAATTTAAGGTTTGTAAGGAGATTCCCTTTAAACTTTCAGAGGTTTTATTTGTGTACCAATAAATGATTCGATACTTTGAAGTCTATCCTGAAAAGCCAATAATAATTATTCAGATCAAAAACATTTTTTTGTATTGTTTTCTAAATCAAAGTACATTTTAGTTAATGTTTAATAAATAACGAACTCATTAAGACCGTGTCCGATGTTATTTGGCTTAGATGTAGTGGGTTAAAAACTTGACGAGGTTCAAATGAAAGCTTTTTGAATTATGCCTTTTTTACGAAAAATTACGTCATTAACAACTCCCAAATCGAAAAATGAAACCGAAAATACACAGAAAAGAAAAAGAGAAAGGTAGCAGCTGCGATTCGAACCCTGGACCTCATGGTCTATCCGGGACCTGCGCTCTATACCAACTGAGCTACGACTACACCAATCCATCCGGTCGTTTTTAACGGAATCATACTTCGACTTCTAAGAACTGTCAATATCATCCTCAATTAATACCCATATAGTTTTTGGCTGCTACCTTTTTATAACTACAAGATTCTGCCCGAATTATTTGTAATTTTTGTGGATAGTGTATCAGATATGTCTATCCTATTTTTACTTATATGGGGACATCAAATGAAATGTATTTATTCAAAAATATGTAAAAATGTTACAATATCAAACACATGTTTTGATATTGTAACATTTTATTCTTAAAATACATACTTTTATATCTTTATGTACATTAAATTTAAGATGTATACCCATTAAAAGCTGTGCCTGTGTAATTATAAACCGTGTAATCATTATAATCGCGCATTAAACGGTGGTTCGGTTCAATCGGGACTAACAGTTTTCATAAAATTATTTTTATGGCGACACGGAGAAACATTTATTGTCAAGTGTTTATTAAGGCGCATTTAGTGTTATTTCCGAAAACACTTCGCCTCTACGTTTCACACGATAAGTCTCAAACGTTTTTGTAACTATTAAATTGTAAATAGGCAATAAAAAAAACATCATGGTGAACCTTAAAATTCATCATTTACATTGAAAAAACAAAACAAAATAAATACACTACTATTAACTATGATGGAGTATTACACATAGGTACATTTATACAGGATATATCAGCACGCGCCCCAAAATACTTAAACAAGCGATTCCTGAGTTCATTTGAGATTAAAATGATATCTAATTTTTTTACTCCAAAAAAACTCAAAAATCGCTGCTTTATAGTCTGCCGGGTACTGACACGATCTGTATAATTCTCACTCGAATAAAACATGCGCTTGGTTTTACTCTAGTACTTTTTATGTATTTGTAAAATATGTAGGACACAACCTTTGTCAACGCTTTTAAAAACAAATATGTTAAAAGAATGATGTTTTTATGCATATAAAAATACAAATTCAATAAATTAAATACATTATCTGCTATATTTTATTCAAACAGAACGTGATTATCACCCCCCCTTCCCACTCTTCTCTGCAATAAACCTTATGTTATGACCAGCGTTGTGGAGCATTATTCATGAATATAATTT
>JAHDVE020001968.1:0-20066 GCA_022606495.2 Halesus radiatus | reverse complement strand
TTTAATAGAAATTTATCCTGATTTTTTTTAAAGAAAATACATCTGATAATACATTTCAAACATAAATTACAATTTTTAAAAAATGATTACTATTTTTTTTAGATATTAAGATTATAAATATAAAATATGGAATTTCCTTTTTGTTTATTTTTTCAAACAACGCTAGCATTTGGAAAAACTGTAATCACCACAACCTTCACACTGTGGCTTTCCACGTTCTGGAACAACATCGTGTCGGTGTGGAACAGACCGAGTTCCACGTGGTTTATAATATCCCGCAAACTGGTGTACACTCCTGCAGCCAGGCCCAACTATTTCGTCAGCGAGAAGGTGAAATCGCTCGCTTTGCTTTCTCGGTTGAACATCACCATCACGTAACGATCTCCTGACAGCTTTCCGGCCCAGTAGTCTCTTGCACCAGTCGAGTAAACTTCTTGTTTTACTCTCTTGGCCTGAATGCCCAGTTTGTCCTGATTTACTGCGATGACTTCTTCGTTACCCAAGATTTTGAGGGTGTCTGCAGTCATTTTGGTCAGATCGCATCCGATCAAAAGAGGAGATTTCAAAGCCGCCCACAAAGCGAAATGAGCTTGGTATTCGTTTGTAGTCATTTTGCCGTTCCCAACCTCAAGCATATCGGGATCATTCCATCCTCCAGGACCGGCGTATTTTTCAAGTCCGACCTGTTTATCCAGAATGTTAACGAAAGAAGTCCAGCTGTCAGAAATATCTCCAGTGGTCCTCCACGAATTACCAACGGCTCCCGCCCAGGTAGCAGGGTTCTCGACTCCCCATTCGCACATTGAGTAATAAATCGGTCTTCCAGTTTTATTTAATGCGTCTCTCATCACAGGGTATCTGATTTTGGGAGAAGTGCCATCGGTGTTGCAATTATCAAACTTCAGGTAGTCCACTCTAAGGATTTTAATAGACATAAAGTGAAGAAGGAAGAATAGATGTTAAAGAAGGAATGCAAGTACTTCCATTTAGCGTATGTCTGGGCGTCGATAGTTTCATAGCCGAGTCCGCCTGGTCTGCCTTGGCAAGTCTTGAGACCAGCATCACTATATAGTCCATATAATAGTCCCTTGGAGTGAATGTACTCTCCCAACGCAGCCATTCCGCTGGGGAAGTTCTTGTCTTGGATAATTTATTTTGTGGTGGTATTTCTGCTTGCCTATGTAAAAAAATAAAAATAAAATAAAAATATTTTATAGAGAATTTAAACAAGTTTTTATGTTGATACCTGCCAGCAGTCATCAAGATTAACATATTTGTATCCCTTGGCAGCGAGCCCAGAAGAGACAAGTTGGTCTGCTGTTTTTTTGATGAGGTCCTCGTTGATCGCACAGCCAAACTTGTTCCAACTGTTCCAGCCCATAGGAGGAGTGAGCCCTACTCCATTGTCGATAGCGAAGGCAGTGGATATGAGTATTAGGAAAATATACGTTATCATCATCATTGTGTGGAATATTCAAAAAATAATATATATTAAAAAATGTGTATGTGTGTGTGCAACTAAAGTTATAATTATAAAATAAAAGATATTAAAAAAAATGTATATATAATTGTTAAAAAATATGGATGGTAATAGTTTGGGATCTGGCAATAAATATCTATAAATATATATATATATAAGTTTGTATAAAAAAAGATATATATGAATGATAATATCAATAAAAAATTAGACAAAACATCACATTTGTAATGAGTCAAAAATATATACATACATATTTGGATAAAAATAATAAATAAATAAATCATTTAATTTAAATTTAATAAAATATAATATAATTACATCAAATTATATTCCATGTTTAATTCATTATAAAAGAGTCGAGTTTTTAGAGTAGACATTTCATCAGAATCCATTTGTAACAACAACAGTAATGCAGCCCTGTTAGTTCAAATATCTATTAACTATATACATCTTGTCTACAAAACCTCTTCTCGTGTTTTGTTTTTTAAATTCTGCTTCTACTACATTCATCTATAATCTCTATATCGTGTTTGAGTTTTTTCTTAAGTGTCTGCATATAAAAATATGATTAAATATATATATTATTCTTCTTTATGCTTAGCCTAAATATTTTTATTAAAAAGTGTTCAAAACCAGATGATCAATAAAAACTAGTCTATTTGTATTATATTTATTTTAGAATCCACAATAATATTTTCAAAAATGACCTTTTTGGGCAAAAGGGTTCAAGATTGCTAGCAGTTGCCCATCCTCTTCACTCTGGGAAGGCTGTGAGATTTACTCGATTTCCGACTCCTCGCCTGCCAACTCTTCCATTATCGTGTTGAAGAAATCGTTCAGTTGGGACTTCCTTTTCAGGCGCTCCTGTTCTTCCTGCTCCTTCGCCTTTCTGACTTTTATCGCTTCCTGCTCTTCCAATCCTGCGGCCAACTCGATTTACTCTTGACTGAATCTGTTTTGGAGCGCGAGATCGTCTCGAGTCATTTTTTTTCTCATTCCGTTTCTGATCTCGTGCACTTGCAGATTCCTTGTGCTGATGATATCGTATTTGAAGAATTCCGAGATGTTTGCTATTTTCTATTCTCTTTTAACTAATGTGTTCGGATGTACCTTTCCCTTTCGAATCTACTCAGTGTAGTTGTAGTCCAATCCCACGACTTTGTCCAGCTCTTCCTTAGATAGTCCGAGCATGTTGTAGTTTTTCTGGAGCACTTCATCGTTTTCCAAGTATTATAACAGACCTGATTTCGAATTGTAAGTTTTGGCCAAAAGAAAAATTGTGCACACCCTCCTCACATCATCTGCGTAGGTGGCAGGGACGTTGGCTTTGAAGGTATTGATTGTTCGCAGCTTCTCGACTATCTGGTCCAGGCCTTCCATCTGGATCATGAAGTTGACGGACTTGTAGATTCCGAGCAGTTTGATATTGTCAAGATAGTCGCATCCCGCCAACACGCAGCAAGCGATTCGACTAAAGACGTCCATTTGCAGCCACTTGAACGGAAGTTTTTGTTCCTTTGTTTGCAGACTTTCGGGCACAAATTTGTTGATGTCCACGAAATCGCATTCTCCGTTGATGTTTAGTTTGAATATGACGCTGACTCCGTAAACCAGCAAATCCGAATCCTCTGAAATGGCGAAATCGACAGCCCCGATTTTAACGAGTTTTGCGATTTGCGGGTCGGATTCATAGGGGGCGACCATAAACTCGACTCCTTTAGCGCGAAGACATTCGAAAGTCGTGGTGATTATTTTTTAATCGATGGTCAGACAGCGCGAAAAATATTTTTGCGCTTCGACAATATTGTCGTTCTCCATGCAGTCCAACCCCTTTTTGCGATTCTCCGCCTTGGCTTTCTGTCTCTTGAGGTTGGTCAACGATTTGCCTGCGATGCTTCGCCCATCGAAGACAAGGATTGGCGTGATGCCGTAGTAGTTGAGGAGTTCGAGCATCTGGAAGATGTAATGCATGTATTTGGTAGAGTCGATGTCCTGGTTGATCTCGTAAGAGCATGTGTAGATGCCTTTGTACAGCCAGGCAAGAGCGTCGACTGCGACTTTTTTCCCTCTGAAAGTTGAGATGTGTTATTTATCGGTTATAGGTCTCAGAAACTTGAGGAGGTTTTAAATTCCCATTTCGCGTGTGTTTTCGAGGTATTTGTATATGTGATTATTATTTTTATTAAATTAATATATATGAATTACGTATATGTCTAAAATTCCTATATTTCTAAAGTCCTAAAAATAAAAATACTACATTTGTATTTAATGAATTTTTTATATATATATATTAACCATTATAATTTGATTAGATAAAAATGGCGCATTTAAAAAAAGATAACATTGGAGATTGTAAATATGAAATAATACCTGATTACTAAAGTAAAATTAATCGGTAATAATACAATTTGGGATAGAGTTTGATATAATTCAAAATATATTTTTATATTAAACAAATAATTGATAAGTATTTCTTCTCCAGTTTTTTTTTTGCGTTAATCTGAGATGTATTTAATAAAAAGTGGAATTGAAAAAAAAATAGGAGTCCATAAATGATGTATGTTTTTTTTTTTATTATGTTTTATTTGAAATTTAATAATTTATACTTTTATTAAAATTAAACTTAATTTTTATTCAAGCTCCGAAATATATATATATTCACAAAGATATATAAATTGGGAATAAAATAAAAAAAATAGGATGATCACAGATGTATCTGAACTTTTTTGAAAGATATTGTTTAGCCATTTGGTGGAATAATATCTCAGGGGCCTAAGTTATGAGAATAATTATCAGTTAAAGTATATAGACTCATAATCCTGTTTGACTGTTCGACTTTGATGAAGAGCCAACGATAGAGTGGTCTAACGGGTTCATTTTGGCAGATTATTAATCACATCGTCACAAAAAACGGTAAGCCGTCAGGTCAGGATTTAATTAAACCGAGAAGGAATAAAAAATATTGTAGTTTTTTAAGAGTGTGCAAATTTATTTTTATCAGTGACGGAAAAAACAGTTATACAACTTTATAAATCGAAAAAATCAAGGTACTGAAGCGAGTATACATCATCAAGCCATGTGCATATCGGAGGGTTATATGCCTTCAGTGAAGCGCCACATTGTGTATAAGTTGGGTGGGAAATCAGTTGATAACATTTGCTTCAAACAATATTAAAATGGTAATACTTAGAAAAGTGTTTCACACTTTATATATATATTATTTGGTATTCAAATTTCAAGTTATATCATCAGAATATAACATATTTTTTTTACGAAAGTTAATATAATTATATTGAGCAAGATAAAGGATGTTCAGGTCGAAACTATTACTAAAGTGTTTAAATCCATTTTAATTTGGGGGAGGCCTGTGGAGATCTATTGACTAGATATTTGTGCGACAATTATAGCTTCGTTGAAGGGTATTCATTCGAAATTCCTTGCTAATTTAGCCGAAGTTTATTTTATGAGATTATGTAGATTGAACGATGAATGATTTTTTCCCCATATATTGTACCAGTTCAGTGTGTTCAACTACTTGGAAACTGTCGCAGACTTCAAAATCATTGCTAATTATAATGATATCCGATGCCCACATATAAACTACAATACTATTTCATTCCATTAGAGGTCTCAATATCAACTAAAGGAGCCATATTAAAGAAACTCGACTTCTTCGACGGAAACTCTGCTTGTGATCGAGCAACGATATTATAAAATCTGATCCAGATCTCGATCACAGGAACTGTATGAATTGGATATTTGGTTGGCTTAGGATTCCATTCATATGGATCGGCCGAGAAGAATAGCCAATCCATGTATCGCATAAAATACTCGCACCGATTAACAAGAAAGTGGTCTATAGTCTCGTTTATTCTGTATTGTATTTATTTAAATTACATTAATATGGATGGTGCTTTAGATAAGAGTCATATTATTTTTTTTGTAGATATTTTTCCATCGATGTGAAGAGCAGGAGCTCGACAGTATTTCGTGAGTTTAACTACTATTATTCAGTGGGATGGCTATCAATTTTATATTCGAAAGACTAATTCTCCCTCAGTTATGCTTCAAGTCCGCTACAAAAATCTTATTCAGAAATAGTCTCGGCTAAGATATTGCCTAAAACACTTGAGACTCTTATAATTTATTCGTAAACAATAAAGTAACTGTAGAAAATGATCAGAGACGATCTCTGTTGGGATATCAGTTAATATCATGAATATCAAAGCCTTTGAGTTGGATGGGGAAGAAAATACATGATCAAACTAGACTTCGATGTGGTATACTTAAATAGTTTAGTTTTTTGTATATCGATTTTGATAATTTATTATTTGCTAATTTAAAATCAACATAATTTTGATGTGATATACTTAAATGATTGATGTTGTTTATCATTTGTTCATTTAAAATCCACACAATTTTAATATGGTATACTTAATTAATTTGTTTTATTGAAATTTGTTTTTTTATCATATGATTTCAAAAACAGAGTCTGATCTGCGTTAATGCGTTCAGAATATTGTCTTTAAGTACAATAATGATGAAGCACCCGAGTTACAAGAAGAGCTCACGCAGTTAGTGGAGGAAGTGGTTCAAAAACCTAACGAACTCGAGGCATTGATAAAGTTATCCTTTGGAAAATCCAACCCTTTGACAAAAAACATGATCAACGATTTCAAAAACGATGCTAATTTCCGAAGAATCCTCACTTTGAGTAAAATCAAACTCATTCACTCCTTCACCTCTTTAGTGCTTCCACAAAGGGACAATAAAAACTCCCTCTGCTACTTCACCTTCCAAAAGAGTGACTGGATATTCACAGACATTGCTCGCTAAATTCAAGAGTCAGAAAAAAAACTCATCTGTTAAGCTCTGGCG
Source organism: Halesus radiatus (assembly GCA_022606495.2). Taxonomy (NCBI): domain Eukaryota; kingdom Metazoa; phylum Arthropoda; class Insecta; order Trichoptera; family Limnephilidae; genus Halesus; species Halesus radiatus. The sequence goes on along the minus strand of JAHDVE020001968.1, from coordinate 13,708 downwards.
AAATTTGAATGCCCATAGAATTTTCTCACTATCCTCTACAACTACATTTTGGATTTTATGACTCGTCGCCTGGACATCGTCGAGTTCGTCAAGCTGATAAAGTAGCAAGCATTTGATAGCGAAAATTTAGAGAAGAAAGGCAGTGAATTACTGAAGAATCTGACAGCAACGGATATGGTTGCGCTATTTTCAAAGCTGAGTGGGTCAAAATCATATTTTGGCGATTTGTTACATCGAAATCGCTTCCCCATTCCCCTCATTTTCAAAACCCTTACTTAAAACGGGTTCTAAGAGTTTTATCAGCCAAATTTACTCGAACAAGTTCTCAGGATAAAGGATTTCGCACTCGTTACGAGTTTCGGGTCGTCTGGAACTGTTGGAAAAGGAAAAACCTGTTTTTTAAAATAACAGTATTTTCTAAAATAAAAGAATATGAACACCAACTTTTCTGAGTTTCACGAAGGGGCAGTCGATCTTTACACTGCTGTCCCGGTCCTCCATGGCGGTAAGAACCTGATTGTCTCAGATTTTCAAGGAGATTGGGATAGACGATCGGAGAGATTGAACAGGACATTGGAAATGTGCATACAAATGTCTTGTATTGTATATTTTCATATCACAGAGTCAGAGTTTGCTTCCCAAGATTTTGTTAAAAATGTTTAAAAGAATTTGAGTCCTCGCCTTAAGCAGTCAAAAGGACTCGTCTTTATTTTGGTCAGAGACAGTGCAAACAAAGAGTTGGTTCGAAAATTCTTGAATTTTTAAGCCATCACAGTACCGAATATTTCTTCAGGGGAAATTCCTCCATAATTCACTAAAGTCAATAAGAAAATATTCGATAATATCAATTCATTTAAAGCAACTCCAGAAAAACTTGAGTTCTCTTACTTTCACTCAAGCGATATCTCGAAACCACTCACTTAACGAAAGGGGAAACTCTAAAGAATCATCTCGATTCTAAAAAATCATAAAGACAGGAGTACCTTCTACAAGACCATGTTTCCAATGCTGCACAACATGTTCGAAATATCCATAAAACGCAAAAACATACTGAGTCTCCAAGACAAGTTGGATCGGAAAATTGATACCGAGCAATTGTATAACCAGATTGTAAAAGAAAAAGAATTCATAAAATCCCTACAAAAGTTAACATTCGACTAGAGCAGATTATTAAAAGAAGTGAAGAACGAGTTGAAGCAGGATTTCAGTCTCGTCTCGCCCTTGTCCGATGCTTTGACCTTGTGGAGGAACAACGAAACCGAAAGTATTGAGAATTAGCTGAGCTAAAAAAGAGCGAAACACGCCTCGTCGAAGGATTAAACAGACCGATAGAGACTGAAAAAATCTATCGACTAATTGGTGGGAAAGTTGGAGACGTACGATGTGTCGATTGACACCATATTCGCCGAAATGGTTTCCAAACATAGTGGCTCTCCAAAGAAACAAGAGCCAGACGAAAATGCGAATCTGATCTCGGAGTATTATAATGGACTTTGCAAAACCTTGACCCCTATCAATTTGATCGAAGGAAAGACCCTCGAGTTCGGAAACGAGTATCTGTCCGACCTGTTTTAAAAACTTAGTGACTCAGCCGTCTATAAGGGTAAAGAGATTTTTGTGATTTCAGTCATTGGAGCCCAGTCGTCGGCCAAAAGCACGCTGATGAACTACCTCTTCAACTGTAGTTTCGCCACATCCGCTGGGAGATGCACCAAAGGAGTCTACTTCACAATCGTGGAGTGCAACAACAAAGTCATCGTTGTTATTGATACAGAAGGACTTTTGTCGGTGTCTGCAAGGGACAATATTTTCGATGTGCAGATCGCCAGCTTTGTGATGCTCATTTCCGACCTCGTGATCATCAACAACAAAGGGGAGATTAACACCACTTTGAGAAACTTGCTGGGAGTCTGCCTCTACGCCGTCCACGAACTCAATTCAAACAAATCAAGCGAAGTTTATCAGCCAAATCAGATTATCTTTGCGATCCGAGACCAAACCGATGAGGGAACCAACAAACAGAGGCAAATGCTGGCAGAGATCATCGATCACTTGAAACATAACTCGAGGATCCAATACGATAAGTACATGAAGTTTACAGATTCCGACATTTTCCCCCTCCAGTCCGCCTTTATGAATCAAAACATTGGCTTAGTTTGCATCCAATAGGCGAACAACTGTTTCGGCAAGTCGATCCTCGCTTTTCGTTCAAAGGTCGTAGATTCGCTAAAAAATCCGAAAAACAAAAATCTTTATCATTTCTACAGGAATTCAGAATAGAAATGGAAAGCCATAGTAAATTGCGGCAAAAACATCTTTAACTTCAAATGTATGCTGTAGATTCAAGTCAAAGAGAGGATGGAAGAAGCGTTAGACAAAATAAAGGAGGATCATAGGGCACGCGTTCAAAACAGACAAAAGTAAATAATAAAATCGTATGAGAATAATTTAATCGGACACGAGAACCAAATTGAATCAAACCTCAAAGAATTATTCGAAGAGGGTAAAAAGCAGATGAAGAAATAATTCTAGAAGCAATTTGAGGGGGAACAACTCGAATGGATCGAATCGTTCGAATCACAGATTGACGTCTTTAATAAGAGACTTTACGATATTTGCCTTGATCGACTCAAGTAAGACATCTCCCAAGTAAAAAAGAGAGCGAAAGACAATTTTTTCAGATAAATAATTTCCGAAAAAATTCAAAACGGCTTGATAAACGACACAAAAATTGAAATAATTCATTTAATCATCAACAAGAAGGCAGAATAATTGCTTTATTAAAATAATAAGGAAGTACAATAGTTAAACGAGACATTGAAAACTAGACTAGGACAAAATAAATAATCATTTGGCATTAAAAGGTGTATCATAGAAGAGCTGCAAGAATATTTCAAAGAAGAGAACGCCCCAGGAGTCACAATTGACTAGCTTTCGAAGTAACATTAGGAAATATAAGGGCTTCTTTCATCTAACAGCTCGTTACAGAGATTATATGAGTTATTTGAAAATTATAACTTTTTTGGTCATGATAAAGCGAATGGTGTCTGCAAGAGGATCAGAAAATATGTGGATTAGTCCAACAAACAAATTTAAAAAATCGTTGATGGCTCGGCAATCAAGTTTCATGAGGAAATAAGTTATTTAGTGAAAAGTATTGCCATCGACCTCGTATCGATCTATAACTAATTTTATCGTTAAATCAGAGAACTAGTGAAACGGTCAAGATTTAGTAGTGATTTCAAACTCCAAAATAGACAAATTACTATTGGAAGGTTCATTGCGAGTCTTCCAAAAAAGATCGAGAAGAAGTTATTAGAGAACCAGTTGAGGATAAGATAAAAATAAAAACAATAAAGACTAACTATAGTCGACAATATGAAGAAGTAGATAAAGTTTAGCATTGAAGCCATGGGGGATGCTGAAAAAATAGCAGAACTTTGGATTGAGCTGATGATTACATCATAGGTCGACAAGAATTATAATACCTCAAAAAAGACGCTAAAGAATTGTTTGGATAACGTGAACGCCAACCTAAACCCTTAAAAATTGTTAAAAACAGCAATCGCTCACAGCTTCGAGGCGAAAGGAACAAGCAAAGACAGACTCGTCAAATGCTTTAAAGTGGTAACCAATATCAATAAATACGTTAAGTAATTGGTGTACGACGAGCCGAATGTGAAAGACTTGGATCAGAAGATAAACACCGAACGGAAAAATATGTTGATAAAAAATAAGGATAGCCTGGAGAAACTGAAAAAAGACCTCGCAAAGTGCAAATAGGCTCACAGTAAATAAAAAACCGTAGGATATTACGGGAAGCTCTTCAACATCGATTTGAAATACTATGATAATCGGAAAAACAACTCCATTTTGTTGACCATACTCGCAATAGCTGCTAAGAAAATTTCAATTGATTTTATCAAGTATCTCTCCCAGGGATAAAAAAAAGTGAAAGAAAAAGAACTGATTCTCTAAAAAATAACGAGATAGTATTTTAAGAAAACTATCGAACCCTCGGTGATCGGGTGCCAAGCCCGATGTCCTTATTGTCAGATAAAATGCAAAAAGAGTGAAAACCACTTGGATGGACACGAAGCTCTAGTGGGATCTCACGTCACTAATTGCTTTGCAGGATATAAAATGGTTGGTACTAACGTCCGTAGCGAGTTTTTTTGTTTTACTGAAAAGACTGTGAAATCAAGCATGGTCTTCCTATAAGGTAAGGGATACCGTTTTTTGGATTGGATCGAAACATCCAATCCCCGGTGGTTGGCACACTTCAAATCTGGAAAATACAGCGGAGAGTAAAAGAAACAGGAGTGCGAAAAAATCTGGAGATGCATTGGGAACATGCTGGTCAAGTATGCCTTCTATGATACAAAAACGATCAATAATGTAAAGCCACAAAAGTAAGAAATTCCGCTGACCGATGAAGACATTAAGTACTATAAGTTGGAAAACTACGATAATGATTTATATTGAATTATTATTATTTATTTGATATTTAATTTAATAGCATATAAATAAATAATAGATCTCATATATTTTATATCAATTGTTTTTTATATATATATTATATATATAACCCCTCAGAATAACATAATCCAAAGTAACAAACTGCCATCGATGGTCTTTTTACAATATATTTATTTATAAATCTATAAAATTTATTCAACAAATTGATTCTTTAACGTGTTATATAATTAATTTTTATGGATACAATTAAGGCAATTTGATATTCACAAAGTTATTATTCAAGTCATATTGTCCATATTACGATGGTTCTTAAATACCTTTTTTACAAACAAAAGTTAGTCGACTATGCTAATCTTGATTTCAATGTCAATTTATAGACACATGTTTGCTTATAACTCTGAATCCGCATTTACATACTACCAATATATATTTTATTTTTTGTATAATATGAGGTCAATAATTTTTTTTTACTGGCAGTTTAATTAAATCACTAAAATTAAAGTCAAATCAAAAAATAATATATTTCTCGAAAGTTAGTTTTTATATTATCCACAAAAAAATAATAGGATTTAATAAATAATATTCTTATTTTTTTATTTTTAGAAAAAAAGTCAATAAATAGTTTTAAAAAAATATACATATAATTTAAAAAAATTGAACTTATTATCAACTCATCAGATTTATTGATACTTTCATTGTTCAGTTGCATTTAGAATCTAATAAAATATCGCTCTATTCTCTGAATACGCAGAAGGAGGGGAACCAGGTCAACAATCTATATTGAATAAACTTTATTTTACTTGACAAAATATCCTTCTCACAAATTCTTAAAAATGTTGGTAGGCACAATGCTTTCCTTTTTCTCCCATATCCACGTTAAAAATAAAAAAAAAGCTCAATAACATATTTCCGATGGAAAAAAATAAGAATGTTTTTTTTGCTCTAATTAAGTATAAAAACCAATTCGAGTGCTAACATTACAAAAATTAAATATTAACTAAAAAATATATCATTTATCTAATATGAAAATGTTTCATATTTTGAAACCCCAATCAAGCCTGACAAACACAAAAAAAAAATCTTATTGATTTTTACAGGAGTTCAGAATAAACGTGGAAAGCGATAGTAAATTGGAAAATAGAAACTGATTTTCTCAAGCATGCCAATTAAGAAGAAAAAAACAAAAGAGATCCTTCTCTAAATAATAACAAAATAATATTAGGAGAAAAATATTGAGCCTTCAGTGATCAGGTGACAGGCTCAATATCCTTACTGCCATTGAAAATGCAAAAAGAGCGAAAGTCACTCAAATGGGCATGAAGCTTTAATCGAATCTCACGTGACTGCCTGTTTTAGTGGATCGAACATTTATTAGGCTGACATTCGGAGCGAGTTTTATTATTATCCTGAGGAGATTGTCAAAATGACTGGTGTAATTTTTTAAGGTAAAGAATACCCTTTTTTTAGAGTGGATCGAATTGTAACATTGGAGAATACAGTGACATGCTGATCAAATATGCCTTTAAGAGTTAAAAAATTATCAACAACGCAATAACTCAAAAGTAGAATTATAAGATGGAAGGTTATGAATCAGGATTTATTTTAAATGGTCATTTATTTTATATTCAAAAAAAGTTGACCTTTCTCAAGCTCCATTTTTAATTCATTTCTGACCAACAACAGTACATAAATTGCCATCTGATAAATCTACCTCGTGCCGATGGTCTTGACAAAATGTATTCATTATCAAAGATTGTGCATTTTAAAAAAACAAATTAAATGTAGTCTTAAAAAATCGATAAACCGATAACAAGTCTTCAACCTACTTTTTGAAGTTTGTTTTAAGTATTCAATTGTGATAATTTGACATTATCAAAAGTATTCAAATCATATCGACCATATTGTCACGACAGAGCCATACTTCGGTGTACTCACCAAAGCTGAGATAGGTGTGAATATGTTTATCGCCGAATGTAACAGCAACAGGTGAGGAATAAAGGTTAACTATAGTCTTAATTTACTGGCATGCCTATTACCTCAGCTGATATTCTTCTTTTTAACTCTGTTTGTTCAATTACTCTTTGATGAACACAGATTATTTTATATTGCCATTATTAAATTTTAATCTTGATTCTAAGAACAGTAATCCAATTTTTTCTCACGCTTTGTATAATAAATACTAGGTCAATAAATTTGATGGCACTTTAATCAATAATAATAAGTCAATATAAATATGAGTCAAATCCGAATAATACACTCCAAAACATCCATGGAAGTAGTTGACAAGAAAACCCTAGCATCATTTTTCGTCCATAAGAGTTCAAATTTGATAGTATATGCTCATTCGATTCACTTAAAGAAGCTGGTGCATTTCTTCCTGATCCTTCATCTTTAATTCTCATCAATTTCTGTTCTCCATGCAGTCCAACCCTTTTTTGCGATTCTCCGCCTTGGCTTTCTGTCTCTTGAGGTTGGTCAACGATTTGCCTGCGATGCTTCGCCCATCGAAGACAAGGATTGGCGTGATGCCGTAGTAGTTGAGGAGTTCGAGCATCTGGAAGATGTAATGCATGTATTTGGTGGAGTCGATGTCCTGGCTGATCTCGTAGGAGCATGTGTAGATAGATGCCTTTGTACAGCCAGGCATTTCCCTCTAAAGGTGGAGATGTGTTATTTATCGGTTATAGGCCTCAGAAACTTGAGGAAGTTTTAATTTCTATAGGATGTCTGAGTGTACATTTGTAGTTATCTATGGATATTTCTATAAATAAGTACATGTATGGACATACATAATTTTTGGTATAATCAAAAGAAGTATAAGGTAGAGGGTATTATCTTGTAATTTTCAAATCGTGTAAGGTAAGTTGGAAATAATAATTATTATTAAAATCATATAAATTTTAATGTATAGATAGAGTTTTTTTCAAGTTATGTATTTCAAATTATAATATTATGCTATTTTACAAAACAATTGCTGTTTGCTGTTTATTGATTCTGTATTATATGTATATTGAAATAGTCAAATACAAAAAATATATCTTGCATTATAACCATTCATATTTTCATGATTTTTTATATTAAACAATCCATGCTCATTTGATAATATATTTTTACAATGTTTTAAATATATTTAATTTAAAAAACTTTATATAAAAAAAAATGAAATCCAACAACACACTGATGGATAAACTCAAGAAGTTTTAATTTGCTGACGATATCGATATTTCAGAAGAAATTGCTGAAGTTGTCAAGCAATCAGATAACTTAAACCAGTTTATTTAAATTATTGCAGAAAAAACTAATACTGACCCGCAAGTTATCCAGAATAATATCGAGGGGATGACTTGTGTCATTAATGCCTTGATTCTCTCTAACAAACTACCGACGGACAGATCCAAATTTGAAGACGACGACTTGGCACTTTTTTAAGGTATCAGAAATCAACCCTAAACCATCATCAAGCATGAGATCGCAAAAAAATGTGCTTAAATTTAGGGTGAGACTAAAGCGCTCCTAATAAGTATTACAAAGGAAATCCATATCTACCACTTTGTGAAGTTGCTGAAAGCGAAATCTCAAGTCATTGAACAGTTGATCAGAAAAAAGAATACACCATAAAAATAGTTTATTGAAGCCATTAACAGTCTACCCGCTTCTCAACAAGAAAAAGTTAAAGGAGCTTTGCTATAATTTGGATATTTGGGTCAACCCACCAAAACATTATCAGGAAGATGCGAAATCATATTTGAAGACGGCAGAACATAAATCATTGACTACGTTCTTTCTGACGACTCCCAAAGAATCCTCAGACACTTTGGATTAGATAAAAATGGGAGATCCTACCAAGTCATATTGAAGGAGGCAGACTGTAAACCCTTAAATAAGGCACTGTAAGGGCCCTTGAGTAATTTTTTGACTGATTTACAAGACATTCAGCTTGAAGTCTATTAAGCTCATAAAATAGTTTATGGAAAACAGGTACATCTGGTCAAGGCAGAAAGGTTTTTAAATATCAGGCAACAGTTTTCACTCCTTGAAAACGACTATTTCGTGGATCCTGTCGATTTTTCAGTGGTCTTGAATGAAGAATAAATAATTTCAAGAGAAATGAGGGTTGAATCCTGCCTCAAAACAAAAATTCTTCTCTTTGACTCTGATGTCAGCATGACCTTACCCTTGAGTATGACCTTGAATAATATTCGCTCAAATTTCAATTAATAAAGTTTGATTCCATACTTGAAACTGAAAAATATGCACAATGTTCTTCAAGGAGAAATTAAATTATAGTAATTGATGGGTAAGATTGTAAATGAAGGAGGATTAATAGTGTTCAGCAAGATCATCAACTATGCAATACGATTTGATTCCTTAATGGGGAGCGAAAACATTGAAGTTTCCATGAGGTGGTTTGACACTATAGGAGAACTTAAGCGAAAAATTGAAGAGAAGCTCAAAGTGCCTTTTGGAGATCAAACCCTGATAAAAAATGGGCGACAATACAATCAAAACTCCCAGATGATTGGGGATCTATTTAAAACAAGTTCAGCAGCAAACCCAATTTATTTAATTAGAAGTTGTAATCAATCAACTTTTGACTCTTTTGAAGCAAAAAAGATTCTGAGCATTAAATGCGAGAATCAGGAATTCAAATATGTATAATATTCTAAAGAAGATGATTTTCTAACGATTAAACGAAAATGCGATATTTCCGAGGAACTGATAGACAAATACGCTATCAAATTAAATTAATAAATCAAAAATGACGAGGAGAAGGTAGGCGATATCAAGGAAATGACGGTACTCAAGATAGTATCCGTTTGCAAAATCCTTGTCGACTAAAAATGCAACATTTGGAGAGGATTCGAACGATTAACTCCAGTTTCAATTGTTCGAAATACATTAAAACTCGATGACTTTATATTTGAAGATATAAAGGGAAAAATCATAAGTAATGAAAATGAGCTCTTGACATAAAATCTAAAACTAAAAAAATGCATCGAAGTTCAAATAAGATGCAGAGATAAAAATTGGCAAGGAAGGTACCCCTTAGACAGGACAGTCAAAAATCTTATCGAAACGGTGGTCACCGATCTCAATCTGAAGCCTCGAACGTATGTTCTGCTCCATCGATTGTCTCAGGATATACTACATCCTCACAATATAATTAAAGAATATCTTAACGAGGAGAAGACTATCTGTTTGGATATGTTTTACCGGATTATTTTCGGCACTGAAGTCATTAAAATATCGAGAAGCTGTCAGTCATTAGAATCAATCACCAAACTAAACATTACTCCTTTCAAAATTATACAGCAGTAAATATAGCGAAGCTAAGAATTGATTGGGAAATATCTGAAGTGGTAGATCAATAATCAAGGTGATGGTTCTTTCGGTGAGTTGAAATAATTCGATAAAACGTTAGAGGAACTCGGCCTTTAGTTAGGAACTTATCGACTCAGGATCACCGAAGAAGAGAATCTCGAGTATTATGGTTTTAGAGAAATTCAACCTATTGAAGATTGTTGGTTCCTCTAATTCTTTGTTGAAAACGATGAAGTTTTTATTGAAAATATGAAAAAATATGACTTTCCATCCCCAGCCTATGAAAAAACCTTTCGAAGTTTCGCTCTGGGATACATCTTTAGTGCCATCAAAAAACATTGTTAAATCGACACCAGCCTCAATTATATTAAGGCATTGGTTTCAAAATCAGGCTATTAAGCAATGTTGTGGAAAGGACCCGACCCAAATGAACCATCTTTCTTTAAACAGTCTTACGTACTTCATAACATCCTAAACTCTGTCTCTCCACTTGTAAGAATCAAAATCATGGACCTCTATAAAAAGACTGCCCCACTTCCGCTTCTCTTCCAAGACGGTCAAAAGCATCGGAAAGATTTTCTGCAGTCTCACTTTTGGATCAACACCAAGTCCTTCAACATTTTATCGATTGAATTGGGCCCTCCGGTAGTTGGAAAGTCCCGCCTCCTCAACAAATTCTTCGAAACAAATTTTCAGGAGAGGACTTCTCGACATCCTCTCTGTCATAAGTCGATGTTGATCCAATACAATGTCTACAGGTCATAAGAAATACCGGTGAATATCCTGGATGCTTCGACAGGATGCTTATCGGCAGAATAAATAAAAATCCATCTCTAATCTATCAATTTGCTGATCATCCATACAGTTCAATCTGAATAGGAGATCTCCTACTGGCTGGAAAGCGCAAGGAAGATCCCAATAATTATTTTCCACAGAGATGTGATCGAAGCTAAGAGTAGAAGTCAGATCCAAAAGAGAGAATTGGCTGGCAATAGGATAATTTCATTTAATGTGCCTGAACCAACAAACAATAACATGAGTCACTATGAATTTAAGTTTAGCCAGATTGCCAACCAATGCCATCAGTTTATTCGTTAACATTATATCAATTGCTCATCAACTTTTGGAAAATAAATGTGGCGTTTCTCAACGTATCTCAGCCAAAACAAACATAACAACAATGTATTTGACAATTAACTCCAGAACATTTAGGCTAATTTTTATCAAATTAATGTCGTGAACATTTTTTATGCATAAAATAGGCTCAAATAGCAAGTGCAGTAACGTTAAATTGAAAGTGATAGTGATGGAAGAAATAAAGGGCCTCATATATATAAAAATATTGTGTCACTATTGAACTTCTTGAATAATTTGCCTACAAATGAAAAACAACCTGCGTTTATTCGCGTCAAAGCATTCTTTTAATCCACCAGATCAGCTGCGCTTTCTAAATTCTCTGGTATTGTTACATTCCAAAAGCTGTTAGGCACCTCAAAATAATAGGCTGAGAAATGTATAAAATGTTAAGGACTCCGTTAGTTTAATTAGTCATTTAAAAAAATTGACTTGAAATAGACGAGCAATAAATTTAATGCAGCTGTTGAGTCTTACTTCAATAACAAAGAGATATCAACGAATATCGAGATGGTGAAAAAAATCCTTGAAGTACTTCATGACGAATTCTAAAATGTCATCAAACCAAAACAGTTCTCTATTGAAAACTTCTGGCGGGAGCTCGTGTACAAGTGGACCATGGATCCGAATGCGACGGCCTTTCTCAATATTGATAATAATGTGAATATTCAACAAATAATCGAGACAGTTTACAGGGAAGAAGTGCTCGGAGGCAACATCTTCGAGATCATTGACGGAGACCTCCTCGAACTCAATTCTCCTTCAATTGAACTCATCTTCAAGGGACTCGAGGACAAGAAGGTTATGATCGTGGGAGTCTTCGGCCCCCAATCCTCGGGCAAGTCCACCCTCCTCAACTTTCTCTTCGGCTGCAACTTCTAGAGTAGCCAAGGACGATGCTCCACTGGGATCTACGGCACTTACTTCGAACTGCGCAATCTCAACATCGGCTGTGATGGCATCCTCCTCTTGGACACGGAGGGCCTTTTCTCTAACTACAAGAACCCCCTTTGTCCCAACCGGAACAGTTTCGACAACAAACTCGTACTGTTCCTCCTGAAAATATGCGACTTGGTGATTCTGAACACGAGGGGAGACATCGAAAAAAATTGCCAGAATGTCCTAAACATTTCGTTCGACTCGGAACTTATCGATCCGAAAAATAGTCAGTATCCAGATTTCTACGTGGTGCTCAATCAGAATGGAGGTCCGATTTCGAATCAGCAGCTCAAAGAAATCAAAGACTTAAGAAGCGATATTCTGAATGTGGCTCCGGGTATGGAAGATTACCTCAATACAAGTCAATCACAAGGGATGCCGATGGCCTTCAATCAATCAGGAAGTTCGGAAGGGTATTTTGGCCACAAACAAATTCCTACTGAATCCTTTTACAAAGTTACGAAAGAGCTTTCGTCTAAGATACTAAACATGCTTGTTGCTCGTGCCACTAAGAAACACCACCAGCGGACATTTGACGATGTTCGAGTGGAAATGGCTCAGGTGTGGAAGACAATAAACGAGTTTCCTCTTCTCACTAAGTTTTCGAACAAAACAATAAAACAGACTCAGATGAAGATCGACAGTTGGTTGAATAAGAAAATTGAGAACTTAAATAAGGTAATTTCAGAAGCCGAAAAGTCTATCCCCAACAAAAAGAAGGATTTATCAGTTTGGGAAACGGAAATCAATGAACTTGTTGTTAAATATATTAGTCAAAGTATTCAGGATTTTAAACAATTTTTCCCAACGTCTAACGACTCGGCTATCAACGGAATTATTACCATGGGTGAACAACAGATCGAGATAAGCCTCAATGCTTTGAGATACGAAATCACCTATAAAATAATATCCAAAACTGCTTAAATCTAAATAAATTAATCCAAAAACAAGGGTCTGGACTATCTTAACCGCATTGCTTGTGTAGAAAGATAAAAGCAAACAAAAACAAACGTATTTCTCACAGAAGAAGAAAAATCAAACCTCTTTTAAAAAGCCTGGAAAGAAGCTGTTAATACCTTGAAAGATAAGCTGGATAGACATAAACCTGCGATAAATTTGTATCGTGAAATTCTTCGGCAGTATACAACTGAATTGAAGAATATCACTCAGAAAACTGAGAACATTAAAGATGAAGAGAGGGAAATCGAGAAATCTTTACACGAGGGCTGTGATGAATACCTTAACCAGGAAAGGTCGAGGATTGTAAAACAGAATTTCGACGAGATCTATGCATTGGACAAACAAAAACCACCTGTTATCATTGTCGGGAATACTGGACTCACTGACTTGACTCTATAGTATTTGGACATGAAGAACTATTTTGAAGTTACTCCAGTATCTCGAGTCATCAAGATAAATAAAAAATATATTGGTGATCAACTCATTAACTTTGACAAAGCAAATAAATAAATGCTGGAAATCATGAATAGATAATTCTAAAGAAGCTCTCTTTTGCAAGATATTGTTCAAGATTTGTGGATATTTAATGTATAAATTAAAAACGAGAGGTGGTTGGAAAAAATAATTTCACAATATTTGGCCCATAAATAATCAAACCAGACCGAAACTCTGGGTAGTTTGAATTCATCGGATTTTGAATGTAGAGATCATACATAGTATACCTCTCGTCTAGTAAATATATGTAGAGGCACATAATATAATAAAAGATAGTTGTCCAAACAGTAAATGATTTAAAATCTAAAAAAATTGGGACTTAAAAGACTATAGTAAAGTACAATAGCAGATTCCTATATTTAATTGAATTAACCATTAT
>JAHDVE020001967.1:0-67951 GCA_022606495.2 Halesus radiatus | reverse complement strand
TTGATGATTATTTATTTTAGTTACAAGTTTATTTTATTGAACAGCGCCCTTGAGGTGATTTTTCACAAAAACGGCGCTATACAAATCATCCAATTATTATTATTATAACTTATATATAATATCAAATAAAATAATAAATATAGTAAACTACTAAATTTAAAACATTCATACGTCAAAGATCTCTAATATATTTTTTTTATTTTTAGTTAAAACAGGCCTTTCCCAAGATGTCGAAAGGCTTATCGTTAAATGAAATTGTGTAAATGCTAGAAACAGAAAATAATATTAGAGCAAGGGCTACAATTATCGAACCGCCTGAAAACGTAACAGCGCCAATTTCGGATGAAGATTCTGGAGACGAAGAGGGTGGAACGATAAATAATCTACCGGGTTCTTTACTCCGAGCACCTGCACATTTAGTCCATGATGGTGATTCTAATTTCGACTTGAATAATGAAGTTACTCCTGCTTCTACTGAGCAAGAACTTCCTCGAACAAAGAAAATAAAACTCACTAAAGTTGCACGTCAGTGGAAAAACACTGATTTGGACCCACGATCTCCAAAGGGAAGAGTTACACAACCTCAACAGATAACAGCAAAAACTCCCACAGAAATTTTTGAACTTTTTTTAAATTTAAATGTTGTGTTTTTATGGCATTGACGGCAACGTGTTTGCTAATTTTGGTTTACTATATTATGATTAAAAAATTAAATTTTGCCTTGCATGTCAAATGTGCAATCATAACTAACTAACCAACTAACCATCACGCCGTTTCGCCGCAGGGGTAGACAGAGAGAACGGACCGCCAAACAACTCGATCTTGGCATACACTTCTTGCTTCATTCACATTCATACAATCGTCTCATACATTCTCTTCTATTATTCCGACTTCTGACATGGCTCGACTCAAGTATTTGATTGATTCACTTGATCGTGCCACGTCTTCCTGGACGTCCCCGGCTTCTTCTTCCATTCACATTCGCGTCATATATTCTCCTTACACTCCTTTCTTCGTTCATTCGCTCTACATGCCCAAACCATCTAAGCGTCCCTTTCTTAATCTTGCTCACTACGCTTACATCAGCCTTGCATTCTTTACGAATCTCAACATTTTTCACTCGATCATACATGGTTTTACAACACATTCGTCTCAGAGATCTCATTTCTATAGCATTCAGTCTACTTTCATCCTTCCTCTGTCAGTTCCATGCCTTACTGCCATACATCACGGTTGGTATCAGCACTCCATTGTGGACTGCTAGCTTCGCTTCCTTGGACAACTTTTTGTTTGCGCCAGCCGCGTTCAGTCCTCCGTTAATGGAGTTTCCTGCATTCACCCTTCTTTCAATATCCCTATCAGTCTTTCCGTCTCTCGTAAACATACTTCCCAAATACACAAACCAATAGACGTGCTCCAAGTATTCATCATTCAAAACTATATTGCACACTGTTTTCGTTCTCTCTCTTTCAAACACCATGACTTTGGACTTATTTACATTCATCATTAGCTCATTCTTCATACATACTTCGTTCATCCTAGATACGAGGGACTGTAGATCTTCCATACTGTTAGCAATCAGTACCGCATCATCAGCATACAACAGACAACATACTTGCAGACTATTCATTAGCGCGCCCAGGCCCACCTCTTTCAATTCTTGCATACAATTATCCATGTATAGATTAAATAACCACGGTGACATTACGCAGCCTTGCTTAACACCTTTTGTGATGTCAAACCACCCCGTAAAATCACCGTTTGCCCTAACGCATGGAATGCTTCCCTCGTACAGCGATGCGATTGCCTGTATAAGATTTGTATTCACACCATACTTAGACAACACCTTCCATAACTTTTTTCTGTCAACTCTGTCGTATGCTTTTTGTAGATCTACAAAAGCACAGAAAAGTTTCTGTTTTTTTGCCAGAAACTTCTCTGTGAGCATACGCAACGAGAAAATCTGATCCATGCACCCCCTTCCACTCATAAATGCGCCTTGCACATCCCATATTTTATCCTTTGTTTTCATTTGTACCCTTTCAATCAATATCCTACCATACAGCTTACCAACTGAACTTAGCAGGCTAATAGCCCTGTGATTTCCACATTCCATGCGTGACCCTTTACCTTTGTATAGAGGCATGATCACAGCCCTTCTCCAATCTAATGGGGTGTAACCCTCCTCTAGACACTGGTTAAAAAGTTTGCATAAACATGTGAGAATTATACGGCTATTTCCTTTAAAGTATTCAGCAGCAATATTGTCGAAACCAACAGCCTTACCATTCTTCATACATCTAATTGATCTTTTAATTTCATCCATGCTAATTTTGGGAACATTCACCCCATCGTCATTCATACCTGACTCGCCACTGGAATCTCTATCACTCGGATTGCTTTCGAAGACCTCTTCAAAGTATTTCATCCATCTCTCTTTTATTTCTTTCTCATTCGTCAACATTTTTCCATCTTTCGATTTTATCACTTTCACACATCCACTTTCTGGGCCATTCCGTGACCTTTTGACCTCCTTCCAAAATAGTTTAATATTTTCTTGGAAGTGGTTTGTCATTTTGATCCCCTCTTCCTCTTCCAGGCGTTTCTTTCGTTCTTTCACTCCATCACATACTCTTTTCTTGCATCCCTTGTAAACTTCTTTCACTCTATCCCTCTCTTCGCTAGAAGCACTGCCAGTCGCTATCAGAAATAACCACGCTTTCTTCTTCTCTGAGACCAGTGCTTTAATCTCATCATCCCACCATGCATCACCTTTCTTTCTACCTTGCGTACTTATTCCACATACCTCTCTAGCAGATTCACAGAGGCTCACTTTTATGTGGTCCCATGTTTCGTCTATGCTTAGACCGTCCATTACCTTATCATTCAGTCTCATCTCTACACAATTTTCATACTTACTTCTTACATTATCGTTTTGCAGTTTTTCTATTTTGACTCTAGTTGGGGTCGACACCGTTTTCACATTAGAACGCCAGCCGCGGAAGAGGTTTACTCTCGACACAACCAGGAAATGGTCCGTTTCTACCTCAGCCCCTCTGAAAACTCTGGTGTCTGCGGTGACGGCTCTCAACCTAGAGTCAATTACCACAAAATCAATCATTGACCTCTCATTTCCTCTTTCCCACGTATATTGATGGATACCTTTATGATTGAAAAAGGTATTTGATACAAATAGGTTCCACTCTAAACATACTTCAAGCATTCTGTTTCCATTGTCATTCGTTCTTTTATCCCCAAATAAACCTAAAGCTGATTCAAAACCATCCCTTCTAACACCCACCCACCCATTCAAATCCCCTACCATTATAATCCTTTCATTCATATTTTTTAATCTCATCACATCGCTCACACCAGTCCAAAAATCATCTTTCACTTCATCGCTTTCAGAGTTGACAGGAGCATAGCATATAACTAAAAACACTCTTGTCAACCCGATTTTGAATCCGATCCACATTATTCTCGGACTTACACATTCATATTGCAACATACATTCCACCATTCTAGGGGACAGTAACGCTGAAACACCTTGACAAGCCCTGTCTGTATCTGGTCTCCCAGACCAGATGACGAGCGCATCATTATGCTGCATCGTACCACTCGCCTTTTTCATACTCTCTGTTATACAGAGTACATCCAGACTTTTCCTTCCCATCGTATCACATAGTTCATTCATCTTTCTTTCCATTCCTCCTCTGACATTCCACGTGCCAATTCGACATTGTTCACGTTCCTTCCTCCTCTTCGTGCTAACGAAGGGTTGGCGGTGTGATGGATAGCGAGCCTCATCGACACCTGGGTTGGCCATTCCCTTCCACGGACTACTTAACTACCCATAACTAAACTTAACATAAGATAGCACAATAAAACACAGCTTATCTAACTTGTAGCTTACCATAACATACTACAATCTAGCTTAAAACTTAATCACCATAAGTAGTTTTTATGAAATAGTAATTTTTGTAGTAGTAATAATAATGCTAATAATAATAATAATAATAATTTGTATAGTATCTAGTAGTAGTCAACAAATAATTGTGAAAAAAAAACAGTATATTCTTCTTTATATCTCAAAAACTAGAAACAATAAAAAAAAGTTACTTCAAAATATTTTTTTTACACCATTTCATGTAACAAAGATGAATTTCAGGAAAAAATCGAAAAAAAAACTTTCGGTCTAAATGGATTAATCACTTGTCTGGATTTGAAAAGATTCTTTTTTAATTAGAAAATTTCTTCACGACATTGGTTCCAATTTTGAAAAGTTGGATAAAAATAATTACCCTAAGGATGGCAGCAGATTCGATCATCTCCAGCATGAAGGTGCTCAGGCCGCGTTGCTGCGAGTCTTCGGCACCCACGCGGGCGAGGATGGCATTCACCAGAGGCACGGTCGCTTCCTGGCACGGCACATAGCAGCCCAGGTGTGCCAGCAGCACACACACGCCCACGCTGCGGATGTATGTGCTCTTGCCGCCCATGTTGGGGCCCGTGATTATGCTGAATGTATGGCCAGCTAGAAAAAAATATTTTTTTAATATAATAAATTGACATTACACATCTTATACGCAAAAAATCATGACATCCTAAACTTTTGTTTATTAGACTAAAACCTAATTCAATTCAAGGAGGTTGTTGATATCATTCATAATACATCCCGATGGATCACATATTATGCGACTGCTGTATAGATCAGGTTAAGAATTTTAGGTTCCTCAACTGAAATTTCTTAAGGTTTTCCCACATTACAAGGAAACCTTAAAAGGGAGATTCACTGCATGTTGAAATATATCGACCTTAAATAATGGACTTTTGACATTTTGCATCTTCACTATGGACATAAATTTCTATATTATAAACATGAAAGACAGTTAATTAGAATTCAAACAACAACAAAAAGTTAATCTGAAGAGTTTTTGAGATCTGCATTTATGTTGGGCATTTTTTCAAATGTATACTACTTAAATTAAAATACCTGATTGTTTACAGTGTAGTAGTTGCGGGAGTGGGAAATTTGCAATATATGTGATTTTTATTTACAGATACATCAAACGATAAAAAAAGTGTTTACCTTGATCAAAGTTCACATCATTAGGCATGTAGGATATGCTGTCCTGCAGCTCGAGGCAGGCGTGGCGGGCCCTGACCAAGTGCAGTCGCTCGCCGCCGCCCACCATGCGGGGGCGCACGTATGGCTCTGGGGCAGAGCTGGCCACTACGCTGAAGGACACCAGCACGTCCAGCCGGGCCAGATGCTCTGACAGGGTCCACAGGATGGCCGAGTAGCCCGCTGGAATCAATAAAATGTTGTTATAGCATATCAGCGTCAATGGGAAAGTACCTCCCATGTGATTGACTTTAAAAAACTTGGTTAAATATTTTTTTAAGGTTTTATTGTTGCATCTAAAATCACAAAGCATATTTTTTATGTTATATCTGAAAAATCGGTTTTAGTTCTTCTCGAACAACAAAAACTTTTGACACATGGGAGTAACGACATTCTAACAAAGTTAACGGGGAGAGGGACGTCGGAGAGTTATTATTTATTAATTCAAAATAATGATAATATTATTGTGCAATACGGTAAACATGGTGTTTTTAAAGAGAAAAATATTTATTACTTTTTTTTAAATTTGCGTGGACTCAGCATTTATCAAAATATGTATAATCAGAAATATTACACATTTCTGACCGTTCTACGCATGTTTTACAAAAACATTTAAAAAGTTGAATATCATTAAAAAATGCTGTGAAGGTTTTTCTGTAACTTGTCGATAAGATAAATTAAAGAAAAGGACAGTGTGTGGTTTAATTTTTTTATGAACACTATGTAACTTTAATGTTTTTTTTTTGTAATGCGGATTACAAATCTTTGGTTATGTTTATTTACAAAAACACAACGATAAAAGATTAAAAATACTTTTCTCCACTGAAAAAATCATATTCGTATTTTAAATATTTTGTAAAACATACAATGGGACGGTCAGAAAAAAGTAATATTTCTGAATAGATTTTCATAAACAGTAAGCCTATGTAAATTTATAAAATATTTAATTGATATTTTTCTATTAATTGATAAACTAAAGTTTAAGACAAGATTTTTCTGCATAGCGCAAAGGGTAACAATTATTTTTTTATAAACAATAATTATTAGCCTGAAACACTCATCCAAATTGAAAAAAACCTTCCGAGAAAAGATAAATGTCGCCGACAGGACCTGAACCTGCACCCTTCTGATTGCCGTAGCTCAACGGTAGAGCATCTGACCGGCAATCAGAAGGGTGCAGGTTCTAGTCCTGTCGGCGACATTTATCTTTTCTCGGAAGGTTTTTGCAATTTGGATGAGGTTTCAGGCTAATAATTATTGTTATTGTAATATTTTTCTATTTAAAAACATGTTTATCGTATGGCGTAATAATATTATCATTATTTTGAATTAATAAATAATAACTCTCCGACGTCCATCTTGCCCTTAAGGGAATATAATAGGAGATTGATAGAAAACAGGAAACATTGACAATATATTACTACCTTTCATATACCATTACCAGACTTGATATTTTTTATTACCAAAGATTGGACTATTGTTTGTCACCATGTTTTTTGTTTTTGTTTTAATAATTAATGTATGCATTTGACTACAATAAATTAAACTTTGATATACAATGAAATCCACATTGACACCTCTGATGCCGGTTTATCGCATCAATCATAATTTTAGACAATACTTTTAATTTAAAATACCTAGGTAACACACATCTTTGACGTAATGTCCACCTTATTATCGTTATCATATCTGT
Source organism: Halesus radiatus (assembly GCA_022606495.2). NCBI lineage: Eukaryota > Metazoa > Arthropoda > Insecta > Trichoptera > Limnephilidae > Halesus > Halesus radiatus. The sequence continues at coordinate 61,133 of JAHDVE020001967.1, read as the reverse complement.
TGATATAAACAATTAAATAAATACTACATTTCTCACAAATTTTAACATGTTTGACAGCTTTTTGGCATTTCGAGTGAGAAGATCTCGGCCGTAGAAGCAAAAGTCTATGCTCTGCGTTTTATTGAGTGTATTGTCGAAAAATGCCACCAAAATGTTTGCGAAATGGATCAAAAAGAAGACTATGGACTCACTTGAAACATTACAATCATCTCAGAAGGCTAGAAAGGCAGAAAGTATTACAAATTCTCTCTTTACATGTAAAATTGTTCACTTTTATGTACCTCTTGTCAGCCATATTGGTTAAAACGCATAAGAACGATGGTTGTGAGGGAGCAAATTTGTCATTTTGTCAACCGTTCCGTGTGAACGTCATGTCTGTTAGTGCGCGTGCTTTTGGTGGATTTAACATGTGTACGTATGCAAATGAACATGAAACATAAACTAATAAACACGAATAATTATACAATATGTATAATGAATTCCCCGCCTGTGCGCTGTGCCTGTATTAGCTTCTTATTTGTATTTACTGAAATTTTGAGAAGGTTTTTTTTTTTTTTCAAATTAAGTGTACATGACGTTTGGGAAACAGAGAAACGGAAAAAATACTTTGGAAGTTTTTATTTATTTATTATTCGTATTTTACTAAAGTGTTGGTACGGTTTCATGACAATTCGATACAGTGATATATCGGCACACTTTTGAAGAGTGATATAAAGTCAAAGCATGAAAAAAAACTAACCTAAAATCCTAATCTAACCTAACCTAGTTAAGTGTGCTGATCTATCACTGTTCTGAATTGTTTGGTTGTCATAGGTACGTGGTGTTTGGTAATCAAACTAAAACACTAGGAGTAAAGAAACTTAAAAACGTTTTTTGTTTTGATCATTGCATTTTCAAATTAAGTCAATTAAGTGTACCTACATGGTGTTTGGGACAGACAAAAATACGTTTTAAGGAATGAGCAATTCCTCCGTGCTTATACATACAGAAACAGAAAAAAGATTTATTAAATTAATATTTTACTAGAGTTTACAATCGTAATGTTTGGAAATCAAACCAATACAGGGTGTCCGAGAACTGGTGGCACAGCATACAAATGTAATCATCTGCAGCAGATGAAGAATTTATTTTTCAATTTGAACTATTTGAGATACTTTCATTCATAATTATTGATTTTTAAAGTGAACTAGAACCGCACATTCTGAAACGGTTCGAACTGGCTACAACATCATTATGATGTCAACGGCATATTCCTATATCTCATATATCCATCCATCCCAGCTTCTGCGAGGCTAACTTGACTCTGGCTTCGACGGAGCCCCCGTGCCTGAGCTGGTCACTTAAACATACACCGAGCATATGAAGGGTTGCTTGCAAGATTGCTTCCGATAATTAATCATGATATTTAGTGAAAAATATACATTTTATATGCACTTTCAATGAATTTCAAATACTATTTTTGTGAATGTATCGAAACCAGCAGAAATTTGCAGAACGGGTTCTGCAGCTCCACGAATCATATCGTGGGTATACTGACAAGAAACGTTAACTTTAAAATGGCTGTTTGGAGAAATCAAGCATTTGTTTTTACCAACGCCAAACTTCTTTATCAAATTCAATAATATCATTATAATGCAAAATCGATTTAACATTTTTTCCAGGACATAAATATTGACATTAATTCTTTAAAAAAAAAAATTGTGATTTGTAGCTTTTTGTCCGATTAAAACACCTATTAACTGATTTAACGGTAAATTTATTTAAAAATTTACACACATTTTTTTATTTACCACGACTTGTACGTGTTCTGCCAGTTTGTAGAGGGCAAAGAGCTTCATAATACTGCATCATTCAAATGTCAAATTTCTGAATTAACATTTTTTGGCACTATGCCCACGATATGGTGCGAAAAATGGTGAGTACGTATGCGATTAAATTAAGTTTTCTGTCCTCTTTCGTTTCATATGAGTAACTATGATTACTATTATGTCTTATACATAAAATGTTCAGCAAACCAAACAAAACAGTGAAACTTTTTTGATTTAGGGGGACTTTGTATTTGGTACTTTTTATTATTTAAAGTGTATTCAAATTTAACATGATAAGAAAATCTGCAAAAACTAGCCACCTGTAATAATTATAATTAAAGGTAAAACTCACATGCAATTTTCACAACTTCAGTGACGATGCTCTTCTGGTGTTCTTCATAGGACTTCTTCACCTGAGTGTAGTCCGCATTGAGTGACTCCAGCTTGTCGCTGACAAAGCGCACTCCTCCCTTGATGGCGTCCAGCACTCGGTATGCCTTGTTCTTGCGCAGGACGGGCTCTTCCTTGAGAGTTATTCTGCAAAGTAATCAATAAATCTATATATACAAAAATCAATGTAAGTTTGTTTGGTCCTCGATTTTCTCGAAAATTACTTGACCAGCTTCGCTGAAAATAGCAGTTTGTTCTTATTAGTGCCTGGAAGGTTTAGAAAGTAGATTGAATGAAATCCAATATGTAAAATTGTTAGTTTAACATTTTAAAATTAGTATGAAAAACATTGAACCCGCCATGTTTCATTTAGGTTAGCCCATAGATATAACACTCTGGTTAGCCACAGATTGCATATTCAAAGGAAGCATTTTATGGGTAGAATGTTTTCAAAATGGAAAACACGAGTAGGTAAAGAACTTTATGATTTTGATATATTTTGAAAAGATAAACATTTGGAATGAAATAAAATATTCAAATGAATGTTTCTTTATTTGGAGGTAGTTACTTTCACTGTCAAATCAATTATGGCACCCAAAAGACAAGCAAGAATTCATAACTTATCCCTAGTAAGGCCGGATACACATCAGATAGTAATATATATTAAATAACGCAATTCAAAAATAAAGAACGGTATCTCATTGAAAAGACAGATTTCAGAGAGAACATTATCTAATATTCCAAATTTTGCACTAACAGAAAAATTTCACATGAGCAATGTTTTTTTTCTACGTCGATTTTTGTACCTCATGTAGTGGTTCACACAAACAAACAGGTTTACTTGTGAATATAGTACATACATAGAATAAAGAAGAACACAAGAAATGTTATGTGGGCATTGTTTGGTGATCCAGAAGTCTTTCCATTCGGGCCTTAAATTTGTAACAGAAATAAATATTTCATCATCATTTTATTTCGATCAAATGGAATGGCAATTTACTATATTTGAATAAGCGCTACGAGAATGACAATGTTTCTTAGGACAGAAAGTCCCATGGAATGGAAGCAATCTTCCCAACAAGCCCTCCATTGATATGCTTGGTGTGACCTTAAGTGACTGCCTCAGGTATGGGGGCCAAAATATCTGAAAAAAATCCTTGACTCTGTGCAGAAACGGGCGGTCCGTTTCATAGATTCGCCTATCTTAACAAACGGACTGCAATCTTTGGGGCACAGACGTCAGGTGGGAATGCTGTCCTTGTTTTACCGGTATTTTAATGGAAGATGCTCTGAGGAACTGGCGTCACTAATCCCTTCGGCACCGGTGTATAGTCGGGAAACATGCCAAACGCGTGCCCAAGATTTGCATACAGTCGACATTTGTTACACAAGAACGGGTCGCTTTTACGACTTGTTCCTGTGTTCAACAGTTCGGCTGTGGAATGATCTGCCGGCCTCTGTGTTTCCTCTATCTTACAACATGGGTCTCTTCAAGACCCAAGTTCACTCCTTCCTATCCTCTAAAATACCCTCCACACAGCATCCCCAAAGATGATATAGGCCTCGAGGGAAATTATTTCCCTCAGGGTTTCGTGTGTGGCGTTTCCGTAAAAAAAAAAAAGATGCCGAATTCACAACGCACATATGGAATTCATTTCGGACTCGCTCTCGGGCAGTATTACCTATACGGACGGGTGGATTTTTTAACATTGAATTTGAATGGCGCGCTGTTTAAAGTGTGGTAATATTACGATACATGTGTGTTTTATTTATAGGAGTTCACTGCACAGAAGCACGTTAAAGTTCGAGTTCACGCACAAGAAAACTGTCACTGATCACAGCATTTATCTTCTTCTTCTATATAATATATTAAAATTAAACTAACCAATACTTTATCACATTTTACACTTACACATGTACACCTCAGCACAAGTTATCTTAATGAAGTCATTATGAAACACATAATTTTCAATTCACAGTATACATCAACTTCTCAAACCTACCTTACACTTTACATTATAAAAAACACTTTTAAAAACACCCTTATTGTACTTTTAAAATATTTTGTAACGATAGTGTATAGATATAAATAAATGCAGGCAGTGTAAGAGGCAGAGCGCTGTATTTCCTGCATTTTCATTGCTCGGGTCTATATTCAAAAGGTACTAAGTGAAAGGCACACAGGCTTCCATTTAAGTATACATTGAAGACACTTCTAGTGTGTATTCTTTATTCTACGAGTACACAGGAATGGAAGTGTGAGTTGGAAAGTCTTTTCCCAAGCTAAAATGACATGTATCCAATTCCAAGTGATCTTTTTAGGGAGTGGGTGGAGTGTAGGAAGGAGGAAACACAAAAGCTGGCAGATTGTTTTATAGCCAGAGAAGTAGTTGTACACAAGAACAAGTCATTTTCATGAATCAGATGCTGAAGAGGTCAATCAGTGCACCACAATCCACAGAAATACTGGTAAAGCCCGCTAAATACCGTTTCTACAACTCGTTCTTGAGTTCAATAGCTCAGCTGCGGAATGATTTGCTAGCCTCTGTGTTTCCTATTTCATACAACATGGGTCTCTGTACGACCCAGGTTGACTCCATCCTTTTCTCAAAAATACCATCCACACGGCATCCCCAAAGATGATATAGGCCTTGAGGGAAAAAAGGGCCGTTTTTTTTAATTAATTCCACATAAGAGGCCATGTGGAAAATATTTTCCCTCAGGGCCTATTTCATTTTTGGGGTGCTGTCCTTTTAAGGGGAGGAAGTTTTGAGAATAAAAATTTATGAGGGGTGGGTAGAAATCTAAGGGTCAGTGTGTCCAGGAGTGACAGACCTATGAATCCATCCCTCCCACTGTGGTGCAAGGCGGTGGGTCGTGAGTCCGGCTGGAGAGGTCAAAGGGTCTCCCTCAAACGGCCTCTCCTGATCTGACTCACCCTGTCAAAACCTGGACAAACCTCACCTCATGAACACAAGCACCTCTGTTAAGTCACCACAGTAGCGAACCACTTGGAATGACAGAGGTGTTGGTTATCCAATGAATGGTTCCCGGGGCGGTGGGACCTATACCCGCCTCTCAAATCGGTACCTGAGGAAAATAATTTCCAAATTGCCTCCTGTGCGGACTTAATGTAAAAAAGAAAAGTAAATACCTACAGCAATTCTACCAAAAACTGTTCGGATAAGATATGGGATTCACACAAGCTTGTTTTTGAGTCAAGGGTATTTCAGAAGTACCAAGAGACTCTAGACGAGATTCTTTCAATTCGTATCAGTCATAAGTTGGGGAAGGTCTTTGAAGGAGATCGGGTTTATTCGAAAATGAACACTATTAATATATCTACCTGAAGTGGTGTCCGTGGATAGAGTTGTAGTCCAGTTTGATGGTCTTCCCGGCATCCAAGTTCAGGTCCCTGGCCGCCTTGTTCAGTTGCTTCTTCAGGTCCACCTCTATGCCGTCCATATTGTCTCGCATCTCCTTGAGTTGGTCATCGAACGAGGGCTTCACCAGGAATTCACCTGACACATGGTAATGATTAGTTCAGATAACTTCAATTAACTAGAATCAACACAAACTAATTTTTTTGAGGAGGTATTATTTTTATTTGTCATCAGTTAGTGTAATTTGTTTAAGGACAAATTTTGAAAAAAATTATACATAAACAACATAAATCAAATTAATTTTAATTAAAAAAAAGTTGAAAAAGGGTTATTGCTGCAGCTGGGATTAAACTCGGCACCTTCTGCTAACCTGGCGTCTGCTTTAACCACTGAGCTATCGTGTCATAAAAAAACAAAATTCTTTCAAGTCTTATTACTTAATCGCAGCCAGATAGATGGGGAACATTTCCCATTTGTTGCGGACTATAATCGACTTTTTTGAAGGCCCTTAACACCAATAACATTATTTTCATGTGCTTTACCAAAATATGCTAATAATTAAAACTGATTTAATATTTCACATCAGTATTGACCGAGTACACTTAAAATACCCTCGGCAGTTTTATAAACTAACTACCAAATTTCTGCTATGTAACGAACCATTTCATCCATCTGTTTTTATCTTGAATAATTGCCATTCCCTTGTCATCACTTTCACTACTCGATAAGGAATCCATTTCATAAATGCAAATTATATATTGTCTTTTAAATTAAAATAGTGCATGGTTTCGAACAACTGTCAAACGACCAGTAATCTGACGAACGTTTATAAAACGGCGAAATCGGGCGGCAGACCAAATATTAGATAAAAATGGTATCAAGCGTTACGAATGGATGGTTATAAAGCCGGCCCATAGAAAGTTGTTAATAGAAGGCAAGCTTGCACACTTGAGGTGAACCTTCACAAAACTGCCCTATAGAAATTTACTCTTATTATTATTATTATCCGGTTTCACCCTATCACGGGCATCCTCAGACTGGAAAATAAATAGTGGAAAAAAGTTACAAAGGTTTTTTAATCAAAAAAATTCATTTTAATATAGAATTCCACCATGAATTGACAGTTTCAAAATTAAAAATAATATTCTTCATTTATCGAAGAAAGCACACTTCACGGATTGATATTATAATTTAAATGAAATTTTTTGTTTTTGTTTTAAGACATTTTATTATTTTTTATAAACATTTATATGTTTACGGTCCTGAAGAAGGTTGAGTTCAACCGAAACCGGTCGACAATGTACTAAAATAATAAAGTTGCCTTAAACAAAGCAATTTTATTTTTATTTAAATTATATACTTCAGCTTCATATTAAAAACAACATTATAATTGAGAAACACCTTTGTCTACAAGTTCCATGTCCATGGTGGCATCAATCATCTGTTGATACTTCTCCGTGTCCTGGAGGATGTCTGCGATGGGCCCTACAAAGGCTCCGTTGATGGACTTATTGTTGCAATTCCTTAGGCAGTCTACCAGAAACGGAATCCGTTCAAGACCCTGTAATGTTAAAAAAAGTTTGTCAGTTGAATTTTGAGACGTAAGACTTGAAGACGAATATTATTTTTTATTAATTGATAAACTAAAGTTTTTAAGACAAGATTTTTGTGCATAGCGCAAAGGGTAACAATTATTTTTATAAACAATAATTATTAAACTGAAACACTCATCCAAATTGAAAAAACCTTCCGAGAAAAGATAAAATGTCGCCGACAGGACTCGAACCTGCACCCTTCTGATTGCCGGTCAGATGCTCTACCGTTGAGCTACGTCGGCTTAATAATTATTATTAGCCTGAAACACTCATCCAAATTGAAAAAAAACTTCCGAGAAAAGATAAAATGTCGCCGACAGGACTCGAACCTGCACCCTTCTGATTGCCGGTCAGATAATAAAAACAGTAATTATTGAATGAAACACTAGTATATATTGATTAACTTGGCGGGTTTGCGATAAGCCGACGTAGCTCAACGGTAGAGGATCTGACCGGCAATCAGAAGTGTGCAGGTTCGAATCCTGTCGGCGACATTTTATCTTTTCTCGGAAGGTTTTTTCAATTTGGATGAGTGTTTCAGGCTAATAATTATTGTTTATAAAAAGGAATATTATTCTTTAGAGTTTATAATGCGGCAAAAATTATAAAATATGGGATTCTCGTACGTGTGGTGTACGAAAGCTCTACAGGCTACATATGTAATCAAATAATCAACTTGTTAATCTAACATTGAAAGTTTTATTTTGATGTAATTTAATTGTCTATGAAAGGTTTTAGGATTATCAACGATAAATACTGCTTGGAAACAGTTGAACAGTGTTGCTCAACAAAGCACTTGGCCGATCGGCGCCCCAAATTGATCAATCGAAAAGTTGGAAAGAAGGCTCGTTAGTTACTCATTCAATGCTTTGTTCAAATAATGTAAAATCAATTCCAGATTTCTGAGGGCCATTATCCTATCCAACTGTTTTATCCAGTTTCTCTATGCAATTCTGTAAGTTGAGCTTTTATCTGGAATATTTCATAGCAATCGTAGTCCTGCTGGTTTTTACCTGGAATATCTTTTATCAATCCTAGTCTTGCTAGTTCTTACCTGAAATATTTTATAGCAATCTTATTCCTGCTGGTTTTTACCTGGAATAAATTATGTATATCAACCGTAATCCTGCTAGTTTTTACCTGGAATATCTTGTATCAATTCTATTCCTGCTAGTTCTTACCTGGAATATTTTATAGCAATCTTATTCCTGCTGGTTTTTACCTGGAATAAATTATGTATATCAACCGTAATCCGACTAGTTTTTAGCTGGAATATCTTGTATCAATTTTAGTCCTGTTAGTTCTTACCTGGAATATTTTATAGTAATCTTATTCCTGCTGGTTTTTACCTGGAATATCTTGTATCAATTCTAGTCCTGTTAGTTCTTACCTGGAATATTTTATAGCAATCTTATTCCTGCTGGTTTTTACCTGGAATAAATTATGTATATCAACCGTAATCCTACTAGTTCTCACCTGGAATATTTTGTAGCAGTCCTGCAAGCCGGCTCTCTGGCGCGACAGCTTGTTGGCCAGCAGCTGCAGGTCCGGGATCCGGCGGAGCTGATCCTCGTGCAGTTGTCTGCGTATCTCGCTGTGCTTCAGCAGCGCCTCCACCACGTCCAGCCGCTCCTCGATCTGGTTCAGGTCCCGCAGAGGTTGGCGGACCCACTGCGCCAGGAGCCTGCGAAACAGTAAAGTCATAAATTAACAGTGATAAAACATAATAAGGAACAATTGAGTAGAAATTAATTGAAGACGTGGGCCTCACGAAACCGCATCCAGTGCAGTCATAGTGGCTGTGTGTGAGTGATGGGGACAAATGGGGCTTTAACCTTAGACACTTAACCTTCGTCGCATCGATGAATAGGCGATACCAAATACGCTGTCTCCTTTTGCCACACACGCCGATGATTGCGTTGTCACTTGCCCACTTAGTGCTCGCCACGGTCGTGTCCGGCGGGTAAGTATATAATTTTTTGAGATATTGCAAATTTACCCGTCATTTCGATGAATGGTTAGGGTTTGTGTATACTTTTTGGTAACTAGTTGCGGTACTTCTTTTGTAGTTTCTTGCCATGGTTTCATAACCATTGTCTGATGCTGATATTACGCGTTTATTATTAGAAGAGGAAATCTGTGCATTGGAGGAATCATCCGACAACAAAAAAGAAAACAATGTGGAGGTCGATGATGCGGAAAGTGATATTCAATTCTGACCATGAGGATAGTCGACTAAATGCTAAAAGACGATCTTCATCTGGTTTACTGGATCATGTGTTGGAGCTACAATCACCGCCTGTTCCATCGGAATAAAGCTCAGGTAATTCAAGTATCTTGACTTTATAATATCCATAGTCGAAACTGTTGGGCCACGAGTGAAGGGCGCACTTCAGGCAGAGCAGCTGCAATAAATATAATACGAGTTGCCAGAGGACCAGTTCGTGCCGTGGATTCACTGCTATTATTTGACTGGTCAGATATTATATATCCCTTACACTCCTTTAGATACATTCGACCAAATGTGCCCAGTAATGTTATGCAGCAGAAAATCCAATGCCAATGCACATAAAAAATTAAATTCAAGATATACTAGCTGAAAAGAAGGATGAAAGTCAAAGCGAAGGTCAATCAACGTCCAGTAATGATCCTCAACCCACAACAGAGGCACAAAATATGAGAAAAAATTAAAGTTGGTGGTCTTTGTTCCTATTAAAAAGACACATGACGAAGACTTACTGATCAAAGTGTAACACCGCAATTTGTGGTGAACTTGTGCTTCTAAAGTAATTAGAATCTAACAAATTTTAGTTTCCCAAACAAGAAAAGGCTATTTTATGTTTTTTTTTTAATTAAATTTTTTATAAGTGTGTTGTCACTTATGATCTTATAAGGTGGCCACATACAAACAATAGAACATATTGTAGAAGAATATCGACTCCACTAGTTTCCATATGGCACATCTGTGCTGAATCAAGTGACTCCCGATGCTGTTGACTGAATAACCTCAGCATCCCATTTCTAGCAACTCTCCTCCACCGTACAAAGAAGCAGAAATTAATCAGACCCAGATATTTTAACATCAAGGAAGGATGACGACAATGATGCATATTCTTTTTGTTTATATATATGTATTCTAATAAGTTGTTGGCACTCGTCACACATTATTTGTAAATAAAGTTATGATTTTGAAAAAAAACTATACGGATGGATTTTTGGCAGTTCAACAAACAGTGGAAGTTAATTCAACAAGTAAATATCTTACACCCACTCTCGAGCAAAAATTTCAGGTAGCTCCGTCAGTGCCACTGAGATTGTGGATTTGCTACATTTGAATTTAATGACTGCTCAGTTTGACTGGCGAAAGCAGCCATAACTTATGGATGACTAGAATAGTCTTATTTACAGAATGTCAAATGTAAAAAAAAAAAATTTCAAACCTCTTTCCATGCGAGGTTCTACATCTGTCCAACAAACCAAGGATGCTCTGATTCTTCATCGTCCCCTCTTTCTTAGGCAGAACGTGAAGTGCGTTCATGGCTGCAGAATCCAAATGCACAAAGCGATTACTGTCCAGTCTGGTGAAATTGAACTTATCAAAGTTGTTCTGATCTGAGGTAAGCTCTAGGTATTTGATGACGGCGTTGAGACAGGCGCAGGCTTCTTGCAGGTTGGTTTCCTGGAGCGCTTTGGAGTCCTTGATCTGGTCTTCCTCGAACATAAGGAGGCGGTTCAGATCTTGGTACAGACCCTCGGTGGAGAATTCTGATTTCTTGCGCTTCGATACGGATACGTTGGATCTTTCCAGTATTGTACAGATGGTTTTACTCTGAAATTTTTTATTAATACACAATTAGTATTAGCACCACACAAATTTCACTTTTCAACTTTTATTCATATATGTACACAATTTTAGACAAAAGGAGAAAAAGTATTTGTACTCGACAAAAGCAGCTGTTGAGAGTGGAAAGCACTAGAAAATGTGAAGAGGATGACAAAACACCCGATGGGTTCCGATGTCCCAACTCGATGGGAAGAAGGCTCAGATATCTGGGGAGTTGATTACCATGTTGTGGAACCAGGAGACATGGTCACACACTCAATCACAGCCACTGGTGATTTTCTCTAAAGAGCGTTTCTGCAGCCAACTCCCATAAAAAAAATCAGAAAATAAGACAAACTTGTATTATAATTTAACCACACTTTAAGCAGCACGCCATCCAAATTCCGTGTTATAAAAATCTACCCGTCCGAATAAAACTGTCCATTAAGCCCATATGTGCGTTTATGAATTCAGCACGTATGGGACTTTCTATCCTAAGAAATAGTTCGTACAAACATAGTAGTGGCACTAGGGTGGCAGATATGTAAACCATGGGAATCTACTAACTATTCGGGTGCGCAGCGATTATGAGATTTTGATAATACCAAATTTGTACAGAATAATATTTTGCAAGAATCAACATATGATTTTTTTTGTGATTATTATGTTTTGTTATTAAAATAAGCTAATAACTGTAGATGTTACTTTTTATTGTCGCATTTCTAGAATTTGCTAGCATTGGTAAGTATGTATATAAAAAACGAACATTTGTTACGTAAATTGCAATTTTCAAATAAAAATATTTATTTTTTGTAACTTAACCTCCGGTGTGCCAGCGTGTCTAATAGGTAATGCAAAATTTGTATCCGTTGAATGCTACCGTGTCCAACTGGTAACACAAAAAACATACTTTCCTTTTGTGGGATTTTGGGACCATAAAAATGTTTGTAGATTACAAAATTAAATCATATTCGTTTGCCAACAAAAAAATAAACCAGATAACAATTCTCGCTTTTTGTTTTTTACACACAGCTTGTCTGGAATTTAAAACAAAATAACAATTGTCAAGTATTGCATCATTCCTTGACGCGCAGTTCATTTTCGTTTTATTCTGTAAAATCTTCTAAAATTCAAGTAAATAAGTATTTTTTTTTTCATAAGAAGCAATCACTTTGTGGTTTGACATAGTATTAAGTAAATTAAACACGTTGTTATAAACCACCAATATATTTAATTTTCACCAACCGGTTTCGCTTAACTCAAGCTTCATCAGGGTAAATATAATTAATAAATTCTAATACAGAGTTATCGGTTATATATAGGTACAAAATACAACAGAATGAAATAGATATATTACAAAAGAGAGACAAAACAAAATATTAGAGGAAGACAACAATAGAAAAAACATTATGTGTAAGAGGGAGACATCCTTATATAAAAATATAACAGTGTAATGGGAATATAATGTCATTAAAGTGGGTTATTCCTATAATGGAGTAATGAAAGGGTAAAGTAAATAAAGTAATAAAAAATAGAAAGTGTGTACTACTCGGTTACATAATAGTAATTAAACAAATGTGGAATATAATAACTGATAGATTAGAGGAGATTCATAGGAAACATGTTTAAAATCGGTAAAATTGTTTTGTTTTGTCTCTCTTTTGTAATATATTTATTTCATTCTATTGTATTTTGTACCTATATATAACTGATAACTCTGTATTAGAATTTAGTTATTATATTTACCCTGATGAAGGTTGAGTTAAGCGAAACCGGTTGGTGAAAATAAAATATATTCGTGGTTTCTAACAACGTGTTTGATTTACTTAAATAAGTATTTTTTTAATATGATGTTTATATATCTATTTAGCTTCATGGAAATATAATAAAACTTTAAGAATATTTTCATTTTTAAATTATATATATTTTTTCATATTATTAGAGAATTTTTTTTCTGAATACTAGTAACTATTCTGGGGAAACTACTAATGATAGATAAACACAATTTTTATAAATATATAAACACATTATCTGGTAAGACGGAAAAATTATAGCCCGAGTGCTTCGGGAGCTACGCAGACTATACATACCTCTGGGCCATCAGTGGCATAGACCAGACACTCCTTGGGGCCGAGCTGCACCACCAGGGCCTCCAGCTCCGTGAAGTGCTCAGAGTCTGCAAACTCCGCCACTGCAAAGGTCCTCTCGTTGCAGTCCACACAAACAGCACCCACTATCTGAAGAGCCAAATAAAACCATTTATTTTATAAATCCGAAGATATTTTAATTGTTTTATTATTTATTTAAATTTTTATTTACGGGGGAGAGTAAAATGTTACGATTTGCGAAATTATGGTGATATTATATGCAATATGATATATAATATTTTTACGAAATACATATTTTTTATTTCATAGTATTCACCAGTTTAGTTTTCATTCATTAGTTTGTGAACCTTCATGTATATTATTCATTAATTTTTTTATGTGTTAATACAATCATTTAAAATACTTTAATTGTTTTTACATCGTCATTTGTGAAAATATTTGACAGGAAAAAAATATTTTAATGTCGGTCAAACGCATACATTTTTCTCCAAATATTGGTATTTTTTATACTGGTTCTGTTTTGTAACCAGGGGCGCTATTCCCGTTTTTTTTAAGGAAGATTCCTAACGTTGTTCCTTAGTGTTAAAGACTTCTTGATTAACTCCGGAATTCCGGTGAGACATAGTAAAAAGATCCTAAATAAATTTTCAAGAAATTATTTGAAAACAAAAATTGATGAAATATCTTCAAGTGACATAAGATTTTGAACTAAAAATTTTAAAAACAATTACATTATATTATAATTCATTTGAATACATTTTTATTTTATTTTTAAATATCATAAATAAGCCATTTAACGAAGAATCACGTTTTATAAAAAGGTACCTACCTCATTAGATAGTAATGACCCTTTTTTGTCTCTAGTTTTAAAAGTGACATTTGAATTTGTGCCGACTGAAGCGGTGGGGACATTCCACTTATTTTAAAAACTCGGTTCCAATTCCGAGTTTAGCCACATGGACTCAGTCTTCATTTCTTTCGGTCCGCATAGGTCTGCCGTAGTGCCAATGAATTATTTGCAGTCGATTTTGGAATTATATGCACACCCAGGTTTCTTACCTTCGGGTCATAATTAGATTCGACAATAGATGGGGTAAATAATACATATTTTGCAAAACTAAAAGGTGAACCATTTTCGTTTGCAGGTATAAACCCTACGAGTCGATTTTATGAGGGTATCTTTTAGTGATTTACTATCACCTCTCTGCAGTTTAGACTTTTGAGAAATATTCCTCGTATAATAATTTGTTTGTAAGCATTAGAAATATATTAATCAAGTGATTACCGAATATATTGTCATCCATAGGAGCGTGATCTATTCCAATTATATGTGTACATATAATTAATATAATGTTATGTACATAGAATATTTACACCAATACGGCCAAAAGTAGAATACGAGGTATGTTCAAAAGAAAAGGTGAATTTCAATTTTTTTCGAAAAGTATTTATTTATTCATTAATATCCATTTTCTCCCCTTCAAAGTAATCCCCTCAGATATAATGCACTTATGCCAACGCTTCTTCCAATCCTCGAAGCACTTCTGGAATGCGCTTTTCGGTATGGCCATCAGCTCGTTCTTCGATTCTGACTTTATCTCATCAATTGTGGCAAAACGCTTTCCTTTCATTGGTCTCTTCAGTTTCGGGAATAGGAAAAAGTCACAGGGAGCCAAATCTGGTGAATACGGTGGTTGAGGCATGATTACGGTGTTGTTTTTGGCCAAATAATCACGAACAAGCATTGATGTGTGAGCTGGTGCATTATCGTGATGCAAAATCCATGATTTGTTTTTCCACAATTCCGATCGTTTGAGCCGTATTGCTTCACGCAAACGTTGCATAACTTCCTTGTAGTATTCCTTATTAACCGTACGACCTGTTGGCAAGAACTCATGATGCACCAATGCCATTGTAATTGAAGAAAACAGTAAGCAAAACCTTTACATTTGATCGAACTTGGCGTGCTTTTTTCGGTCTCGGCTCTTCTGGCCGCTTCCATTGGGATGATTGGACCTTGGTTTCGATGTCATAACCATATACTCACGTTTCATCACCAGTTATGACCCTTTTGAGCAAATCTAGATCGTCGTTGACGTCATTCAACAACTCCGGAGCGATACTAATGCGACGTTGCTTTTGCTCAAAATTTAGTAATTTCGGAACAAACTTCGCTGCCACACGTTTCATGCCCAAAACATCCGAGAAAATTGCATGTCATGAGCCGATTGATATGCCAACATCCTCTGCAACTTCCCTAATAGTGATTCGACGATTTTCCAAAACCATTTTCTTCACTGTTTCCATGTTTTCTTCGTTTGTTGATGTGGTTGCAATTCCAGGACGCTCATCGTCATTAACATCTTCTCGGCCTTCTGTAAAGCGCTTGTACCACTATAAACACTTTTTTGAGACAAAGTAGACTCGCAGAATGCCAGTCAACATTTTAGGTGAAAGTAAAAAATCGAAGAACACACAAAAACGTGACCAACCTTTCCAGTTATCAAAAACAAACCACTAATCCAAAATGGCTATGCTAACATATCATAAACATATGTGTACCAACATAACAAAAAAAAAATTCGTAAATCGAATGTACACAGCCCGCGAAAATTCAAAATTCACCTTTTCTTTTGAACACACCTCGTATGTAGGCACATATAACAATAAAGTGAATAGTAGAAGTCAGGGACGCCCGATGAAGACATGGCACGATCAAGTGAATCAAATATTTCGAGACGGGCTATGACAAGAGGCAAAATAACAGAGGAATAGAAGTAATAAGAATATATCCTGGCCATGAATTTGAGCTGAAACTATCACCACGTCTGACAAAGTTTTTCAAGGAATCATTATTGCCAGAGTTGGCGGATAGCCGAATTCAACGTGGCATGAAGATTAGAGAACCTGACCATGTTATAAATGCCTCGCAAAAGACATCTGTTTGAATGAGCCATAAATCATTATGGAGGCTCCATCGAAACCAGAGTCGAACGAGCCTATCTTGAGAAACAGATTGCAATCTTTAGTGCACGGGCATCAGGTGAGAATGCTGTCCTTGCTCTACCGGTATTTCAATGGAAGATGCTCCGAGGAACTAGCTAACTAACTCTTGTGAATCGTGCGTGAACGCTTTGCGAAACACTGAATGATTCACCTTGGCTAGTTGTGTGGTGGTTCATCCTCTCTGCCTACCCCTGCGACATAATGATGTTCAGAATCGGAAACGTTGCTTGAAATGGCTTTACCCGTGTTTGGTGACCAGATTTGAGTAGCCAGGTACTTCCCCACCTTTTTCTTACCTATCTTTCTCCCCTGCATATACCCTTCAGCCTCACAACATACTCCAATTTTTAAAGAGATAATAATATTATCTTATTTACAAATAGTCATTTATACCTACAAAGGAATTAAAGATATTTGGTGCATGCGCTAGGCAAGGGCGAACAAGTATAAATAGGTATTAGAACACTAATAGAAAATGTCGACTATAGTATTATAGTAAAAATTATTCAAAAACTTATTCATTACGCTAACATCATCCTTGCATTCTTTTCAGACCGCTACAATATTATTTGTACCACGGTCATGCATGGTTTTACCAGGCACGCTTCAGGAATCTCTTTTCCACAGCATTCAGTCCACTTTCATCCAAATTGGGTATATTATAATTTATTTAAAGTTTTATGGAACAATAATAAAAGTATCTACCACTCTCGGTTTGAGACGTGTTATTTATGCATTAACATCATCCTTGCATTCTTTTCAGACCGCTACAATATTATTTGTACCACGGTCATGCATGGTTTTACCAGGCACGCTTCAGGAATCTCTTTTCCACAGCATTCAGTCCACTTTCATCCAAATTGGGTATATTATAATTTATTTAAAGTTTTATGGAACAATAATAAAAGTATCTACCACTCTCGGTTTGAGACGTGTTATTTATGCATTAACATCATCCTTGCATTCTTTTCAGACCGCTACAATATTATTTGTACCACGGTCATGCATGGTTTTACCAGGCACGCTTCAGGAATCTCTTTTCCACAGCATTCAGTCCACTTTCATCCAAATTGGGTATATTATAATTTATTTAAAGTTTTATGGAACAATAATAAAAGTATCTACCACTCTCGGTTTGAGACGTGTTATTTATGCATTGAACAGGTTTTTGTTTATGAAAACAATTAGGCGTGCCTTCATAAAAAAAACACATGTATTCCTGGAAGAGAGATAATCCCAAATAAAGATTTTATTTTCTATTTTTGTTACGAGTATTATTACCATTATTAATTTTTTTTTAAACATTACATTATTTATATTTACTATCTAACTATCACGCTGTTTCCCAGTACGAGTAGGTTGAGAGGGTGTACTACCACACAACCCTTTCTTGGCACATACATCTTGCTTTATTCACATTCATACATACTCTTATATTATTCTGACTCTTGATATGACCTGATTCAAGCTTTTATTCACTTGATCGTGCCATGTATTCCTCGGGCGTCCCCAACTTATTTTACCATTTGCTGTCCTCCTCCACACTCCTTTCTCCATTCATCCGCTCTATACACCATCTAAGCTTCTCTTTCTCATGCTCATTATGGTTATATTTGTACAGCGCAATTGAGGTGATTTTCACAAAAATGGCGCTATATAAATATATACATATATTTTTTAAGAAAGACAAACATTTTCAGGTTACGAATAACCTGACAATATTTGAAAATCTCCTACTACCATCACAGTAAGCGGAAAATGTTGCTTGTGTCGTGATGAAATACTAATTCAGCCGAGGAATTGAACTCACGACGACTAGGTGGGAACCCGACGCGCTACCAATTCGGCCACTGACCTGTTGAATATTATCAAACTTGCAGCCTTTGTGAATCCTCACATTTAAAAAAAAATTAAATGGAGTTCTACGAAATAAACACAAAAATAATTAATATAGTAACATGACCTTGAAAATGGCGAAGCACTTTTTCACAGATAAAATAAATATGTTTGCATGTGACGAAACGACAAGATAGAATTATACTAAGATAAATTCTTTCACTGCCAAGCGAATAAAATACATTTGCATACGATAGGAGTATTTTTTAAGGTTCAAAATACCATAAAATTGGGTCAAGTGTGGTTAATCTGCTAACTTATCCACCAGGGATAAGCTGGCATTCGTTGGGTACAAATGTTAGATATTCTCTGTGGATAACTTGGCATTCCAACAGTTAAAAATAAACCAATACATTATTTAGTACGCTGGCTGTTACTAAATTAACTAATTAGGTACTAAAGATAAAAAAAATTGATATCCCACCTTATTTTTGTCATCTCCCTTGTACTTGACGGCCATTATAGTGGAATTGACCACAACATCCGCATTGGAGAAGAGGATATTTTCAAACTGGGACAGATTCCCTGGAGACCCCTTGAACTCCAAGACCCATTCTTGGGACTTGATAGTGCCCTGATTGACGTAAACTTCCACACGATATAGTTTCACCTAAAAATCAAATTAAATATTTTCATAAATTTGACAAACTTAAAAACTTAATTAAGCATGAAATCATTGTCAGGTTCTGTCCTAAAGGTTGCGATGGTTAGCCATGTTGAAAGAATGTCAACGATGGCTAAACACCAAAGAACATACTCAAGTGGGTGCTCCAGTGGAGGTAACCTAGTGCTGGCTGAGGATAAGGTGGATAGATTGCCTGGAAGAGGATAGGAGTAGAATGGGAGATGAATGAGAGGGACTGGAGCCAGTGGACAGCATTTGTGGAGGAAGCCATTTCCATCCTAGGATGACTTTGAGCAATTTATTGGTTTAATTAATAAGAGTTTCTAATGAGGATAATTACCAGAAGCAGGTCCCTAATGAACATCTCCATATTCCCTTTAGATAGCACCACATAATCCAGCCGGTTGGGCTCAGACCCCATGGACTTGATGACCGCCGAAGACTTGAAGACTTCCCGAGCTGCAAAGACCGCATCCTCGCCGTGCACCGTATAATAGTCCACTCGGTTGAACAGCCTTATGGTGGTCTTGGGTTTCTACAATCACAATATTCAACACCCTAAGCCCCAGGTGTTTGAACTCCCATTACATTTGACATCGTCACAAATCACCGATTAGCGCCACTTTGAAGTTTTTGACAATTTAATGTGTATCTGTTAACCACCGGTCCTCTGGATCAGCCTTCGACAGAAAGTAAGCACAACGGTTATGCTTGCTTATATTTGATTGGACGTTGAGACGGTGCCATCAATTGAAGTGGCAAATGTCAAAAAAATACTATAAGGCGCAAATCGTCCATTTGTAACGATGTCAAATGTGGTGGGGGCTTGAACAAAGGTGCTAAGCGAGGGTATCCAACCTGTTTAGTTCTCTAGGCCACATCAACCTCAGAAGAATAATTAGTACAAATAATAAAGAAGGATCTATAATATACGGTTCCATGACAATTTCGCAGTGACAAATCGACACACTTTTGAAAAGTAAGAAAAAAAAAGTGGCTTACGGGATCATCACAGTGTGAAATTTTCGAAAAATGGTTTTTTTTTTTTTGCATCATCGGATAATATACACTGTTATAAATATTCTCTCAAATTTTTAAACCGAAATTCGAATTATTTCGGTCACTACAGCATTCCTTAGAAAGGGGGAACGGAGACATCTGGCGCATCCGTCTCCCAATTCAATCGTTATTCTTTTGTCTTGTTCCTACCTGCGCGTGTACCTTCCTGTGGTAGTTATAGTAAAGCTGAGGCCAATGGATTTCGGGAAAAATATTCTCATCCACCAGCATTCGATGACGATATCCAAGAGGTTTTGAAGCCGATTTACGTAGATTTGACCACAGATGATTTGTTAGAGAGATGTACGGGCGCAAACACTCAAAACAACAATGAGAGTTTCAATCATGCGTGTGGCAACTCGCTCCTAACCATATATTCTGTGGGAAACAAACTGTGGAAATCGTGACGTATTGTGCAGCTTGTACGTTCAATGAAGGGTATGATCCAATTTTGAAAATCCTGGAGACAATGGGGTGCACCTGCAAAATATAAGGAGCGCATCGCAACTGCTGAACGCCGAAGCTCTCGGGACAGCTCGTCGAAACGAAATTTCTGCAGAAAATGAATTATTTGAGGAAGCAGAAGGAATATTGTATGGACCTGGCATCGCCGATTGATCGTAAGTAAACGATTTATCTCAAAATATATCACTCCAAACTTTAAACACGTTTTTCTCGGAATGGTGTTTTTCAAAACGGTGTCCACTCTCGAAAGAAGAGTTTTCAAGCTATCGATTTCAAAATTTTACAGACAATTATTCACGTCATTATCTATCGTCGTATGGAAGATTTTTTATTTTTTTAAAAAGGCTGAATTCGATAAGTTTTGTTCAAACCGCCGCCATTTTTTTCAAATTTCGAAAAAAAAAGCCTCCATAGCCCAATAGTGGATTTTCTACAGATTAATAATCTTTTTGAAATTTTTGTTTCGGATCAGGATTAAGGCCGCAATCGTGGACACCATACAGGACCTTTTTTTTCAAGCGGAGTTTTCAATAATTTTTTACAATATTAAAAAATAAATAAATCAACTGACAAAAAAATATTTTGTATTCTTTATCACTGCCTTGATTTGTAAAAAAAAAACCAAACCGATAGATTTTACTAACCATAAAAAAAAAATCGCGAAAATCAGTGATTTTTCGGACGGTCACACTGTGATGATCCCTTAAAAATCTAACCGAGTTAAAAAAGTTTTTTATGATTTTATATCACTTTTCAAAAGTGTGCCGATTTATCACTGTGATGAATTGTCCGGTTACCTAATATACTACCTTAGACATGGGCAGATTCATTTGTAGTATTGAATTGATTCAATCTGATTCACCTAATCTTGTGAATTTCTTCATTTAATTTATTCCTTTGATTCATAAAAAAAAAAGTAATAATAAATAAAAGAAAACGGGGGATTTTTCCGCATTTCAAATTGCGCTTGCGATAGAAATAACATATTTAAAAATAAAATAAACACGAAAATAACAATCTTATTCAACTAGATATTAAATAATACGAAAAATGTGTATACACCTCAATGTAGTAAATAATGGTTTTGTTAAAGATAATATTACGAGACAAACAAAGATGCGCCTTACCGAGTACGGATTTCGGAAATCCCCACCTGACTAGTGAAAGTGAAGGCTTGGCTGTACTGGGACTAACACAAACGTAATCGCCGTGCGCATTGAGGAATGAATTAGGAACTTCTGACTAGTGTCTCACAGTGACTTGACTAACTTGCGCCCTGCGAACCTAGACTAGATATCGATGGACCAGACTACGATGTCACAACTAAATACGTAATACATTTCTTAATTCCTTGAATTGGGAAATACGGACTGCGAAAGCGAATATGCGTTGCTTGGAACTACTGACCGGATGACTAGAAGGGTTTGCCGCTACACATTTTTATGGATTGCGGTGTGGGATTTTATACGTTAAATGGAGTCGTGCACACTGCACAATATCTCTGGCAACTTGGCGATGACGCCCATAGTATCCGTGCCGTAATTATGGTGCCGAGCGTTAAAAAATCGTAGGATTACAAGGCTTAAGCTAAAGAATGAAGAATTAATTCGTGTTAAATTGAGAAGCAGATCGAGTGTGTCACGAAATTGAAATTATTCATTTGATTCATTCATTCAATTTCGCCCATGAATAAGTTATTATAATAAACATAAATTCTTAATCTTGTTTTGTGAGATCAGAGTCTATTGCAGTTTCAATGGATGAAGTTGCAATTCCAATGGAATTTTCAAGATATGCATTAGTTTTTATTTTAGTTTTCCTGTGCTAAATTCTTTATTAAAGTTTTTCACAATAAGAGATTACACAAACAAGGCACGTTCGTGAAGCAAAGTACATATATTTTTTAATGAAGCCTATAAAATCAAGCACAAATAATTTTTCTCTCCGAAATGTTTAGTAATGCCTAATTACAATTCTACATACATATTATATTAAATTTCATTTCGAGTTCCAGGGTAGGTACACAATATGCATTTGCAGTTCACTGTTTAGATCAAGCAACTGGAAAAAACTTTGTGACCCCTTTGGTTGGGAACCAACGCTCTAAATAATAAACTGATTCTGTCTGTGTTAAAATAGTAAATATATGAGAAAGATGTTTGTCATAAATTTGTAATTACATAACACAAAAAAAAACTGGCAGAAAAAATTGCTATAATTTTTTTTTTTACATATATGACATATTTATTGACTCTTATGTACAATTTCAAAATAAGTTAGACTTAAATGTCTACCTTACAGAATTTTCATTTGATACGAGAGTTTCCTTCCTCGTATGAAGTCTACTCACAAAATTGTGTAGTAGCATTAATAAATGTATTTTTTTAATCTGTCCGGAGTCAGTGGGTCATGCTAATCTAGAGCATTGTCTTCATAAATTCATGTAAAAAAACAAATTAACCGTATACAATACCTCCACATACACATGAATCCTTCGATAAAGATTTTTATTTTAAAATTCAACTGGTAACTAAATGGGGACCCATCGTTTCGTAGAAGAAAACAGAAGGAATCATTTATTGGCCAGGGAAGTCAAATTGACAAAAATGATCAATTGAGTCATTTTAGGACTATATCGGAGGTCCAAATCATAACACGTATTTAGGAGATGGCAGAAATGTTCTTACGTAATCACATGCTAAAAGTGCGTCACCGCATCAAGGTGACGTATTTCTGCAATTCGGATGACGCATTTAATGACGTCAATGGCAGTTGTTGCCGTAACTGTTTCTGGGACATACACCAGTGAAGTCAACCAAATTATTAAAGATGTCATAACTGACATGTTTCTACCAATCTCAATAATGTCAATCACTGTGAACATATGTCACTTATTTAATTGAGAAAAATCATATAAATAGAGAAGTTATTTTAATTAACGATCATTGTGAAAAAGTTATTCGGCTTTCATTGACCTATATTCTATATCTCTATAAAAAGTCCCGCTGACAGATTAAAGTTTCGATGTATACCGGTGTTTCCCTCCGAAATACAGCATTTGTATATGTTCCGTACAAGGGCAATGAAATAGTTAAAGGAAAAAGCAACACTGATGAATTAATTTCGGTCAGAAGTGCGATTGCAAACGAACTTTATGGGATAATTAAAACCAATTTCTTATTAGCAGTAGATCTGTAGAGAAGGCTGTGAAAATCTGAGAAAACGCATGTGTTTTTGAAAATATGTTATAGTAAATGACAACGCTGCGTGATTCTAAGAAGTAAGATTGGAAACGCAAAATAACATTATGAAATACGTATTACCAATTATGGAATCATTGGAATAGTATTTAAAACAGATTAGATTTTATGTTTTCTGATGAAGCTAGTAATTATAGCGACCATACAATTTAAATTGAACGGGATACTATTCTCTACTGTTGGATTATCATCTGTCTTCTTCTTCCCCTACTGTATAAAGAAGAATGTCCCGGGTGAGAGGTGTTTGTTTTGTATACAAATCAACAGTTTTATTCCGAGTTTGATGAAATCTTGCACATTTGACCTACGGAACAAGAGGAAGATCACTGTCCACGTGAGATTTCTAAAAACCACCCCCACCCCCCTCCCACCCAGTGACGTGCATTGTTCTATTACCAAGGGTAGGCTGTGTGTAGTTTTCAAGTTCGGATATGAACTGTGCATTGAATATTGGAAAATGCCATTTAATACTCATCTTCCGCTGAATATATATACAAGCTGAGCTACAAGTTCTTAGATATTTGTCACATTTTTTAAATTTATCTCGTCATTTGATTTATTTTTACGGTTCGTTGTTTTCTTAGGCGAGGCACAGCTTTTCAGCCTTTATGGATTGTGCACCATTGTTTCTACCACTTAAAGTAGTATTTTGGTACTTCTTGATAAAATTTTGCACACTTGACCTTCAAAACAAGAGGAAGGTCACCGTTTAGATGAGATTTTGAAAAACCATCCCCATACCCCTTTCCCACCCCTTGAAGCAGAATTTTGGTAGTTCTTGATGAAATTTTGCACACTTGATGCTAAAATGCTCAAAATAAGAGGAAAACTACTGGGTGGGGTTAATACATTGCAACCTCAAAATTTTCCTCCAAACCATTCATACTTCAGCTAGTTATAATATATATATGCATCTCTTTATATGATCTATAAATAATGTGTAATGATAGCCTGTCCAAAAAGAGAAAATAAATGTAAAACAAAAAAAATATTATAATAATAATAAATTCGTAGAATAGACGTAATATAAGAATAGGAAGTAATATTTGTACAGCGCCCCTGAGGTGATTTCTCACAAAAGCGGCGCTATAGAAATGGTCCAATTATTATTATTATATACATTTTTTTAAAGAAAGACATACATTCTCAGGATACAAATAAACTAACTAACTAACCATCACGCCGTTTCTCCGCAGGGGTAGGCAGAGGACGGACCGCCAAACAACTCGATCTTGGCATACACTTCTTGCTTCATTCACATTCATACATCGTCTCATACATTCTCTTCTATTATTCCGACTTCTGACATGGCCCGACTCAAGTATTTGATTCACTTGATCGTGCCATGTCTTCCTCGGGCGTCCCCGGCTTCTTCTTCCATTCACATTCGCGTCATACAAATAACCTGGTAATATTTGAAAAACTCTTACACTATATTATATAAACGGAAAATGTTACTTGTGCAATGATGGAGAGTTCAGGTAGCATGCGGAATTGGACCCACGACCCCTAACACATTCCAGTCCACTACTATTCAGTCAAATATTAATACTTTTATTGGATTTATACATAGAATAAAGAACACACTAGAAATTCCTTCCATGAAGATTTAAATGGAAACTGGTGTGCCTTTGACTTAGTACCTTTGGTTCTCGCCCCGAGAGAGCCAATAAGAACACAGTGCTCTGTCTCACTTACACTGCCTGAATTGTATATTGCTATTCCATTTGATAGAAATTTGGTCCGAATGCCAGATTTTTGGATCACGAAACACGCCCACATCGCATTTCTTGCGTTCTTCTTTATTCTACGGATTTATATTAACAAAACTAATCTGAATTTGGTGAGATTTATTATGATGTCGGTAAATTCATCGGTTTTTGAACCTAAAATCGGGTCTCTTGGTGACATCAAATATGAATTTTGAATTAAAGACTTAAATATATATTTTTTGAAATGATAACTCTTGGCACAAATTAACACTTATTTATTTCCCTAAGAAATGATAAGAATTTTTAATTTGGCTCACATGTTACAAATGTGTGGAGTCTGCATATGAAACGCGGAGGTCATCATAACAATGAGTAAGATAATACGAGAAGTTTCTAAGAATACTTTTCATCAAAATACAGCATTCTCTCTCGCAATAGCATTGACATAGTATTCTCCTGATAAATACAAATTTATTAGGAATTATTATTATTCAAATGGGTATTGTCAACGGTACTCAGAAGACGATGATAATGTCTAGAATTTCCTTTGAAAAAATATTGATGTAAAAATAAAATCAGTGTTTATTAAAATGTATTTATTTTCTTTATTTTTTAACCCTTTGATGTAAAATTTGAGAATGCTCAATGAGGAAAGGACACTGAACAGAAATTACTTTAGAAGAAAACTGATGTCAACAATTTGCATAAGACCTTTCTCAAAGGGGTTTTGGCACAATTGTTCTCGATTGGCTGCGGTCCCTCTTCAATCTCCTCTAGTCTTCAGTCCTTCCCGTCCTGCTCCAATCCTTTTCCATGTTATCGATCCACTTCTTCCTTGGCCTGGCTCTGGATCGCTTCCATCAGGGCACACACCTGGTCATAATTTTTGGTGTCCTGTCACCTGGTTGCCTATTCTTGTTCTTTTTAAGGAAAATTCCTTATCCTTTTCCTGGCTTAAAGACATTTTGCTTAACTGCGATCCCGATTACATGTGCGCCAAGACAGTTAATTAGTTTACTTACACAATATTAAACTGGAATTTGAGTATCAAAGAAGGGTTAAGGTCAAAAAATATAGGGCAAGTAAAATAAAGAGAAAAAACATGCTGGAAGCAAAGTTGGATAACGCCTGGTCATTAGCAGATAAAAGCGGGGTTATCAAAGATCACCGATATTTACGTTTGTAATAAAGACACATTTCAAGGAGCCATCGTGCATTGCTTAAACATTCAGCCAGTAGTGTGTACGTGCAAATTCTAACGAGATATTGTGAATCGCTTGTGTTGAATGGTCTAAAAATGTGAGTATTATTATGTAAATTAATATCGATATTTTATCTAATAAATATAACGTATTACATATTTTATTTACTTTGAAAAAGTATAGTTTTACACAAAATAATATTATTATAGTTTATAATACATTATATAAAATTTTGCATCAACCAGTAAAGTTTCCACTAAATACTGTTGCAATAATAAATTCAAGAGAGTTTTATATTAACTAATTACTTACTTATTAGGTATAATAATTCATTTATTACCTGGAATATATTTGAAAGAATTCGCTTAAGCTAGTAATATTAAATAAAGCCTCTTTTAATTGTTATAATGTTTTTATATTACATTTTAAAGGTGTCAATATTATTATTAATATTGGGTTAATGGGTTGTCGTAAATTAAGACAAAATTTAATAAATTTTTTATTAAGTAAAAACTTGTAAGCAAAATTAAAATATCATATGAAAACATAACAAAAAAAAAATTCATCAATAAACGTATGTAATAATTCTTTATGGCCCCATGTTCAATGAAATGAAAATAAATAATTTTGTTTAAATAATTACCTTAGTGAGTAAATATCTCAATGTTTTGAAACCAATGATTTCTTCATCAGGATAAAATGTATTGGTTTTGAAATGTGTAGATATTAACCATTAAATTTTTATTTTTATTTTCAATTCAATGATTAAGAGTTATTTTATATAAACCACCAATAGTGGTTATAATAAATAGTGGTTCATACAAAATAACTCTTAATAAATTATTTGAAAATAAATTGTTTAATGGTTAATATCTACATGTTTCAAAACCAATACATTTTATCCTGATGAAGAAACCATTGGTTTAAAAAAATTGACATATTTACTTACCACATAAATAATACAAGTGATTTTGCATTAATTGCAGTAATTTATTTTTCATTCAATAAAATAGTTATTCAATTTATTGAAGTTTATAAACCTCATTGTAATATTTAATCATTGAAACATCAACACATCTCAAATGAAATATAATAATGTTTTATTATCTTCTTTTTTTTATATTCCCGTGCTGAAACAGAAAAATAGAGAGAAAATAAAAAGGTAGGTATCGGTCACATGAGAATGTAGTAATACATAAAATCCCAGGTGCGACTGATACCTTTTTATCGTATGTGTCATTTTCTGTTTTTTATTTCATTTGAGATTCGTTAATGCTATCTTCAATAATTAAATAAAATAGTTGTTCAAAAGTTGAAAGAGAGAAATCAACGGGGAATAATTATTACTGAACAATGCTTTGAATTATTACTGGGAAATAAATTCACAATCAAAATTATTTTATTGAGCTTATCAGTGCGCTTGGTTCAAAAGCCAGAATGTATTGATAAAAAGGAGAAAGTATAGAATACCCAATAAAGTATTGTATGGTGAAAGGAAAATAATAAGAAAAAAACTAACATATTATTATTTTAATATTGCAAAGTGTAGATAAAGAAAAAATATTATTAAATCTTTTTATTCTCTTTTCATTGCGGTTGAATTATTCAAATGGTCGAATATAGTTCTCTTGTTTACTCAACACATGTCATGTTGATAACTTTGTCCAACTATAAAACACTAGGGTCATGAAATCACAACAAAAACTTGGTAGATAATACGTTTTTCTGAGAATAAGATCCTGCTGGTAAAAGAATAGTTAAATGATGAATTTATTGAATAATCTGCCTATTTGATTAATTAAATTTTTTTAATTTGTTGAATTTCGATTACTTTTCATTTGTGTGGATTTTAGAGAATGTACTAAATCTACATAATCATTTCAGAAACACCATGAAGGTCCTACTTCTTTTGCTGATACCATTGGTGGCAGCTGATAGCTTTAAGGAGACGCAGAACTTCCAGTATTCCAGGACAGGAGAGGGGGATGAAGAAAAAAAAGGTTTCTACGGATCTCAGAGTGGGAATATGGGTGGCAACTTCGAGGTGTCTCACAACATGGACACCTTGGCGCAGAGGCAGATGAAAGGTCTGGCTATGACTGTCAGCAGCCAACTGGGAAGAGATCCTCACGCTATCGGTACAGGGGCAGTCTTGGATGCATTGGGGAATTCAGGCTCTGTTTACGGATCAGCTTCTGCCAGAGGCTCCGCTTTTGGAGCTCAGGGAGCTGAGGCGGCGGGGATCGGAGGTGGGGGAGCAGCGTCCCGTCTGTATGGAGCGGAGGCTCGCCGCGCTGGCCAGGCCTATGGCTCCAGTTCCAACTACGGTAGCAGAACTTCTGGACAGAGAGTCATTGGAAGCAGCTATGAAGACGAAACCAGACATGGTTCTGCAGATTCAAGCGCCGCATCACAGTCAGGCTACAGGCAAACAGCCAGCAGGCAAGGTTCTACAGGTGCAGTGGGGGCTGCCGGAGGTCGCTACACCTCAGGTTCCAGATACCATACCAATGCTAATGATTATGAAGCCCAGCATGGGGAAACGGGCGTTATTCCTGGGTCTGATTATCAAGAAGGTGCCACATACTACATACCAGTAACTGGAGTAAGGCAGGTGGGACTAGATTCTGCAGCAGAGGGATCTCAATATTCCGAAAGTGATTCCAGATATCAGTCCGGATCTACGTCTACAGCTTACGAACGATCCCATGCATTCGCCGAAGCGGAAAGACAGAGAGCAGCTGGAGGAAATGTAGTCCGCCCAATTATAGTCAAACCAGGTACCACCATAAGGTTGGCGGTCAGGCCTGGTTCAGCAGTTCCCTTTACAATACCCGTCTCAGTCACCCCGGGAGCTAACCCCGTGTATGTACGACAGAATGTTGGCTATGGCACAAATGCCGAAAGGGTAGACTCAGCATCCCACGTGCGTGGAGAAGATGACGAACAGAGGAGAGATTATGGATCAGATACCTATGCTCAAACAAATGGTTGGGGTGAAACTACTAATACAGACTACAGACACTCTTCCAACTCCCATCAAGAAAAGGCGGCCTCAGGGAGCTCAGGAGTTCGTTACAATCCCGGATTGACTGTGGGCCCAGTTACAGATATGGGAGCAATTGCTCGGAATAGGGACAAGTTGGTGGTAGGCGGTTTAGAGTTAGGGTCTGAAGGCCAAGGATCTACTGTGTATAACAGTGGCAGCAGGGTGGCTTCCACCGGGCGCAACTACGGAGCCTCACAGACATACGGAGAATCCCAACAGCGGAGATACAAGACAGACGCAAGCAGACAGGTTACTGGAGAAACACATGATGCTGGTACAAATGTACATGGAGCGGGAGATTCAGAAGGACTGGGAAGTCAAGTCTATCAGGTACAAACAAAACCCAAAAGTTATCAATCCTCGTACTCTTATGAGAAATCGTGGGAAAAACAGGGAACGCCTTATACTATCTACCCTGCAGGCCACACGGCACCGGACACAGGATCCTTGACAAGCCACAATTTGTATGGACAGAATAGTGAAGAGCAAAATCAAGATTTATCACAGAGGGAAGAGCATGGTTCAAGATATGGAGGGAGCAGTCAAAGAGCAACTTCATCCAGCCATAGTTCAGGAAGTCAACACGGAAGTTCGTATGACAGTAGTCGCGCCTCGTCAGGGTCGGCTTCCCGGACATCATCAGGGGCTAGTTCAGGAGTCACTTCTGGGGCCTCTTCGGGAGCATCATCTCATTTAGACCGACAATCTATGGATTTAGCCGCTGTGCAGCAGCGATTGAGAGATCAAATGGCAGCGGGAATGGGAAAATTGGGCACTGAACTTGGAACTGGAAATACTAAGGGCTACAGCGCACACTATTCTTACAGCGCCCAGAGGAGCTACGGAGGAGCTGACGATGGTCATGACCAGGCACCCGATGGAGCTCACTCCGCAGGCCAACGCAGGTACAGAAGGGGGGCTTACGATGGCAGGTATGGTTCTACTGGGTATTATGACAAGTATTACAAACCAGAGGTTGAATACGTGAAGCAGCCAGAAGACTTGGGTCAACAGACTGAAGATTTTCATGATGAATCAATTGACCATCAAGAAATTGTTGGAAAGGCAATCACGGAACTGACCCAAAAGTTAAAGGATATTATGGATCGTATTGACAGAGAATTACCTGACGATTTGGGACAGCAAACCCAAGGATTTTCAGAAATCTATCATGAATCTCCTAAAGTTGAAGTGGAAAGCATGATGTATCAGAATGGAAAGGAAGATTTGGGACAGCAAACTGAGAATTTGGGTAATTTTTATACTCCTAATACTAGGGAATCTAAGCTTCAAGTGGGAAATATGGGGTATCATGATGTATATCTGAGTGAACCTGAAGATTTGGGTCAGCAAACACAAGACTATGCACCGAGTGCCAGTTTTTATGTTCCTCAAAATCCAAGGCTTCAATTGGAAAGTGTGTCGAATTATGGTGAACACTTGGATCAGGAAACAGAAGACTTGGGACAGCAACCACAAGGCTTTTCACAGCACAGTTATATCTTCAGTCCAAGCACTTCTAACCTTCAGTTGGGAAGCGGTAGCCAAATTTATAGTCAAAATGATAGAAATTCAAAACCTAAAATAGATTCAAGTGAAGATTTGGGAAAGCAAACTCAAGCATTCTCAGAAAGTCATAATTTTTACAGTTCAAGCAGTCGAAACCCAAAACTTCAAGTTGGAAGCACAGTTCACCACGATGAACATTTAGGACAGGAAACACAAGAATTTTCAGAAAGTCAAAACTTTTACAGCCCAAGCAGCCGAAACCCAAAACTTCAAATTGGAAGCACAGTTCACCATGATGAACATTTGGGACAGGAAACTCAAGAATTTTCAGAAAGTCAAAACTTTTACAGCCCAAGCAGCCGAAACCCAAAACTTCAAGTTGGAAGCACAGTTCACCACGATGAACATTTAGGACAGGAAACACAAGAATTTTCAGAAAGTCAAAACTTTTACAGTCCAAGCAGCCGAAACCCAAAACTTCAAGTTGGAAGCACAGTTTACCACGATGAACATTTAGGACAGGAAACGGAAGATTTGGGACAGCAAACTCAAGCATTTTCAGAAAGTCATAACTTTTACAGCACAAGCAGCCGAAACCCGAAACTTCAAGTTGGAAGCACAGTTCACCATGATGAACATTTAGGACAGGAAACGGAAGATTTGGGACATCAAACTCAAGCATTTTCAGAAAGTCATAACTTTTACAGCCCAAGCAGCCGAAACCCAAAACTTCAAGTTGGAAGCACAGTTCACCACGATGAACATTTAGGACAGGAAACAGAAGATTTGGGACAAGAAACAGAAGATTTGACCTCTAAAACAGAAAAACGAGATAAAACAGAACGTAATATTGAATACGATGATGATAAATATGTTGAATTACAAATTGGAAGTATTTTACAACAAAACGAGTTTTTTGGACGACAACCAGGTAATTTGCAACAAAAAGAGGCAAATAAGCCAAGCGACATTGATGTAAGTCAAACATCAGGAAATTATGATTCACCTGTTGAGCCAGATATGGAAGATTTGAAAAACCTCAAGGATGACCTTTCTTCACAGAATCATAGAAGAGGCTACGTTAATACAGAATATAAGTCTACTAATGATGAAAATAGACGCTCACAAAATACATTTGGCGAGACAAATAAACTACAGGACAAAGTTCCTGGAAAACTTAATGTCTACAAAGAGCACCCAAAAGACCAAACTGATGAGGCAATTGACAGTCATTTGGCTGAAATAATGGCTGCTTTGAGTAACCCCAGCTCTAACAGTGCTTACCATACTGAATCTAAAATGGATGATATACAAGCCAAGTATACTGAAGTTCAAGGAAACTATATCAACAAGCATGAACCGCAGCCTATCCATAAAGAGAAAGCTGCGGTCGATATTGGTTTTGATGGCTTATCAGAATCTTCTGTCGGTCAAGAACAACAACAGTACTCAGGATGGGATCAGCAGACACAAGTGGGAAAAGAAACAGAAGACGAGGTTTACCGAGGACATGTTAAACCCAAACCACTTACAAGTCATTCCTTTCTCACCACAACCCAAGAAGTGCACGAAGCACCGAAAGAACAGGAAGAAAAAAGCTTTTTGGATGCATTCCCTGACCACCTCAGCGAAGAGAGCGAAAAAGAAGAACCAAGAAATTTTGGAATAGCTCTAGAAAAGGAGACAAATTATCACCAAGTTGATTCTCATGTCGCATCAGAGAAATCTCCCGAAACAGACGATTTAGATCAAGGATTTGACGAGGGTGGACAGCAAACTTTGGAGACACAATGGACCCCAGAACAACTACCACAAGTTACTGTTGACGACAAAGAAAACCAGCAGCAGTCTCACAAACTGGTTCACAAGAGTCAAAATACACACAATCTCCTTACACTATCAGTCAATAGGGACACAGAAGATGTTGAGGATTTACACCAAGCACATGAAGAACCTAATTTTCAAGTAAATGATAAAGTTGACACTTTAAAGGACAAAAGCACTGATCCTGATAAAACAGTGGAGGAAGTACCGACAACCACAGAAAAACTCAGTTTTTGGAATAAGATAGGAAGTGGAGTGGGAAAAGCGAAAGACAGAGCAAAATCATGGTTCGGTTAAATACATAAAAAATAATCTCATATTTTTTAGTATTTAATATAATCGA
This sequence comes from Halesus radiatus, assembly GCA_022606495.2. Taxonomy (NCBI): domain Eukaryota; kingdom Metazoa; phylum Arthropoda; class Insecta; order Trichoptera; family Limnephilidae; genus Halesus; species Halesus radiatus. The sequence goes on along the minus strand of JAHDVE020001967.1, from coordinate 28,076 downwards.
AAAATATTGCCTTAAATTTTAAATATACTTTACTTGGAATCTTTAATATTGTTCCATAAACATAGTAACAATTGTAATTGACTAAACACCGTTTGATTATTTATGATGACCATATTACTTTATCGTATGAAGTATGTTTGCTTTCAAAATTAAGGTATGATTGAAATGTGATTTGAACTGTTGGTTAATGAATAAAAATATTTAATAAAAAAAACAATTTTTCATTTATATAAACTGAAGTTAACATAATAAAATTTATATTTGTACTTGTGGTTTAGAAAGGCTGGGCTCGGAACAGAAATGCAGCGGAGTTAGTATATCCGTGCCTGGAATATATTTAAATTTTAAGGGTCGTATATTGTTTGACCTCGTCCTGACAGCTGTGCGTGCAAGAAAACTACGCAATACAAAATGTATTTTTGATTACACAAAAGAAAATGTATTTTTGATTGCTAAAGAACCTGGATTGAAGGTTGCAATAGAAACATGAAGCATCTGCCTTAAGCGGGTGCAGGTAATAAATTCATTATCACTGTGCAAACACAGGAGCACCCGTAAGGTGCGTAATCGCTTTATGGATTAGGACTAGACTTAGTTTCAAACTAAATAAGCACACCCGGGGAGCAAACGCATGTTCAATATCTGTTCACAGTTGTCATTATTTGCCGCATGACAAACGTTTGATCAATCATACAACTTGTGATAAAAACTTCCGAGTGGAGAAAATGATCCTAGGTGGTTTTATGCTCAACAGTTCAATTGTGGAACCATTTGCCGAATTTTGTGTTTTCACCGTCCTACAACTTGGTTATCTTTAAGACCCAGGATCCCTGTTTAGTTTCTTTAACCCGTGGAACGCATTTCACATTATTTTGTTGAACGCCAACTCGCATTATGGTACCGATTCGGAATGGTTCTCAAGGAATTTTGAGCGTTTAATATGGTCGTACAATACTCAAAAAAATTTTGTTTGATTGGCAAATGAATAATACTACTCTTCTTCAATTTGAAATAACTTATTGAAGCTTATAAACCTCATTGTATTATATTTTTAATTATGGAAGATAATATTAATAACTCTCAAAATGAAACATGAAACCCAAGACACAGAAAAGAAAATATAATGGTAGCAACTGGGACTCGAACCCAGGGAAATATATGAGAATTTATTGAAGACGATATTGAAAGTTCTTTAAAATCGAAGTATGATACTGATAAAAAAGACGGGAACGGATTCGGGGAGCTGTAACTCAGTGAATTTGAAGGTGGTAGACCCGGATAGATCATTAGGTCCTAGTTGCTACCCTTATCATTTTCTTTTCTCCGTATTTTCGGTTTCATGTTTCATTTTGGGAGTTGTTAATATTATCGTCATGATTAAGAATAATCTACTTTTTTTAAATTCTAGCTTCTTGTCTGACGAAAACTGAAACATGAAAAATATTTCCGGTTTTAAAATTCACATTACTGTATTTATTTACAGGAAAACCTGAAATTATTATTATTTTTATTCATTCATTTAAAAAAACACATAATAAAAGGGTGATGGTACTGTGCCTGTGTCGCTAGGAAATCCTGTGTTGAGAGCATGCACAAGGGAGTATCGATGAGTCGTTCATGAATGAGCTACTCATTTGTGCCGGCTCATTTTGATGAGCTGTGAGCGTATGACTCCTGGTAAACCGTACCACGGCTCAATTGAACTGTGAATATTTTTGACACACCTAAAGATTGTTTATTTATCTACATGTCTCATATGTTTGATAGTATTCTTAAGCATTTCTATGATGACATATCTTTAAATAAGGTCCTTTGTTCTAATTCGTTTATATAAAATCAACATATACGTGCCTAATTTCTAAACGGTTACATTGTGCCCAAGACCGTGGGAATTTCAATTAATATTTGGCACCATGACGCATCTTAAAACAGTCGTTTTCAAGGGTTTACATTAGTGTGTAGAGATAAAAATAATTACCACATCTACACTTGTAGGCACTGTACAATGCGTGAACGGTGCTTGACAGTCTGGCATCTGGACGTTTTACACCTACCTATACGCTGGGAGCCGTAGGAGCTGGGAGTGCTATGAACTGGGGTATGAGCTCATGAACTGGGAGTCGCTCTTAATATGTGCCGGCTGTTAAATGAGCCGTCGTTCAATTGAGTCGCACAAAAATTTTGAGCTGGTACTGTGACTCCCGCTCTTAACAAAATGAGTCATGACCCACAGCTACAAGGAAGGCATTGATAAGGGCACTTGTTTAACTTTATGGAAACATTTATTGTAACACGAGACAGAAAAAATCATTTCTCTAAATATATTAAGCTATTCTGGGGAAACTACTTATAATACAGTATAACCCCTATTTTACGTTTTTTAAGGGACCGAAAAAAAAACCTAATTGGAGGGAAAATGTAAAAGGAGGGTATTGAAAAAAAGAAAATTTAAATTTAATGTTTCCGAAAAAATAACGTTTTATTTAAAACCAACATTTAATTAAATTTTTTTTTTTTATTAAAAAAATCATGTACGAGTATACTAGGTTTTGCCTATTGCAGTCCCGCAATTGGTTTGTATATATTTAGAATATGTTGTAATGTGGATGAAGCGAGGAGTGTGTGTGTTTTTACAAAGAATTTTTAAAATTTATGTTCGGAAAAAAAAATGTCATGTATGTTTGTTGCATTTTTTGTTGTTGTGTAATTCTCTTTCAAGACTATATAAACATTTAAAAGTGTCATCTTGAATATCACCAATGCTTTTAAAGTAGGTTTTTAAAACCTCGATGAACCTCATTGCTTCTTCTTTTGTTGGAATATCAACCTCTTCTTCATCGGACAGTTCTTCGGCAGAAAAGTCTGCTGGTGTTAAATGACTGTCAACGATGCCATCAACTTCCACCAAGTCTGATGTCATAACATTGGAGTCAAGGTTTACATAATCCTCCATGGATTGGTCTGAAATACTTTCCCAGCCTTCTATAACATCACACTGGATATTTTCTTGGGTACTGGGTACGTCTTCATCCTGCTCCTTGTATATCCCAGCTTTCCGGAAACAATTCTTGATGGTAGAGTCAGTTATTTCATCCCATGCCTTAACGGTATAATGCGTTGCATCTAAAATGGACATCTTAAATTTGTTGGGGTCCTCACCTCGTTCTAACTGACACAATAACTTATGTACCAAGTTTCTTCTATAGTAGTGCTTTAATGCCCGAATTATTCCTAAATCCAGGGGTTGCAGTTCACTTGTACAGTTAGGAGGAAAAAATTCCAACTGAATGTTCTTCAAAGTCAAATTTGTGGGATGAGCTGGGCACCTATCAAGGAATAGGAATATATTTTGATGTTTTACTCCCATCAAAGCGTCTAATGCAGTAAGCTGCTTTTCAAATAAGATTGCTGTCATCCAGGCTTTTTTATTGGCTGCATATTTTGTCGGCAATGTCCTGTCATTTTTGAAGCAGTGGGGTTTTGCAGACTTCCCAATCACTAACGGGGGAAGCTTCTCACTGCCATCTGAATTTGTAATCAAGAGAACAGTGAGACGAATCTTGCTTAATTTTTCTCCATGACAGGCTTCACCCTTGAAGCTGAAAGTCTTACAAGGTAGAACGTTGAATAACAGCCCAGTCTCATCGGCATTGAAAATATCTCTGGGAGCGTAGTCTGCAATTAATGTAGGCACATCTGTCTGCTTTCAATCATCAGCAATGTCCAAATCAACACTTTGCGATTCTCCGCAAATTGATCTGTAGACCACATTGTGCCTCTTCTTAAAATGATCTATCCATTCATTTGATGCAGTAAATCCTTCAATATTTAGTCGATTCGCGATGCGCAGAGCCTTTTCACGAATAATTGTACCGCCGACGGGAATATGAATGGCCCGCGCAGTGACCAACCATTCTTTTAAAATCCCCTCCATTTTTTCGTACTTCGACGCTTTGGTGTACATACGTTTTTTCGCCCCGGGTCCCCATTGAATAGTGCTTTTTTCAATAGATTCATGGTTTTTGATGATTGTGGCCAAAGTAGTAGTAGTAATAATAATACTTGGATGATTTGTATAGTGTCGTTTTTGTGAAAAATCACCTCAAGGGCGCTGTGAGTAATGGGTATTTAAGGGTATTATATTAACTCGTAAGACTGATGACAGACTGTGCGCCGTTCTAAAGACACGGAGGTCACCCACCAATCACCGTACACCGTTCTAAAGACGCGGAGTTTTCCCTCCAATCACCTTACGCCGTTTGAATGTCACGACTCAATCATTGTCAAGTGGGCGTAACTCGCATATTTTGAATATTTCCAACATAGATCGCGGGAAAGAAAAACGTAAATGCGGGTATTAAATGTACTGAAATACCTCGGGACTGAAAAAAAATTACACGCAATTGCTGGGAAAACGTGAATTTCGGGCACGTAAAAACGAGGTTATACTGTATGTACATACAATCTTTATAAACATGTTATCTGGTAAGACGGTACCATTTAAAAATAAACATCATTTTGCAAAAAACAAGTCAGTTGGCGCACGGTGCGGCAAACACGGAAACAACCCAGTTTTTAGACCGGCTTTCAAGGGGTTAATAAAATAACAAAAGCATTTCAAAGTTGTGTGTAGAATGAGCACACTCTGACCCTTCGACTGCGAAGCCCCCAGATGGGCCAACCACAATTATCTGTTCAAAAAAGAATTTTGATATTTGAAAAATCCAGCTTTCAAGGGGTTAAAAAAGACTGCCCATACAAAAGATTCCTCTTAAAAAAAACTGGATGTGCAACTACGCCAGTATTGCCAGACATAGAGATTTTTGTGGGATGTCCCGCTTTAACTAAAATTGATTATCTTGCACGGGACAGCTAAATTCACGATTTTAGAAAAGCAAGTAAGATGTTTAGGTTAAGACAATTAGTTAATTGACAATGTGATGGGTGCATATGTTTTGTAGTTTGTGTTAGGACATTTATGATTGATATCATATAAATAAATATTTTAAAATATTGAGCTGTGCATTTTTAAGTTGTCCTTTTTTTATTTCACATGGCAAAAATCCCATAATTTTTTAAATAATAATCTGGCAAAGCTCAACCTTGCCTTTCCACCATCAACAGAAGATTCTATCAGAGGTTTTTATAGGTAGGCATATAAAGTTATATTAAATATGCATAGAAGCACGTATTTCTTAATACGTACAAAATTGATGAAAAACCCTTTTATTAGTTTAATTACAATGGGGAACAACTGTTACCGTAGAAGCAAAATCACGCATTTTAATTAATTTAAAGCTTGGTAAAGTTTCAAGTTTTTGTATGGTTAGGTTTTTTAAAATTTATTTATGAAGAAACCAAACTAAAAACCTATTTTATGTCTAATTAATATATCGTATTACATATAAAAAAGGTTTCAGGTTCCTAGCTTGGGTTTTTTTTAAATAATAAAAAAAAACTAAGAAGTAAAATGCGTGCTTATTTGCATATTTACCAAAATTATATCACATCGTCTTGCTCAGAAGACCATTTCTGAAGACCACTGTGGGATTGAGCTCATTCATGCATAAAGTCAAACAGTCTGTTAATAATCCGCTATCGACTACCATGTACGCTGTTCAAATTGTTATAAGTTAGGATAAAAGAGATAAGCAGTTACCTCAGACAGTGTCTTGAAAAATCTGACAAAACTTAGCTGCTGGGATGAATCTGTAAAAGACATGTACACACATGAACAGTAGGAAGCTGCTAACAGAACTTTTATTCACAAATCAATCGTTTCAGAAGATATGTAATCAAGAACCTGCAGTTCTAATTGAAATTTAGTGAAACGGCTCTAATAAATTAATAAATAGATGTTTTATTCTATCACTTTACGGTATTTAAGTCATCACTAGTCATAATTTCATAGCCGGTAGATTGTGTTAACAAAATCTGAATGTAAAAAGCAAGCTAATATAAAGATTCTCGTAGATTAACAAACAATAAATTAAATAAATATAGACATACCTAAGTTTAAAGCTTGAAGGGGCTGCAAATTAGCCATCTTAACAGATTTAGACAAAAAAACACGATTTATTTAAGGACAAAGCGAATGTCAAAATTGTAGCGCCAAAATGATAATAATATTGATACATGCATAGATATACCACTCTCGATACATGGTTTAACGGTGTTGCCACTGTTGCAAGACCCAGTCGCATTTTGTTTTTGAAGTTCTTGAATGAAAATAATATATTTATTATGTACCGCTTGTAATATTATTCATGTCATGTAGTATTGTAAGAACCTTGGGCCATGGCCACATCATGGCTCAAAGTATTAATCCCTGTATTATGTACCATTTTTTAAAAATGAATATCACAACCCAAATGTTCATTTTGCTAACTATCAGCATGAACCTTGAAAAATACAGTGCAGTACGCAAGTTTGTAGTTTCATTTGAAAAGAAAAAAGCTGGAATATTAAATTTGTTCGTCTAGTATTACAAATAATAATGTTCTGGAGAATTAAAAAAAAAAAAATTAATATAAACCAAATTTGGGCGAAGACTCAAAGATAGCGCTAAACGTCACTTTGCGGGTTGCTAACGTTAGAAATATAACAAATAATGTATCTGTAAATTCTATACGAGTGGTTAGGAAAATGTCTAAGGTTCCCAATGGCGACAATTCTTAAAGTGCAATGCTTTCCATTCTATATGAAATATGTACTGCAATATTAAGAAAAATTAAAAGTGCCTTCACTGTTTTGTTAACTACGCATATTACAAACAGTTTTAATAAAAATCCTTCCATAATATCACTTTAATAAAGGTTAAAAACCGATTGAGTTAATTGGAAATACTACAGAGTACCTACATTTCTACTGTTATTCATAACAGTAGAAATGTAGGTACATTTCTACTGTTATTCACTTAAACTTTATGAAATATTTTATTCTTTTGCGCCATATAAAATTCCATACGAAAGAATTACGCCGCGCGCTGGTCACGAGATTTCGCGAGAGCGGGTCATTCACGAGCTGACTCCAGAGGCGAGAGCACGTATGTATTTACTGTCATTATTTTCTACACGGCTACGAGATATTTAATTTGATTAGTACTAGGAACGCTGAGGAAACCAGTGTTATTCGATCGGGGTAAGCAGAAATTAAATCATTATTGTTCTCCAACTAAATTTATTTGAAATCGTCTTTTAATAAATTGTTTTCTTTTTAGTTATTCAAAATGGGAAAAAATAAAGGCAGACATGTGTATAATATACAAAATAAGAGACCTGTTTCCTGGAAGAAAAAAAAACGATTCAGGTAATAATAATAACATTATTGAAATACATGTTTTCAGGGGACACTTCGAACTTCTAGAATTTTTAAACGATTTCTATCAAAGCGGGTACAATGGAGTTCAGGGGTACACTGAACTCGAATTTAACGACAAAATGCATAATTTTGGTGGCATTTTTGAATTTCTCGAGTTCTCTTCCGATTTCGTTCAAAATCGGGATTAGGGTGTTTGAAAATGTGCTGAACTCGAATTGAACGTCAAATTGCATCATTTCAGATGCCATTTTGAATTTCTTGAGTTCTCTGCCGATTTAGTTAAAACATTGAATAAGGATGTTATGAGATACACTGAACTCGGCTTGAACGTCAAATTGCACAATTTAAGCGGCCGCTTCGTTAGATTGTTTAATTGTGAAGAAATAAACACTTAATAGTAACAAAAAATAAAAATAAAAGGCACTATGTATAGGTACTGTCAATTATTAATATGTTATATAGGTACTAAAAAACAAACAATGTATTACTTTCCTAATATCCGCATATTCTCATAAGTTACCTTATCCTATACCAACAGATTGACATATTTTATTTTGCTTTTTCCTCTTTTGTCCTACTGCAAATTTAAGTTTGTCAACCTTCTATTAATTTATTTTTATGCATTGAATAAATAATAAATGTATTTAGCAAATGTCTTTTATTTTGTATTTCATCAATTGCCAATCGGCGCGGGCGTGTTTTACATTATCCACATTTCCGCCAAAAAAGTCGGCGGCTTGCGGTGCTTCGTTCTATCGAGTTTGGCCGCTAAAATACCTAACGGCGATGAGTACGTGGTCTTATACTGGACCCTTAAGTTCTGCGAGTATTTTTAGTTTTTATTATTGCGACTGGAGAAAAGCCTGATAACAGTTACTTACCGTGTTAATTGGCAATCTGAAATGTCATTACAAATTCCTATTTTATTAAATCGCCGAGAATAATGGCTAAATACCCTCAACCGATTTATGATGTGATTTTATTGTTGTAGTGTATTTCACATCTCTTCTATAAATAATTGGTTTGTTAAAAAAATACTGTATTAAGGAAAAAATAATCCCACAATAGTGTGCTTTATACATACACTTCGGAGCAAGCGTTCCTCGCGCCTCTCTAGACCCTGAGCAGAAAGGTCCCACAATGAATTGTGCTGCTGTAATACCCTTGCCTTACTTTAGCGAACTTGGCTTTTCTGCGCGCTTCCTGGAGCGCGCTGCTTGAGGATCGCGTTCCGAAGCGTACGTGTGGGAGAGCCTAAAGAATTTATTAACCCCGAGATAACAATGAAAATGTTGTATAATTAAAAAAATAAAATAATAACAACACTATAAATATTTTATGGAAATGATTTCATTTAATTAATGTTCTTCATGATGTGCTAGGGGTGGATACAAACGGCCGAGGGAGAACATCCCCTCCGGTCCAAACTTGATTTACGGACAAATCGATTAAGTTGTTTCCCATAAAGAAATCAGTGGCAATTATATTGGTTTCCTCCATCCATTCATCTCGAACCCATCGCGTCATGTTTCTATTGACGGAATCTGCCATTTTCATGAGATTATTCTCGGGGTTGAAGATGATATCGATTGCTCTCGGGGTCATCTGTCCCATGATTGCCCACAAGGGATTTCCTTGAGCTGGCGGATCGGACTCTAAAACAGATTCTATGTATTGTTTAAGAGATGAAGCGGTCTGTCGGTTTCCCCATTTTTGAGAAAGTGGAGGCCAAAGCCACGACCCTGTAACAAAAGAGTGAAACTATTTCATTAACTTAGAAAAAAAACAATTAAAAATACATAATTTCTTCAAAAGACTGGTATTCACTTTGTGGCGTCATTATTAATAAATGAATTAAAAATTACTTTGTAATCACCACTTTATTAATATATACATATCAACATGTTTCGAAAGCGAAGCCTTTCTGGTCAGGAATATTCAGAAAACAATACCATATTCTTTTTTTCGCTTTCGAAACGTGTTGATATGTATATATTAATAAAGTGGTGTTTACAAAGTAATTTTTAATTAATTTTTAAATAATAATTTATTAAATTAATAACACTTACTTGGTTTAAACCAATGAATTAAATATGTAAATATCTATATGTTTCAGAACCAAAGCTCCCCTCATCAGGATAAACCGTATACCTGTATATATATATATATACGAGTATATGCTATTAAGTTAATAAATATGACTCCACAAAGTGATTATACATCTTTTGAAGAAATAATAATTTCATTATATCCTACAACTTTCACGAAAGTTACTTTCGTGTTATAAGTAGTCTGTAACTACAAGTATGACATTAATAATACCATAATCATTGTTAATTCATTACCAAGTAAAGTCATAAAATTACACATAATAATAGTTTATGAATACACATATAACACACATATAATACACATATAACACACATATAACACACATATTGTATCGGACGTCCCGCCTCTCTCGAAATGTTTGACGCGGCACACTTGTGATTGAAATATTGTTTGTTAGTATATGTAGCGGGCGGTCTGTGGCGAGCTTGTTCCCCACCGACCGCTCATACTTAAATGACTGAATAGAATCGTTAGAGCGGTACAGCTAGTGGGAGGGAGACAGACTTGTCAGGCATCTACACGTCAACGGCGGTCTGCGCTTGGTAGACCGCCATAAATAGCCTGCAAATGCCAGTTTGCGGGAGTTAGCATTCGACCGCCAGCCTGACAAGTAATTCTCTATCTCCACCGCCCGCTCTGACTTCTGAACCACCCGCCTTGTTTTACTCTGACCACTGCTTACCCCCATCGGACTACTGCCTCGGACTGGACCCAATAAGCAACTGCCTCGGAAAAGGTTAACAAAACTTGTTGTCGTCAGTACCGTTCCTCCTTGCAAAAGGAACGGTAGGAGTGCTACCTCCCCTCCCAGCCTCGCTCCGTAGATTGGGATCAGTCGGCCTCTACAGTTCGCTTGTGTGCCAGATTACGTCTGGTACACATATAATACATATATAACACACATACAATAGCATATAACACACGTGGGTGAGAGTCGCAAAGGATTTGCAAATTTGAAGAAGGCTCAAGAAATTCACAGCTACACGCCAGAAGGCTAATAAAGAAGGAATATGATTACAATGGATACAGTGCCATAAAATAGCAAACAAAACATACAAATATAAACATACCACAAGAAAATGAAGAACCCGTGTCACAAAACGTCGAGATGAACAAATCTGGAAACATGCATTCATTATGCGAAGTATAAAAATATTTTGATGGACATTCATTGAACATTTTTGATGTATTTAGTCCGTAAAATGTAAAAAAAAAATTTGAAATCATTTCAACGCACAGTGGTGCCTAAATATACATTTTTAGTTAGGAGTGTATTATTTGGTGATGATTTTTACAAGTATTTAATTTTTTTGTGTGACTTCTCATAAAAGCTCCCTTGTGCCTGCTGTGTACAATCAGGAGAACTATATCACCTTTATAGAATACAGATTATTCTTCTTTATTATATGATCACCATCCTGTTGGGCGACGTTGTGAAGCAAGGGTATGTAGGAACGGATAAGTTCATGCGGGAATCTTGAAGATGCACGCATTAAATGAGGGAGGAAGACGAATGCCGATAGCTTATTCCACCACCGTTTCAGATAAAAACGAGTCGATGAAATGTTTCGTTATTAGGCCGCCGACATCAATTGTGAATGGATTTTTATTATGTTCATACCTTTAGTAAATGATGCCTCTGGGTAGCAGATGATGATTCTCTTCCCCGTTTCCCAAATATCGGCCATCCTCGGTCCATAGACTGAATAAACATTTTTCAGGATACTCCGTTTGATTATTTGAGAGTAATCTACAGCGAGGTCTCCCAATTCTTTGAAAAGAAAATTTATAAGTTGCTGATGCCTTTTGTATCTCACTGCCCCATTGATTAGGTAAAATCCCACAGGGAGACGGTGAATATCTACGATTATTATCTGTAAATAATATTTTTTTAAGTTCTAGTGAAATAGTGTAATGTGTGCAATTCTTGCGTATATGAAAAAACGTATTAAGAAAACAAGTTGAACAGATAATTTTGTGGGTATTTTTTGTTCCACGCGTTTCATACTAAATGATGAACGATAAGCACTTTAATTACAAATCGTAAATAATCTATTATGATATTTTAATGTTCGTTGAAAGCCATTAATTAAAAAAAAAAACACACACACAAACGAATTTATGAGAGAATGTATTACCAAACAAAAAGACGTATTGTGGATTTTGAAAATGTTGATAAGGAAATATTGTTATTGGTTATTGTTCTTTGGTCCTTAGGTATCACAATATTAAAAACATAAGTTAAAATAAGGTAAAATCATTAGAATATTGAATACTATACTCGTTCACATTGAATGTAGGTAGATATCATAAAAGGTTAAGAATGTTATAATTTTTGGTTTTGTTGTGGAATTCAAGATAATATTATGTAGGAAGATTGAAGATAGTACGTAGAATGAATTAAAATACCTCATCCTTCGCCTTTTCTGCAAATCTTTTGATATCTTGAAGTATAGGAAGAAGGGGTCTGATTTTGACAAGGTCGTGATTGAGCCAAAAGCTGTAACAAAACATAAATATGTATAATTTTACAAACCAATGCCATAACTGAAATATAAGTTTTAAAAAGTTCTGAAAATCGTATGAGTGGGATGAAATTTGTTAATTTATTGAATTATATTATTTCCTCTTGAACAGTTATTGATAATTCTGATAAAAAAAATTGTAATGGGTAAAGCAAGAAGGAAGTTACCCACTTATTTTCATAAAAATTGTCCATTTCTTGTTGTTCTTCGCTGGATTGGCTAGAATCATTATCCTTTTTCGTGTAGATGGGTATATCCTCCTGATCTTCTTCTTCAAAATATCCAACCCTGATATCCAGATATCTAATTCCGAACACAAGTTGATTCCAAATGTCCTCTTTCTGTGTGAAGATGAACTTCTTCAAAGCCTCTCCCCTAACGAGTGACTCTCCATAGAAGGAGCCAGTGTCGTGGGTTCCCGGTAGTAACATTTTGGAGATTGGAATTTTTGAGAATTTGGCCCTGTAAAACATCTAAAATTTCAATATTGTTTGAGTTCTAGGTTCGAGTAAGATTTATAAAAACTGGGAAAAATTATATAATTATATTCAGATTACAATAAATATATTGATAGGAGATTGTTGGATTTGAGTATAATTTCACTTCTCATTTTACCTGTTATCAGCTAGCCATGTGGGCTGTATTTTTAGGCAGTTCGAAGCATTCAAAGCCCCATTCACAAAACTTCCGATCCAATAATCCAGGCACTGGGGGCCGGATACTGCAGCTAGATTCGAATCTGACTGCTGGAAATAACAAAATATTAGATACAAAAGGATGAAGGAGAAATTAACTTTTGTCGCAATTTTGCAATATACCTATACAGAAAATGCAAATGTCCAGTTCTTAAACAAATCTATTTTCTAATCTAAAAAAGACATCTTCCAAAAGTAATCATATACGAATCTATTCTAGATCCAATGTTAGAACGACCTGTGCGCGCATGTCTACGCCCCCTTACCCCACCACTTTCGCCGTCTAGACAGTCTACAACTTACTGAATTGGCGGAGCATAGCCCTGAGCCGTGCGCGGGGTTATACGACGAAGGCGGAAGGGTGGGGTATGCGCAGTACGAACCTAATTTCAAATCATCACGGGTTGTTCTTAGGTTGAATCGAGTATAGAAATCGCAAGCCTAAATAGCATATTTAGTCCTTAGTCATACAAATAGTGAAGTCCATTTACAAGCAAGATTTCCAAGAAGTGCTTTTAAACTGAAGATCTTTAAATTTTACATACATAGGAAAAATATAAAGGTTCAAGGTGTAATTCAGCAGGATTCATGAAACACTCTGTTTAAAAATTAAATTAAAAAGACAGTTGTTAAACGAGTAATTGCTTTTTTTTTGCTGGATTCTCTTTGTGACGGTAATTTGAGGACACAACTGGTTTAGGTTCATGTCCTTTGTAACAGCTTTTTTGTCATATGTACGTACGGTTAATTTTAATAGTATACAAATACAAAATATTTGACACCTTTAATAACATACCGTTTTGTTCCAGCCCCCGGGAAGTAGTGTCCAATGCATGGTGGTATTGGTAATGTAGAAATCATATTTGATCTGCTTAGGTATAACTTTTACCAAAGGAACGACGTCCTCTGTGACACTAGGATCTTTATCGAAAAGTCCTATCTGTAAAATATAATAGTCACTATAGTCACTACAGATTGAGTGTGTAAATGAATATTAACTATTTTATTTCATCTAATTTGATACTGATAAATAAATATGTAATTGATTTTTACATATTACTTAAATCATAGTTCATTTTTAGACTCGTCCTATTGTTCCTTTTCTCGAAGATTTAGTAGTTGTGTTACTACTTTTGCATAATAAGAGGAAAAAACCAGCAATTCTGGATAAACAATTTTAAACAAGGCGTTACGCAATGTACTGTGAATTTTTCTTCAAGACCTACCCAGTCTGGCATTTGTTCGCAGGGAGTTTTCCAGTTAAGTTCCAAATTTCCAGAATATGCTTCGAATGATGAAACTGTGAGGTGTATATCGCATGGTAGTGGTCCTGAAATAAAAGATAATTACATAATTTAAAATCAATTGGCAAGATTAAAAAAAAAAACATTCGAAGGTAGTTTTAATCTATTTATCAACCTTACAATGTATTTTTAATGGGAATTCTAACCGTAAAATTATGATTTTATGGTTGAAGCATGATGTCTACACACAAGCGTTTTATTTTTTTCCATTGATTAATCAGGTGGAAAATGACGATTTTAAATGCAAACTATTCAACAGTAAGATCATTCTTCCCAGAAGCATTGCTAATAATGGTAAATTGGCTCTGCATCATTGACAATAGAAGATTTATGGCCACATGTTCTAGAAAAAAAAAATTAGGAATAAAATAGTTTTCTAATGGTTATCGAATGTTTACTGTAACTATTCAATGGGCAAACATAAAAAAAAGGACAGTTTTCATATCTTGGTAACATAATGAATCCCCAGCATTCCAGAATGGAAGAAGACTGGTTGACATAACCAAGGGAGTACCCACCCAAAGTCTCCCAAATATAAATATTTTAGGAATTACTACTGTATTATTGTTTATTAAATTAGTGTTTATTAAAATGTTGTTGTATTCGAGATTTTATAAAATTGTGATAGTTAATGTTACCGAATTGGACAAAAATTAAACGGCCATGGTTGGATAAGGTTCAAGGTTGGACCCTTGAGGAACACCAACGTTTATGGAAAGTGTGTCCTGGTAAAAATGCAGCTCGTTACACATTGTTGTCTATTTAGATAGGCAGTTGAAGCACAAATTTTACAGTTTTTTTAAAGCCATTGTGAAGCCGTTGTTTGTTACGATTGCTTCATCATTCATCAAGAGTGAAAAAAATAAATTAATAACAATTATTATTCAATAAAAAAACGCTTTATTTATCAAAAAAAGTTCTGCTAGGTAATTATTATTACGCGTGACAGCTGTTTCGCTTTCTGAAGGCATTATCAAACTGTGGAGAAGCCACTTCCAGACGATCTATTTATATTATTTCTATCTAGGTACTTATAATGAACCTCAGAATGTTCTCATTTTTATTACCAAAGCTCTTATTAATTTCCGAGTAAATCGACGGTTATTTTGGCTTTATTATACTGCAAAGTTTCCCCACTTAAGGGTTATAATGCATTTTCTTTTTTAAATTCGACTAAAGTTCATTAAGATGATTGATCAGTGGCAATTCCAAATGAGTTTTTATTAGAAATTTCCTTTAAATTCAAATTAGTATTTTTTAAATTGAATAATAATAGTTATTAATAAAAATTTTTTAAATTTTAAATAAAAATGGAGTTCTACAAATTAAACATGAGCACATAAAATTCATGGAGAGTCTAAGAAACACATTCCCACGGAGAGCTCAAGGACGAGCCCACCGACTTCACCAATCTGGACAACTACTTGGATTTCATTCAAACTACTTTCTTTGTCTATTTAGATTGCTGGATCAAAAAAACATTGCGCTTGTAGGCTAAAAAATAATTGTAGGTACCCGTTTCCAAGGGCCTTAGGCTAAATATTTTTTGTTTTGTGCCTTTGATCAACATCCTGGTTTCGAATACCTTGATTACTTATAAGATCGTTCCTTAAAATTCCCACGGCCAATAGCATTATGTTGTTGTTTGACTTTTGGAGTATTGAACCGTATTGCACTTCTTATTTATTTCTGAGTCAACGTTTCGGACAGCCTAACGCGATCCATTATCATCTACCATTACGATAGACATGGAAAGGCTGTCCAGACTAGAGGTTAGTGCCGAGTGAAGTATTTAGTACGTGAAACAAGGCTCTAATTTTGATTTGAATGAATTAAATACGAGTATAAATATACCTAGCTCAGTCGCGCTTGATGGGATCCCGTCAGAATAACGAGTTGATATGAATAATTCACCTGACTGGTTATGAAAAATGTTTTTTAGTCTGCGCTCTAGGAAGTAGGTGTACCTCTCTGTATACCGTAATTATCATTGATCAATTAAACCCAATGATCTAGGCAAAATGCAGAGGAAATGTTACGTCCGATATACGGGTGAAGCGAGCAATATGTATTGCCGCTTGATAAAATATTTTTAAAAATATCACGATTGTAAACTCCACAGTTGAAAGTCCACAAAGGCTGAAAAGCTGTGCCTACCCAAAGAAAAACGAACAATAAAAAATATTAATTTTTTATATATTTATTCATGAAATTGGCAAGGAACTTATTAAACGCTTATTTATTCAGTTGGATACGGCATACATATTATATACTTTTTTGCTGTTACTGTAAAAAATATAATATATTCAATTTCTCATATAATGTAGGTATTTATATTACTCCCACATATATGTGGCTTCTCATTTCTTTAAAAAGATTGTTTAAATAATCCTATACGTGTACGAGTATATATAAAACTATAGGAAAAAGAGAATTTAAAAAAAAATCGTAATGGTCTTTTTAAAATATTCAATTCACTTCACAATTCATAGCCGAACTTGAAAAACTATACACAGCCTATCTTTGTTTATAGAGCAATCCACGCCACTGGTAACTAGCCATGTATATAATGGCACCATAAAATATGTAAATAAAACGATGGCCTTCCGGCTTCTGAAGTGATCAAAGAACAAAAATAACAAAATAAATATCACGATGCCGATTATGTGTGCGTGTTCAATAACCAACAGGACACAGTATATAAACTAGTGGTAACTGGTACACAGGTTATTTTTTTATATGAATACCGCACAAGAGTCCCAACTGCTCCCAACCGTCTGGAGCCAGTGAGATTATGGCATTCCCAATTGAGGAATGTTGTGCGGCTGAAGGTATTGGGGAGGGGAAGGATAAGGGGAAGAGGAAGGTGGGGAATACCTGGCTATTCAGATCTAGTCACCAAACGCGGCTAAAAGCCATTTCAAGCAACGTTTCAATTCTGAATGATGGTCTTTCACCAGGGCGATACTGAGAGTATCTTCCGCTCTGGGACGTGCGCAAATATACTATATATTATTTTGAAATAAATTAATTGTGAAGCAACACAAATTAATTAAATAAAATTTACTTGCGCACGCCGGGATTTGAACCCGCGACCTTCGGATTCGTAGTCGAGAGACTTACCCCTTAACTATGGAGGCCGTCTTAACTTTGTAAAGGTAGCATAACTGTATTATTATTTATCAACAACACTTAGAATTGAATTGTTAACCGGCGATAATTTGCTATTCTTATAACGATGGATGTTTTCATTGCAGATGATGACTTAATAACGACTCAAGTCCAAGAAAACAAGAATGCTTGTTAGTTTCTCGACTTGTTTGATTAGGTCATTTTAAGAAATTACCTAGTATCAAAGGGTGACATTCCAATAAAAAAATGGCACTTCACCTCAACGTAATTATCAGTTTTCTTTAAAATTTGCCTACAAATAAAACGTATGATATAAAACCGAATATTATTCAAATAACTAACGTAATATCCATTATAATGTCATTAACAAAGTGTTATAATTCAATCTAATTTGTCTTTTAAAGAAAATTGACACTTCTCTCCAATGTAATGTCAGTTTCATTTCAAATTTCCCTACAAATAAAACGTTGGGCACAATTTGCATTTGCTTGAAACAATTAACTTAAGTCGAACAAAGAAAATTAACACTTCATTCGCATACAATGTTTCAGTTACCTTTTCCAAATTTGCTTACACATTTTTTGTGCGTGCGTTACGTTAGACACATACTTTATAAAACAATTTTAATAAATAAAGCAACTGACTTTTGCCGCTAGATCCTCCGGTAATAACAATTGCCGTAAGTACAAAAACAAGCACAGATCTGAACATTGCTCAGGAGTCTGACTTTTCGCTCTTCACTCTCGAGTCACAGTGTTCGTGTGGCGTTCTATTGTATCTCAGTACGTTCCGAGTAAACGAGATAATGTAGCAATCTCCGCTCACTGCACGGTCTGAGCGGTCACTGATCGCTCCCGCAATGTTCAGAACAGAATCCGAATACTAATCATGCATCAACAGGGGCGGATTAAGAACGGACCTCTAGAAACAATACTTACAAACTTATATTTGATGGGGCCGTTGGCATTATACAACGAAGATAACCCAACGGCCAACGGGTTAACAAGTTTTTAACACAAGGTTGAACAAGGTACAACGAAGGTAACCCAACGGGTTAACAAGTTTTTAACACACGAGAAGCAAACTGTTGTTGTAAGAAGCACCGCCGTTTCTTGACATGCGAACTTTGTTAGGATGGCAACATCTTTTGAGTTTACGTACACACTTATCTTATGGTAACACTACACAATCGTCCAACCTTTCAACTGCGAGTTCGGTTTTCGGTTGGCTGATCGTGTAGTGGCTATAATAATATAATCTAGTCACTACACGATCGTCCAATCCTCCAACTCCGAACTCCAAATTTCCATTATCATGGAAGATGTCGCAGTAATAGTTGCGTCCGCGCTGTATCTTATCAGTGCCTTCAATTATTATGTTGAAGTATGTAGACGAAGCAAAATAAAAATATAAAGTTGACCGAAACGAAAATGGTGGATTCTAACTATACACCGGAAGAGAAATAAATGTTGAGAAAAAAAGTTAATTTTAACATAACATGCATTTCATGCTTTTGAATATTTTCATTTTTTTTAATATTTGTAATGTGACCAACAGAGAGACCATAAAAAATTCAAAGAATAAATAACCAACCGTCCAATAATGGTGCATAAAAACTTGTACAAAATTATAATAAGTATAAAAAAAAACTATGTCGGATTATATTATGCATTTGTACAATTTTTGGGGGTTACTGTATATATGAGTGTTTTTTAGTATTTTTTTTCAAATACGGCACGTAACACGTCTGTCGCGATTGCCTGTCGAGCGCCTACTGATTGGCCGATGTGCGAGTTGGGAGAACAAGTTTGAAGGATGGGTGTTGGTGAATCGCCACCGGAGTGATCACGGGCCAACTCGGCCGAATTCGAGCCAACTACCCCTCTACACGATAAACCAAACATTCGGAGTTGGAAGGGTGGACGATCGTGTAGTGGCTTCATTACGTTTTTATTAAAATGTTTGAATTCGATATTTCTTCTCTTCTAAACGTTCATCATCATCATCATCATCGGGGGGGGCTATTTTCCGGGTGGGATTTGGCCCCCTATCCATTGACTGCGCTTCCTCGCCATTCGCCCCCAGTTCTCAGGCTTTTCTCTCCTGGTTCAATCCTCGTCCACACAGATAATTTACCCCTTCCTCGGAATGGCGCTGGGTTACTTCCACTGGGGCATCCACTTGGTGAGATTTTAAAAATAAATTTTCAACAATTGATCATATCTAAAAATTGTGTAGTGAGGTTATAGTTGAAGTTAGATGTAATCTTGAGAGGCCCAGACGGCAGGCGGCAGCTCTGGGCCGCGCGTTGCAGAGACAACGCATTTGTCAAGCCTTAAAAGAGCTTTTAAGCAAAGGCGAGACATTGATATCATGTACAAATCAGTTAATGTATTACCTGTTCGTGGTCTTTTATGGCAAACATTTCTATTTCAACATATATCTGAGAGTCCGTATAAGGCAGTGGTGGATCATGTACACAATACACGTTTCACACAAAATATTTTTTTTTTTTTTTTTTTATATATTTATTTCTTGCTAAAGCAATCCCGATGAGTTTGAAAACTCATTTTAGGACGGGAGGAATTTACAATACATAAGTAGGAGATAGTACATACAATTTTACATTGACAGCAAAATATCAAAAATACAAGTTTCACATACAAACAGAAATAATTTTATAAGGCCAAGTTAAATAGAACAACACAGGAATGATAGTGCCAATATTTCAAAATAAATATGGACAACAAACCCATTGTACCATTTATATTTAACAAATTGCCGTATGAATTTAAAAACAATTGCTCTATGATGAAATTCTCACTGCCGTTAAAATGTTGTCTTTTGGAAAGTAACCTGACGGTCTCCTTGGTTGTATAGCTCCTCGATATCTGCTGTATTTACGCTATTTTGCTCTTTCTTACATTGCCTATTGAAAAAATATGATGGTTTCCTTGATTGTATATTTACTTGATAGTTGCGGGTATCATTAAATTTTTTTTTTTTTTTAGGTGTTACTATTATATTAAGTCTATCCTCACTGTAACCAACCTGTACAGCTGTTTTATTTACATTTTTTTCCTCAATTTATTTAATACTCGCCGGTACTTTGATATTTTTATAATATTTATATTTTTGTAATATTAATGTTGATATTTTTATTATATCGATATTTTTTACAATATTGGTATTTTTATAATATTGATATTTTAATAATAATAATAATAATAAATGTTTATTCCAGTATGTGGGGAGGTTAGTGCAGTCCCACGCATTCCATATAAAATATACATGCAATAGTTATTAAAAAAAATATATATACAAAATATGTACAAGAGAAACAGTAGTAAGGTGATACATCACATATAAAACAAAAATTAAAATAAAATAAAGATTTAAAAAAAAAAAAAAATTTAATTAAATAAGTAAATGAAAATAAATCCTTTAAGGTGCTGCGGCATTATATTATGAGGGGACAATATATTTCTCCAGTATGCGTCGATGCTGGAGGCTGGACTGAGCCGGGCTTCTATGATGAGGATATTCCTGGAGCTGTTTATTCTTTCCCTCATTCCAGCCACCCTGGATCTTATAAGGGCTGCAAAACCGGAAACTCGCCCCTCCGTGAACATACTGGAAGCGCTGCAGTATCTGGGGAGGCCAAACATTATGCGGAAGGCGTTATTATACTGTACACGAAGTCTTTCCATACTACTCTTTTTGTAGTTTGCCCAAAGTTCGCAGGTGTACAACGTTGCGCAGAAGGCAAGGAATAATAACATTAATAACATTGGTATTTTTATAATGTTGACATTTAAAATGTTGGTATTTCAAAAATATCGATATTTTTATAATATTGACATTTTTATAATATTGGTACTTTTATAATTTTGATAGTTTTTATGATATTCATATTTTTATAATATTATTTAAATCGGTTTTATAAAATTGGACTCTAGTATCTCAATAACAAAACTGTAATGCTGTTTCCATTATTTTTTCTTTTTAATTTTTTTTCCAACTTATGTACATTGATGGCGCATCCATGTTGTGGCCTCTATATCCTAATTTTTCCCTGCATTTGTATGATGATTGTTATTTATTGTTGTATAATATAATATTGTTGAAATAAACTCCCGATGACAAACTACTTGCAGTGGCTTAGCGGGTATAAGTTCCCATCCTATACAATTAATATTATACAATAAAAAAAATTATAAAAATCTACCTACATACAGCACCTACCTATGAACTTTTGCGAATATATATAATAAATTATTATTACTGCCGTGTGAATTAATGAATGACGATGACAAAAAAATTGTATCGTCCTACTCCCGTAACGTGGTGTTGGTAAAATACCAATTCGTATCTGGCAGGCTCTGAATCACATTTACATGTCGAATGAAAACACTAGTCAAAATGACCAATGCTGATTAAACGAAGATTTATTTGGATGCTCCGATATTTATGACCTTTCGAAAAGTCATGGGCCTGCTTTTGATTTTTTTTTATATGGAGGTCTGTCACCGTAGATTAGCATCACTCACATTCAAACTACGTCCGTTCAACAGCGGTTTAAACCGAGACCAAGGTTCAGCACCTACAAAAAATATAGCTTTGACGAGGGGTTATGCATAACCAGTCGTTAACCCAACGGGGCTGAAAGGAAACGCAAAATTGGCGGGAAGTGAGAACGAATTATTAACATACCGCCGTTTTGTTAATGTTGTGACGTATGTAATGTTGACAGCTTTATTAACAGCACGGATATAACGAATTCACGCCTTTAACGATTATTAAATTCTTTAATGTCTCCTCTTGAAGTTATGTACACCTCGCTGAATGCAAAGTTTTGCAATGCATTTTTATTAAAATCGAGTAAAGTGGGCAATTTGTCTGGTGGGTAAATTAATGAATACAGTACAAAACTTACATATACATAGTTTTACGAGGACAATAAAATTCTATTATACTAGTATTACCTACCTTATACATGTTTGAATAAATGATACTTGAAAAAAAATTAGAACGAATAAGAGGCTCATGTCGATTGGATAATACGTGCGGATTTTATAGGGGTTGAATTAAAAACATATTTTTAAAATGTCACTTTTTGATCCAGTGAAAAACATTTCCATTTCGTCATTTACTATTACGATTATACTTTTATCTATAACAAATCATTTAAAAAAGAAATCGTTAGCTGTAAAAAGATTTATGTCAAGGTTACCTAATGTTTTTTAGGTTCAGAGCTCCAACTACATTATTTAAAAATTCGAATATTTTGAGAACAATTTGGCATGGAAAAATATTTTATGTGTTTGCAATTATGATTTTAATGAATTTTATGATTAGGTTAAATACATTTGTTAAAAATATATTATTACTTTAACGTTACAGACCTTGGTCATTGAAAATTCAACAATCTGTATATATAAAAATCAATGTAAGTTTGTTTGTTTGTTTGTTTGTCCTCGATGTTCTCGAAAATCACTTGACCGGTTTTGCTGAAAACAGCACAGTTTGTTCTTATTAGTGCTGGGAAGATTTAGAAAGTAGTTTGAATGAAATCCAATATGTAAAACTGTTGCTATAACGTTTTAAAATTAGTATGAAAAACATTGAACCCGCCATGTTTTATTTAGGTTAGCCCATAGATATAACACTCTGGTTAGCCACAGATTGCATATTCAAAAGAAGAAGGTTTTTTTGGGTAGAATATTTTCAAAATGGAAAACATGAGTAGGTACCTACTTAAGAACTTTATGATATATTTAAAAAAAATAAACGTTTGGAACGCAATAAAATATTCAAAAGAATGTTTATTTATTTGGAGATAGTTACTTTCGCTGTCAAATCAATTATTGTACCCGAGAAAGGCCGGGTACTCATCAGCTAGTCTATTTATAAACATTGAAAAAACTATTTAGGATTATAAATTATTGTTTTGTGCGGAGTAATAAGTGTTTGAAAATTTCAAAATGCGCAAAAATCTATGTTCGGAATATTTTACGTGCGGAATAATCTGCCTTCGGATTTTTCTACAATATCGTGTGCGGAAAAATTTGTGCGACATCTTCGTAGTTGGAATAATTACAAAACCAAAATTTTTATGACTTATGAACGACAAAATGACTGAATATTTATTTGAGAACGAAGCTCTCTTTCAATTTTCCGAAAATGCATATTGCCGGGGTTGGTCCACGTGTCCCACTAAACACTTTAATAGGGTATAAATATGCTGCATACAACATAATTTTACATACCAATTTTTTAAAAATCAATGTTTTGAGGTCAAGTATTGCGATAACAGTTTTACAGAACGAGAAAAATATACAAGTACATATTCAAGTTCGTTTTGATAATATTAATCGATGTATACCATTTCAATGTAACGGTTGACATAAACAAACAAATAACTCAACTCAAACTATAATCATTGCTTTAATTGCTAAAATCTTAGTTTGGATAATGTAATACAAATAAATAATTATAAATAAATGCTTGTTGAACTTTGCCTGGACAATGACTGGATCATTGATTGCAGATCGTTTATCAACGATGTTCAGAAAAGGTTTAGGTTAAATATTGATTGTTGCTCTTTCTCCTCAGATTCCCGAGTCAACTTTTCGGACAACTGGCAGTGTACATCATTAGGGGAAAAGTTAGTGTGTTGAACGTTAAGCGCAACAAACAAAATAATACATTAAAAATTAAATTAATTATTATTATTTTGTTTAAAACCACTGTATTTAATATGTAAATATCTACATGTTTCAGGAGCAGAGCTCCCCTCTTCAGGATAAACATTTTATCTACTGAATAATTTATAATTTATGATATATATATATAATATTTGATGCGGCGATTATTCTATTTCCGATAGCAATTATCAGGAAATGAGGATGCGATTGCGAAATGAAGGAGTGTGATGGAAAAGCACTCACCGAATTCACTTGTCACTCTCCCATGGCGGCTTGCGTGATTGTCGACCGGGCAATTCCGGATGGCAAAAGGGTCTCATCAACTGGTTCGGTCCGGACCTCTGCAGCGCGTCCCTCGGAACTTCAGAGATCGCGGCGGTGCGGCGGCTTGATTAGGAATGAATCCGGGCAAGGCCGGGTAGCGACACTTCAATAGTGGTCGCGGCGAAGAAACCGGGCAAGGCTGGGTAGCGACACTTCAATAGTGGTCGCGGCGGTGCGGCGGCTTGATTAGGAATGAAAGCTGGATAAAGATTGAGTCGGGAAGCCTTGACTGGAGCGGGGTGGAGGGGGGTTTGAAAGGGAATGAAGGGGGGAACTTCGCAATCGCACCTTGTCGAAGGTAGCTGTAAATAAACTCGCGTGAACAATATTTATTAATAATTTATCCCAAAGAAGGGAGCTTTCCTCCTGAAACATGTAGATATTCACATATTAAATACAGTGATTTTAAACAAAGTAATTATTATTCATTTAATAAACATGACTTCACAAAGTTATTTTACATCATTTGAAGAAAAAAACAATACATAATCAATTGGCCAAGAGAATCGAAAATCACGAAGTAAAATATCTTTTTTTTAATCTGCCCTGCAGAAGGGACGCCTGTGTCCGAAATTGGATGCCTGCCAATTAAGCTAAGTTCTTCATCATTGCACAAGCAAAATATTCCGCTAAAAATGATGAAAGTAATAGAAACTAAACAACAATAAAGTTACGCTGCATTCAATATTCAGCTTTTTACAGAAGTAACAATTTAAAAAAAAATCGCTTATTGGAATAGACGTGACATAGTATAAATTGATTAAAAACGATCGTTCGATAAGCGGTTCATATCCCAGTGGCGCCCAAATCTTTCATGTTTTTTTTTCATATTTGTTTGTTTGAATGGTAACAATTAATTATTTAAATTCCAATTTTCCTTACCAAATGATTTCGTTATCATCATTCACGGCGGTTAGTAGAGCCAACCCACTTATCCGTTGGCCTAAATCTATCAACCGTATTACAAACAGATACAATATTTAAACACTTGCGGTACGTGCTCAACGCACTGCACATCGTATGGCGTGATATAACCGTTACTATTTCAACTGAATCTCGTTACCTCACAGTACTGGCGGGCGAATCGGATCGGTTTAGTGAGCCGGATCACTAAATCAGCTCTCTGTAAAGACAATCCACATGAAAACTGGACGAAAAAAGTATCGTGTAAGAGCGTCTTAAGGACGTCTTTATGATGGCCAAGGGAGTGAGGGAGAGGGCATGGTGTGGGGATACGCGAACCGTCGTTCAATCGAGCCGGATCACCGAATCGATTTCAGTACAAAGAGCTGATTTAGTGATTCAAATCGAACGCCTTGTCGTAGGCAATTTCACTAACAGTAATTTTTGTTAACAGACTGGTTGTCCTGGGCGAGAATATACGGACTTCTAAAAGCAGTCGATTTTCGAAAAACATGGACTGCAGTGTTGTTTTTTATTGTTTTTTTTCTATGATAATTATGAAGCTACTACTTGAAATTGCAGATATCGATTGCTTGTTTGTAACAGTCCATTTGTTGTCTGTCTAAGGCCGCAAAATATCCCTAACTGTCAGCTTGCCACGTGAATATTGCATAGGTTCTCTGTTTGGAATTTTCAGGTAATTTCTCCACGAGCCAAGGAGATTGAAATTTTCATTTATCAAAAATAAAGCGATTCGACAGATTTTAAAATTAGTTAAGAAGAAACAATATGTCTGAAAATGTCGATCTTTATAAATGATAATATTTTGCGATGTCTTTGGTTCGTTTCAGCCTTTTATTTCTTGTAAGCAATATTTTTTTTGCTCCAAGCTTTTAAAAATAAGAGACTATTGAATGAATGTATGTAGGTACATATTTATACAACAATCAAAATCCCGAGCGAAGGTTTGATTTACCTACTTTAAAAAACAGTAAAATAACATTTTTTTCATTTATTAAACTTAATTTCTTCTTAATACTACAATGGCTAAATATAAATAACATAATTAAGTACAGTCGTATTAATTAAAGGTCATTCGGAAAGAAAAACTTCCCTACTGCAGACTTCATCAATCTCCCCTTAAAGCTGTTGAGATGGACCATAACTTCCACCAAGTTATTTCCCAGATAAAAATCACTGGCCACAATATTGGCTTTATTCCACCACTCGTGTTGCAGCCAGGAAGTTAAGTTTCTGTTGATGGCATCGGCGTTTTTTCTCAGGCTTCCCTCGGTGTTGAGTATGACGTCCAGGGTGCTGGGGGTGGTTTGCGCCATGGCTGACCAGAGCGGTGTGGATCCTGGCGCAGTCGGTCTGTATGGATTCGCCATGACGGAGTCCAGGTAGTCCTTCAGCATGTAGGCATCGTTGGTGTTACCCCACATGTGCCTGACGTTGGGCCAGAGCCACCTGTTTTCTGAAAGGTGAAATGAAAATAATGATTTAACATTCTTTGTATAATTATTAAGGAATTATTTTCTTTTAATTTCTGTCAGATAGGTAGGTATAGCTATTTTAATATCTGACTGCTGCTTCATATTCCTAAAGCATTGTCTTTCTGTGGTAAAGCTACAGTTACAGATTTTCTTACAATATAATATATTTGATATAGCAATTTTTATTATTATTTTTTTTAAATTTTCAATACCCGTAAACGCTTTATCGAAGAATTTAAAAACAATCCAAAATACTGATTAATGTAATTAATTGCTTACATTTTTGTTATTTAGAATATTTCGAAAAGAAGCTACCATTTAGGGGCACTTCTAGTTTTACATTTTATTTATCTCTTTATTATCATGCGTGGGGAGTAGTATGATAAAAAAAGTTTTTATGAATCTTGGTTTGAACAATTTTTTTGTTCAATTGTGAAAACAAGGCAAAATGGGTTACTCTAAGTTAGATTTCTAACTATTAAAAGGTTTGAAAATGAGGCTGAAATAAACGAAGGACTGAAGAAAATGAACATTAATTCAAGTAACCCAGTTGACAATATTCTTAATAGTAAATTAAATTTTGCTCTAATAGTCTTACAGAAGAAATACATATTTTTATCGAAAAGGAAATCCAGACAAAGTTGGGGAAAGTACCTTCAGAGGCTCTGCGAGGAAAGTTTGGACCTGAATTGGATGGAGGCACCTTATCGAAGCGATGGGTCCCAGACCCTATTAGGAAAAGAAGGGGAAGAAGACGAAATGGAAGGAGATAAACGAAAAGGAATTGATTAATTGATAAACTAAAGTTCTTTAAAACTTAAGACAAGATTTTTGTGCATAGTGCAAAGGATAACAATTATTATTTTTATAAACAATAATTATTAATCTAAAACACTCATCCAAATTGAAAAAACCTTCCGAGCAAAGATAAATGTCGCCGGCAGGACTCGAACCCGCACCCTTCTAATGTCCGGTCAGATGCTCTGCCGTTGAGCTACGTCGGCTTATCGCAAACCCGCCAAGTTAATCAATATATACTAGTGTTCCATTCAATAATTACTGTTTTTATTATATTTTCACCTGTAAACAACCAACTTTATTAGTATGAGAGAGGCTTGTAACGGCTAAATCCCTCAAATAGAATAATTTATAATAATTTTTCAATTTGGATGAGTGTTTTAGATTAATAATTATTGTTTATAAAAATACTTAGTTTTAACTTTAGTTTATCAATTAATAAGAACTTAGTAAGAACTTTAGTTTATCAATTAATAAATATTTGACAAGTCAAAGCAATTTTCACCAATAAAATGTAGACATAATTTGTCTCGACGCCATCTATTTGAGGGATTTAGCCGTTACAAGCCTCTCTCATACTAATAAAGTTGGTTGTTTACAGGTGAAAATATAATAAAAACAGCAATTATTGAATGGAACACTAGTATATATTGATTAACTTGGCGGGTTTGCGATAAGCCGACGTAGCTCAACGGTAGAGCATCTGACCGACATCAGAAGGGTGCAGGTTCGAGTCCTGTCGGCAACATTTATCTTTGCT
>JAHDVE020001966.1:0-11602 GCA_022606495.2 Halesus radiatus | reverse complement strand
GTATTATTTTACATTTGTAGATTATATTATTTTATTAGTATACAAATTTCTATATATTTCTATCAATGATACCCTTATTGCGATATTACATTTCTAATTGATAATAAATATTTATATTAAGCTATGTATTCGGTTCCTAGAGCAAAACAATAGACCACTAACCAAAACAATATTGCTCGTCTCGGTTTTTGGATTGATATGAATGAATTAGGAGTTAATAAAATGCAGAATCACTCAAAAGATAGGAAAAATAAAATCATTATCGTCTGTATTTATCGCAGATCGTTAGTACGATTCGTAGAGTTAGGAACCAAAATCAAGTTTTGAACTGATGCATTTAGACTTAATTATTATTTCATTGGTTATTTTTGACTGTAGACAATGTTCAATAGTATTTTATACTATAATAACAAAACAAGTATTTTCTAGTGTTTTATAGCAATATACTATTTTTTATAATCCAATAGTAAAGTTAAATTTATAAGCCTCAAATATATTCAAATGGATTCCTCTTAAAAAAAGCCATTGCTTCACTAAACAAACTTGGAAACATCGTCTGAGATGTCTCCTACAACTGAATTGTCAAAGGCGCTGCTGAACATGAGCCCAAAGTCAATCAAACAGATTGAAGAGCTCAACAAATAAATATAAAAAAACCCGAAGGATCCATTAAACTACTTAAACTACTGGCGGCGGGGATGGCATCTGAAATAAGAAAACTGCTACGAATTGGCTGAGAGAGACTTCAGGACTTGCCTCGAACTCAATCCCAAAAACATTCAAGCCTATGAATCGATAGCCTAAATGTTCGAGAACAGAAAATACCCTTTGGAATAAAGGCTAAAGTTGTGCTTGAAGATAATCCGGCAAAATGTAAAGATGTTACTAAATGTAGCGATTCTTTATTTTGAAATGGAGGAGTCAGAGAAAGCCATGGAGTATTATGAAGCCGCCATCGAGATTGAGCAAGACTTTTAGGAATCTTTTAGTATTGGGAAGGTATATCAAGGGATTGGCAGGTTCGAGGAAGCAGTGGGTTTTTACAGCAAAGCAATCGCCATGGGCCATTGGAGGATCAATCGGTAGGTTCAGAGTGAGAGGGCTATCTGCTACGATCGATCGGGGCGGAAGTGGGAAGCAGAGAGAGACAGAAGAAGTGTAGCCTACCGTCAACCTCCAGGTGTTATTGATTGATGTAAGACATCTGAATTCAAAATGTATCGTTATTCATTAAAATTTAAAGCATATAGAATATTATATCTCAAAATTATTTAAGCCATTGCATCCGATTGAAAACAAATCAAGTGATGCCTTTATGAATCATTTTGTGGCTTGCTAATTATTAGCCAGTTGTTAGATTAATAAAATAAAAAGGGATGATTAGATGTGCGTTAGAATTATTACTCATTGTTGTTATAAAATTTCGAGTATATACAAAACTGATTATAAAATTCAAATATAGCCTCGAATACATAACAAACGGATAAATCAATAGAAAAAGAATGGGAACAATCAAATCATTCTTTTCACAAAAATAGTACCTATACTCACATATTGAAGCCCACAACACGGGCAAGGCGACAGAACTTATCAAGGTAACAATTCTCTCTCGCGCGCAGTCTGGAGGAAAAACAAACTAGGAACTCGTCACAATGTTTCTGGGGGTAATGTCCAAGACATCCATTGCTCATTATTATACAAATTTTGAAACATTATCAATGTTACACTTATTACCATGTATAAATAGCTAATTTATAATTTTTTTATATAAATATGCTTACGGGTTTATGAGGTTACTAACCAAGGCAATAACTAAAATATTCAAACTCAACATAAAAATGAAATAAAATGGTTATTGGCTATATCAGTTGCGGATGCCGTTATTAAAGTTATGAAGATAAAGAATTAAGAACCAGACTAATTTCAAAGATAATGAATGCATTTAGGCATAAAAAACCCTTCAAAATATGTTTGTAGATTCAACTAAACTCAGTCCATTATCATCATCTCTCTGGGTTGTGCAACCCTTAAAGCTAATGTTGCTTTTGTAAATGTCAGGTATAGTATGTCTACTAAATAAAGTAGGTTTTTAGTTGGCACAGAAACCCCTAAAGGTTGAGCTTTACAGAATTTATTAGGAATAACTTATTCAATTACACTGCTAAATTGGGCGTTGAGTGTAATCGGCGTCGTTTTTCTGACCTAATAACTTCAGTCTTCAATAAGTGAGTGAGTGATATGGTGTCTGCATACTTTATTGGTCGCTTCTTCTACCTCGATATACGATTCCACTGTTGTATTTATTAGTGGTACGTATTTATTTATTTTTATGGAAAGACTTAATCATTAATCCAGTCATCATTTTAGAAAGTTAGGCATTGCTTAATAGTATTTTATTGTCCAATAACAAGTATTTTATCATATTTTTATAGTGTATACTATTTTTAATAAATTGATAGTCTATTGACGTTTATTAGCCCCAAGTATATCAAATGTATTCTTCTTAGAAAAAGTCTTAGCCATTTCTAACCACTTTTTGGGAGCCTGAATCTTTTTGGTCCGTAGCTTACCTGAACATGCCAGATTAGTCAAGAAGAAAATTGAAAAAACTCAACAAAACCATCTCAATAAACCCGAAGAGTCCGTCGAACTACTTGAATTACCACACACGGGCATAACTGTTGCAATCTGAAAAATGCTATAAACGCGCAGAGAAAGACTTCAGAACTTGCCTTGATCTCGATCCCAAAAATATCGAAGCCTATGAATCGATGGCCATGATGTATGAAATAAATCTCGATGAATGTTATCCCTCTTAAACACTTTTAAAGCTGTGTTTGAAGGGTCTAGAGTTTTAGCCAGAAAACTTCAAGATGCTAGTGACTATTGGGATGCTTTATTTTCGAATGGAGGAGTTTGGAAAAGCCATTGAGTATCTTGAAGCCGCCACCAAAATAAATAAAAATTGTTAGTTATACTCAAATATAAGGAAGGCATATCAAAGAATTGGCAAGTTTGAGGAAGCAGTAGATTTTCACAGCAAACCAATCGCCATGGGCAATTGGAGCACCAATCAGAAGGTTCAGAGAGAGAGGGCTATCTGTTATGATCGATTGGGGCTGAAGGTGGAAGCACAGGCAGACAGGGAAAGAGCAGCCAAATCCATCTTCCTCTATAGAGGTCCTGCCTGCAAAGGTGATTGATACAAGAAATATTTAAGTTTACGAGCATAATGCTTCGAAATCAATTAATAAAGTATGCATATATTCAAGTAAAGGGCATTGAAACAATACCTTCAAAAACTACTGAAAAGGACATCCTTGCATTTAGTATTGACCAATTAATTTATATAACAAATATTGATTTGATTTTCCCAGAATTATTGTTACTTCATAGAAACAATCAGAATTATACCCGAAATTCTTCCGTATCTATTTATCTATACCCGAAATTCAGGATTTCTCTTATTTGCCTGTATTATTAATTTAAAATTATCGAGTTATGATAAAAAAAAAACAATTAAATATTAAATGAATAGTAAACAAAATCTGAGATTATCCACCAACATGTATTTTCTAGGGTTTTATAGCATTATACTATTTTTATTATCCAATAGTAAATTTAACTGCATCACCTTAAGTATATGCAACTAGATTCCTCTTAGAAAAAGCCATTGCTTCGCTAAACAAACTTGGAAACATCGTCTGAGACGTCTCCTCCAACTGAATTATCAAAGGCTCTCCTGAACATGAGCCCATATTCAATCAAAGAGATTGAAGAGCTCAACAAAAAAATATAAAAGAACCCAAAAGCTCCAGGGATCTACTCATACTATATTCGGAGGGGTGAGCTGCTGAAAAAAGCCCAATTCAACGAATTGGCAGAGAAGGACTTCAGGGCTTGCCTTGAACTCGATCCCAAAAACAAATAAGCCTATGAATTGCTAGCCGAAATATATCAGGACAGAAAATACCCAGTGGAATAAATTGTAAAGCTATATTTGAAGTCTCTGGAGTCTAACCCGTAGGATTTGACGGTGTTAAGAAAGTTAGGAATGCTTTATTTTGAATTGGGAGAGGAGGGGAAGGCTAGGTAGTACCTTGACACTGTCATAGAAATTCTCTTTTGACTGACAAATAATGTAAAAAAATATAAGTGTGTATGTCTATCTATAAACTATCTAATAAACCAAATTTACTTAATAGGCTTATAGATAGATGGAAAACTTAGCTAAATCAATCGATCTTTTTTTCTTCCATGTATCACCAACACCACTAATATAAGTTAATGTGTGCATTTAGCGAGAATAATCTGAATTAAATTAATTTCGAAAATGGATTATTTGCTTCTCTATTTTTGGTTGAGTGTATTCTTTATTTTTTGAACACAATTATCGATTATCCATTTTTTATAACTTTCAAATATGGTTTTTAATCATTTTTTTGATAGACTAAAATATTGTTATAACCAAAATAAAAAATAAATACAAACATCATGCATGAAGAGAATAAGCCACTCTCGAAAAAGTCCAGAGGTATACTTTTAGAATTTAAGAATGCTCTCAAAAGCAACAGCATGACTCTTCAAGATTTGGTCTACTATCTTTTTACGTACGAGAGACAACAATTCACACATGCTGAGTTTACCAATCTCATCAAATGTCTGGACCCGTCCCTTACCTTTGATGAAATTGATATCATGCTCACGGAATTAGACCAAAATGGCAACGGATTTATCGATTTAAGACATTTTACACCATATTCAAAGGGATCAACGAAAGCGATAATCAAGAGACACAAGGAATCCATTCATGCTTGTCACTCAAATTAGACGACAAGGTATTTGGCTCCCATGTAGGGTGCAAAATTTAATATATTTCTTTAGAAAATGAGAAAGAAGTTATATAAATATGGATGATTTGATTTTGTATTATTAGATTATCTTATATTTAGATTTATTTAATACATACAAAAATACACTTTTATAGGTCAATCATGCTTTCATAGTGCATCCGCATTCAGGAATGAAAGCATCAAGGATGCTGCTGAGTTCTGCCTCATCACTAGGCTCAAGCTTACCAGTGACTCTGATCTTGTCGAGAATCTTGGGATAAGTGCTTCTGATGTGCGTCAGGAACTTGCTCTCGAATTTGCTGATCTCAGAGGTAACCATCTTGTCGAGGAAACCTCTCACTCCAGCGAAGATCACGCATACTTGCTCCTCGGCAGCCATTGGAACCTGTAACATTATTAAATAGAAGTAAAAAAACGTTATTTTTTAGAGAAAAAAGTAATTACGAATTGTTTTTGCTTTAAGAGTTCTGTTAATTGGGCACCTCTGTTGAGAAGTTGCTGGGTAGCAGCGTCAAGATCAGAACCAAATTGTGCGAATGCTGCAACCTCTCTGTATTGGGCGAGTTCGAGTTTAAGTTTTCCTGCCACTGTTTTCATGGCTTTGATTTGGGCTGCAGAACCCACTCTGCTGACAGAAAGACCGACGTTAATAGCGGGTCTGATACCTTTGTAGAAGAGTTCAGTCTCTAAAAAGATTTGGCCATCAGTGATAGAGATGACGTTTGTGGGGATATAAGCAGACACATCACCAGCCTGAGTCTCGATAACAGGTAAAGCTGTCATAGAACCTCCTCCGAAGGATTGATTCATCTTAGCGGCTCTTTCCAAAAGTCGGGAGTGTAGGTAAAACACATCGCCAGGATAAGCTTCACGTCCTGGAGGTCTTCGTAGAAGCAAGGACATCTGCCTGTAAGCAACAGCCTGTTTGGACAAATCATCATAAATAATCAAGGCGTGCTTTCCGTTATCTCTAAAAAACTCAGCAATGGCGCAACCAGAATAAGGCGCTAAAAATTGCAGAGGAGCGGCTTCAGAGGCCGTGGCTGCAACTACAATAGTATATTTTAGAGCGTCGTTATCCTTGAGTGTTTTAACTAAATTGGCCACTGTTGACCTCTTTTGGCCGATGGCAACATAGACGCAATACAGCTGTTTTGTGGTCTCTCCAGATTCAAAGTTCTTCTTCTGATTAATGATGGTGTCGATTGCGATCGCTGTTTTCCCTGTCTGTCTGTCGCCAATTATCAGCTCTCTTTGGCCTCGACCGATGGGAACTAATCCGTCAACAGCCTTGAGGCCGGTCTGCATAGGTTAGGTCACAGACTTTCTTGGAATAATTCCAGGTGCCTTAATTTAAACTCTTTTTCTTTGGGTAGTTTTCACTGGGCCGTGACCATCGATGGGATTCCTAAGATGATTAAAAATATATTATTTTTATTGTTTCCATTCATTATTTATACCCGAGAGCATCAAAGACTCTACCCAACATCTCTTCTCCGATCGGGACGTCCACAATTGCACCAGTTCTGGTAACAGTGTCTCCTTCTTGAATGAGCCTGTCGTTACCAAAGATGACCACTCCCACGTTATCGGTTTCCAAGTTCAGCGCCATTCCTCGAATGCCGGATCTGAACTCTACCATCTCGCCTGCCTGGACCTTGTTCAGTCCGACCACTCTTGCAATACCGTCACCTATGCTGATCACAGTTCCAAACTCTTTTACATCATTCTAAAAATGTAGGACAAATGTTGAATACAAAAATGACAGGTTGGATGTGTTTATATTGTTTGTTCTTTTCTGATAGATTTTCTTACCACTTGTGTAATATTGAGAATTTTATCCTGTATGACTTTGGCAGTATCAGCGATGCCGAGCTTCTTGGACGAGAATTGGTAGGCGGATTTGCTAAACGTTCGTAACAAACTTCTCATATGTTGATAGTATATAATATTAAATATTTTTTTTTATTGGTTACAATAAACTGTTTTGTTTGTTTTGCTATATATTATTGAAATGGATCCTATTCAAATAAAAATAATATGTGCATATACCTATTTAAATATTTGTTTTAATACGCTTGTTTTATTATTCAGAATGTATAAAAAAAATCAAATCAACTTATCTCTAAAAAAAGTATTTTGTCAGAAAACTAATTTAGATACATATTATATAACAATTAATTTTGCACATACAAAAATAATGAGTACCGATGCGGAAGTACGAAAAGCAGTCGAGGAGATATTCAATCAATACGACACAAACAAAAGCGGATATCTCGAATCAACATAGTTGGTAGCAGTCATCAATGACATATTTCTAGCAGTTGGGCAGGCGAAGAAGGTCAGTGAAGCTGATCTCAATAAAGTGATTAATGTCATCGACACAAACAGAGACAACCGCATCTCGAAAGACTAACTCTTCGTGGTCATAAAAAAATGTACGAACAAGTGAGTAGGTACTCTCACTTTTCCCTGAATGTATTGACTCTCTTCTCGAGGGAAATGCAAACAATAAGATTTCTTATAGATGATGTTGATCTATTTTATTATTTATTATTTTCTCACAAACTCTGATTTATCTATCCTATTAACTACATTATAAATTTTAATATTTTCTATTCATTTTATATTCATTTTTTTTATATATTTTTATTATAATTTTATGATTGTTATTATTTTTGAATTAAACCTATATATATATATATTTTTTTTATTCTTCATATGATTTGGCCTAACTGTAATAAATATCTAGATTATAAAAATTTAACGAAATAATTTTATTGGAAAATATTACCCAACATTTTTACAAAACAATGAATACAGCTTTAATTCCTTCATTTGAGCGAGATCTCAAAAACAAACTCGCCTTTAAAGCCAGTTCTAAAATCAGTGTCGACGCACTTCTTTTCAAAACCTTCAAGTTCTTTGATCTAAGCAATCACGGATATCTCTAAAAGACTGAATTTTGTCGGGCGATCTCGAAGATAGGGGTGGTTTTTGATTCCACAGAAAGCATTGACCATATATTCAAACACTACGATACCACAAGAACAGGCAGGATCTACTACAAAGATTTTGTCGACCAGGTTCTCTTCAAAAATGAGGGCTAGGACTTATTATAATAAGAAAAGCCCCAATAAATCATAAATGCGAGCGATCATAAAAAATCTAACGTGGTCTAAGCTTCGGTTCCTGAACTAAAAACAGCGGAAGACATCCTAGAACATATCAAAACAAAGCTGATTGCTGACTCCTCTTCAAAGCATTCGGCTTTGCTGAACTTGGCAGTTAAGTTCAAGGAAGGCGATATCAAAAAGACCCACAAAATCAATCAATCTCGACTGCTCGCTCTCTTGCCGTTCCTCACCAAATAAAACTGGAGAGTGTTAGCTCAATTCTTTAATTCTGAGCCTAACGGATAAATTAACTATGCCTAACTCATCTATTCCATTAAAGCCCAACCCTCCCCCTTACGGAAATCACTCAATCAGAGCACATTTGACAGGCTATTTAAATAAGCCAACCAAGGCAAGTCCAATTAGGAATTTCGTGAGATTCCGATTTAGCACATACTCTCTCATTATCAAGAATCTTTGGGAATTACCAGAAGCATATTCGAGGAGCATGTTAAACTCTACAGTTTTTTCCAAGGAATCGATGATAAAATTTTCACCGATGAAGACTTTGAAGACTTTATGGGATTTGTAGGCTTTATCTTTAAACAAGATGATTTCTTCAAAAGATGGATAGAGGGAGCCTTTCCAGATCCTGAACAGTTGGAGCGCAAGTCAATCAGATCTTCGAAAAACGGTCGACGATAGTTCGGAAATGACAAAACAGAAGTCGTTGTGAAAGACATAAACAAACCTGCCTACTTGCAGGCCCAACCCGAAAGCTTCGCGAAGAAGGTCCACACATAACAATCCGAGACATCCCCTATCAAAAGATAACCGTTGGAGCCCGAGGAAGTCGTGGTTGCCAGAAAATAAATGGTTAAAAACAGGGTAGTTCCCAAAAATATAAATGTGGAAAATATCCAAGACATTCGAGATCCAAGCTAATCGCGAACCAGCAATAGATCAAATCGCCAGTTGAACGAGGTCGAGCTGATTTTGATGAGGATTAAGAAGAAGCTGGCCTCCAAGGGGTCGACTGGATTCCTGTAGTTTGAAAAGGCGTTAAAAGCATTCGATTACGGTAATGTGGGTAGAATCAATTTCCCATAGTTCAAAAAGGTCATGTCCAAATATAGATTCAATATCACTGAAAAATAGATAATATTTGTCTTTGAAGTGTTCGATTAAAAAAGCGAAGGACTTCTGAACTACACGGATTTCGCTCGGCTCCTGAGAGGGGAAGTTTCGTAAAGAAGGAGAGAAATTATCAATCGTGTCTGGGAAAAAGTGAAGGCAACCGAGTCAGAGACAAGCTACCAATATTTGACAAGTGTTTTCCATGCGCGATTCCATCCGAGCATCAAAGATGGAAAGAAGACTATTGACTAAGTGATTCGATAGATGTATGATACACTGCTGAGCGTACAAGACCTGAACGGCATTCGGACTGAAGAGATCCTTTACGAAGACTTTATTGAATATCTATAAAATCTCAGTGCTAGCGTCCCTGATGATAGTTATTTCGAACAGATTCTGACATGTGTGTGGAGGCTCGACAGTAATTTTAAGATCGAGGAACAATATGCAGGTACTTATTTCTCCATATATCTAAAATATATATTTTTGAAAATTATTTAATGCATAATGTGTAGGAAGCAAGAAGGTCGTGAAGGAAGGACAGAATCCATATATAAGGCACAATCATCAATTCATTATACAAGGAGGAACAAGCTCCCAAAATGCACCATTCGGGACTTATTGATTTTCTCTATAAACATCCATTACTAAATCATTAATAATTTTTTATCCCCAAATTATTATTCAAATATTTGAAAAAAATTAAATTTAGATTATTAGAAATTTAAAAAAATTAATTCAACCAAAAAATCAACTAATTTTTAAAATTTTTAAATCATGAATTCAATCAGCATTGAAGTACTGAACTAAACATCTCAACAACCCTCAGAAATCAAACCGATCTCTGAAACCAAAGCGTAGAGTGATGAAACCTTTTTCTTTACGCCGATTGAAAACAAATTCATCACATAAAAAGCAACACAATAGACTCTTTTGAAATGGTAAACATTCACCAAAATTACCAATTTAAATACATATTTGCAGGGGGCTCAATGAAACACTAGTATTGGCTTCGTTTCGCTTTGACCAGCAGTTTAACGACATGAACTCTGCCAGGTTTCTCATAGACTTGTTCAATAATCCTAATGTGCGATATTTAGTCAGAATCGTAATTCATACATTTTGTATATATATCAATCATATATTTTTTTAATCCTGTAGCCGAACTATCCTGGAGAAAATCGTAACATCTCAGAGATCAAATATAGCAAATTAAGATGTACTGAAACCACCACGGACTTATTCGACAAACTCGTTGAAAACAAATTAGTGGTCAAGGATTATATTCAGAAAACCTACGGCGACTAGTTTGAGGGAATCGAGATCAGCGACCTGATCCGAGAAGCACTGCTTCGTTAAGAAAGCGAACATTATTGTGCCTTCAACGAAAAAGATCGTCAAGAACTGCTTTTGCGTCTGTTTCAGGCTTTTTTACTCGGAGGTTCCCTAAATCAGTACGAGGATATGATTCCTTCCTACCTGGAGATGACCAAGAAGCTTTACAAAAGTTTGGTGACGGTGAGAAAAGACTCGCAGACAGACAATATCTTCATAGAATCGTATGCGTATGAAATAAAAAAGATACCGGACAAAGTGTATGAGCCAGGATTCAATCCCCAGGACTTCATTTACGTTGTGGTGAACCCGACATCGAGAGTGGTGCATGTGCTCGCCAATAAGTGGGTAAAGTTCTGGTGAAATTAAGGAATCTCGAAAAATATGAAGTAGACATGAAATATCTATACCACATTTATTTTTATATCTAAAAATTTCAAGATCCATTCTAATTTTTTTAATGTTAAAATACTAACTCATAAATTTGTTTTACAACCATCGTACGATAAAAAAATAGAATCGTTATTTTAAATGTTCGCTTATTTTTATAATATTATCATTTCAAAATTAAAAAAAAACAAAAACTATATTATCAAACTATCCTTTAAAATAAAATTTGATGGCAAAAAAATATCCCAAGAACAGACGAGAGAAACCAGCCAATAAAGACATACGGGAGAAACCAGCGAAGAAAGGCAGGCGAGGTCGAGGAGTATCAAGGACTGGTGCTCCTAAGAAGGATTGGTATGAGAAGAGATTTGAATAATGGAAAGGGATACAACATAAGAGAATTATGTTGGAACAAATGGTTTATGTTCAGCTTTACAGCAAATTTCCTCGTTATAATGACTAAGTCAAACTCAATAATGACTAGATTATCTAGATTTTACGTCCTTTGGGAGGAATCGAAACATTTCAAAGAATTGAAAACTTATACAATAATTAGGCTAAGCTTAGTGACGAATAGGCTAAAAGATTTACTTCTCGCCAAGACATAATGTTTATTTTGAATGAAATTATACCCTAAGAACAGCCACGAGTCGCACCAATCGAACACCTGCTACTTCTAGTAGTATATTATTGCTGGTACAAACCGTTTTTTTGTCAAATAATATAATTTAGTATACTGTATTTATTATATAACATTGGATATATTTTTTT
>JAHDVE020001964.1:0-16725 GCA_022606495.2 Halesus radiatus | reverse complement strand
GCTTCCAAAATTGTGCGGTTAGCACGTTCAACTTGGCCATTGCCTCTGGGTGTGGCTACAGCACAGAGCACATGTTTCATCTGTTTTAGATTAACAAACTCCTTAAAATACCTACTGGTGAATGCAAGTCCTCGGTCTGAAATGATCCTTACAGGGTAGCCAACAATACTGAATATTTCTTTCAGAAGTTTAATGCTCTCGATGGACCCCACACTACGAGATGGCTTTGCAACTAAAAACTTTGAGAACGAGTCAACTGTCATAAGCAGGTATTGATTTCCTTTACTGCTTTTGGGGAAAGGGCCCAAATAGTCAATGTGAATAGTGTGCCCTGGTTTCAGGGGCTTTTCAATAGGGTGGAGTTTTCCCTCTATACGCCCATATTGCCCCTTCTTGTAAGCACTATCAATACAACCCTCCACATATTTTTTTATGAATCTGGTCATTTTTGGAAACCAGTATTTTTCCTTTATCCGAGAATCACATTTTTTTAATCCAGGGTGTCCAATCTCATCGTGGCATTTGTGCAAAAGATTCCATTTTGCTATTTTAGGCACCACAAGCCTCTCTCCATGCAAAGTCTTCCGGTACAGTCGCCCTTCCTTAAACGTATAATTGTTGGTAATATCTCTATTTGGTTGTGCGCTTTTTAGCTGGTTAAGCTTGGAATTTATAGATTGGTCTTGCAACTGAAGCGATAGGAACCAATCCTCAGAATTTATCATTGACACTAGAACTGGTTGAACAGGGTTTCGACTCAATGCATCCACATGTTGCATTTTAGCACCCGATCTGTATTCTATTTCCATATCGAAATCTTGAATCGATAGCCACCATCTTGCAATCCTGGGAATGAGGTCCTTCTTAACTAACGTAGCGCGTACAGCCGCGCAATCAGTCACTATTTTAAAATGCATTCCTGTTAAATAAATCCTAAATCGTTTAATTGTTTCTACAACCGCCAGTGTCTCCAGTTCGTAACTGTGGTAGAAACACTCTTCCTTGGAGGTGACCCGACTGAAGTAAGCGACCGGTTTCAATGCCAAATCTTCTTGAACTTGAAGCAATATTCCTCCTATGCCTAGTTTACTGGCATCTGTGTGTATTTCAGTCTGAGCCTTACAGTCGTAGAGTGCCAGAACAGGGTCTGAAGTAAGAATAGTTTTTAAGGAGGTAAGTGACTCACTCTGGTCTCGGCCCCATACCCAGGGAGAGTTTTTCTTTGTAAGTTCAGTCAAGGGCCTTGCAATAGTTGCAAAATTTTTGACAAATTTTCGGAAGTAGCTTGCCAGGCCAATAAATTGCCTTATCTCATGAACATTTTTTGGTGTGGGGAAATCAGCTACTGCATTAATTTTGAATTTCCCTGTTTTAATACCATTTTTAGAAATTCGGTGCCCTAAGTAATCTATCTCTGTCTTTAGGAAGAAGCATTTCTCCAGGTTGAGTCGAAGGTCAGCTTTATCGAATAATTCCAGTACGGTCTCAAGGAGCACCAAGCCTTCTTCTTCGGTGCGAGAGGGGATTAAAATATCGTCCATAAAAACCAGCACTTCCTTATGCCGTAGACTTCCTAAGACTCTGTTTATGGTTTTGACGAAAACGGCTGGTGCATTGGCAAGCCCATAAGCCATCCGAGTGTACTCGTATTGCCCGTCCGGTGTTATAAATGCCGTCTTCTCAATTGAATCTTCGGATATAGGTATTTGGTGATACCCTTGAGCCATGTCTAGGCTTGTAAAGAACATGTTCCCTGAGATTCTGTTCACTTGATCCTCGATGTGACCTACTGGGTACCTGTCTTTTGTTGTAATTGCATTTAAAGCTCTATAATCAACGACTAATCTAACATCTCCCGTCTTTTTTTTAACTAAAATAATGGGACTTGCGTATTCGGATTCTCGAATTATCCCGCTTTCCAGGAGATCGTTAACTTTGTTCCGTACAATTTCTCGTTCTTTGAAAGATATTCTATACGGTTTGTGATGAACTGGTTGGGAGGTGGTTGTAGTTATTTTCATTTCCCCAAATGAAGTTTTACCCAGCTCCTTCGTAGATCTAGCAAAGCAGTGGGACCATTTATGTAAAAGTTTCAACAGGTTTTCACTATGGACCTCACGTACCTCTCCCACGCGTATGCTTTCAGCAGCGAATGGACGGGATTCTGGGGGTATTCTTTCACCTTCCAATGAGCGGTGTTCCACTAATCTTTCAGCCCTAGTCAGTAAGCATCCTGCCATCAACTTGAGTTCCCCAGAGCCTAAGTTCGTTATTTCAATACTAGCATTGGGGCAATCTAGAAGCGATCCGGGAAATGAGTAGGATTGCTGACCAAGGCAAAGCATCCTGGGCTTCACTAATAATCTCCCTTCTTCGGGTGCGACAACATCTACTTTGCCAGATACTCCAACTGGTATTATGGTAGTAGTTTTAATTCTCACTAAGTGTTTTCTTTCAAAATCCTCGATAACGTTAATTTTAGAAATCGACTCAAAACCACTTTCCTTGGTAAACTTAGCTCTACCGCTTGCCACTGTCATCTCGATGCCATATTTATTTATTATTGGTTGGCCAATTAAAAAGTCTACATCATTCATGTCACAGTCTGTGACCAAAGCTTCTGTATGAAAATCAATGTCATCAAT
Source organism: Halesus radiatus (assembly GCA_022606495.2). Lineage (NCBI taxonomy): Eukaryota > Metazoa > Arthropoda > Insecta > Trichoptera > Limnephilidae > Halesus > Halesus radiatus. Next base: position 14,080 of record JAHDVE020001964.1, on the reverse strand, counting down.
GACTATATCTATCTTTACTTGGCCCAGAGCTGGAACACAAGTTCCTGTGAATCCCTTAATAATATAGGGGCTGACTTCTAAAGGCACCTTTATTTCTTCGGCACTTTTCATACTGATTATATTAACTTGGCTCCCCGTGTCGATAAATCCGCAGAACGAAACACCATTCACCTTAACTTCCTTGAGATAGGTGCTGTTCAGATCAAATAAAGAGAGGATCCTTACCTCTTTGACAGGAATTTGATTTTCTTTGGATATGTATGCGCGGCAGGTTACTTCTCGATGTCCGAAGCGTCCACATCTCGAGCATTTCTCCGACGGCTGCTGTCTGAAGCGACAATCCCGAGCCACGTGGTTCCGTTTCGAGCAGATGAAGCACCTGGGTTCCTGCTTGTGTTGCCAGCCTTCTGTCCGCGAAGTTTGGGGAGCGCTGACCGATTTTGACGTCGATGTTGACAATGCTGGAGACTGGTAGTGCTCCAGGGCCGCCAAAAATCCCGCGTACAGTTCATCCGGTTCAACGCACCTAAAAGCCCGAGCATTCGCCTGCAATTCGATCGGTAATCCTTTAATAATCAGTGATACTGACGCTTCCGTATCTAAGCGGCACCGATTAATCATTGCGAGCTTGGCGTGGTAGAAATGAGACATTGTCTCCTGCGGCAACTTCTTCCGCTTCACCAACTCCTCGAACAGATCGGCATAATCATGCTGGCGCGGAAAAGCTCGTTCGAGTGCCGTCTTTCCATTCGCACCACTCCAAATCGTAGCACTCCAAACGATTGAACCACGCTTTAGCTTGGCCGGTCAATCGAGTCTGCATCGTGAACGACTTTTCGTAGTCGCTCCATTTGTGAATTAGCCCCAGCTGCTCAATCTTATGAAGCCACGAGGATACATTGCAATCTCGATCTTCTGGATCGAACTGTGGAATTAATTCCGCCATGACCCGTAATGGCGGACGTTGGCGGGCGCCATAACATTCGTTCCTCGCCTTGGCTGACTCTTTCATAAGTTCCTTCATTGTCTCCTTTATGAATTTTTGTGTGGACTTCTTTAATGTCACGTTCCTTTTCGCCTTGTAACCTTTGGTTGACAGCACGCCTCTTCCGATTCCCGACATTATTACGTTGACGGCAACCGACGTTATTCAAAATTTCAACACGTGTAACTTAAAATGGCGACGGACCCGATGTTAAAAACAGATTTCGGCACATTTAATTCTGATCCCACTTCTGATGTGTAACACTTGAACTTATTATGTGGGGGAAAGTCAAGTAATAGACTGTAATTTTGTAAGTCTCTGTTTATTTCTCAATCTTAAGCACAATTATCTTTACGAAGCACAAGTTCACGTCGCTCGCAGGTAGGTGGAAGTGGAGGGAAATCATTCCCGCCTTGTGCTCGGAAAGCCTTCTTCTTCTAAATATAGGCTGCTGGTTGCGTTGCGTAGTTGGCCATGTACATCAGCTTTACAAATAATAAAAAAAATAAAATTAAAAAAAATTGTTACAGTAGTTTGAGGTAATTTTTTAATCTATGTTGAAATTCATGGATATTTTCTATAATTTTAAGATCAGATGGCAGATTGTTAAAAAAAGTTATTTCTAGATATAGGTATGTGTTTTGCGTATGCTTAGTATTGAATGGCGGGATTTTAATGTTTTTCTGATACCTTGCGGATATATTAAATTGTAATTTATTTAACGTTTTTTCTTTAAAGATTTGAATAATTGCATATTTTTTATAAATTTTATCTACTGTAGGTACATTGAATATTGTAAAAAGCTTTTCAGTGGAAAATGATGATGGTTTTTTTAAAATTACCTTATTATCAATCTTTGAATTATTTTAAGTGGACTTAAAATATTATCATATGTTCCCCCCCAGCCAATAATTCCATATTGTAAAATAGACTGAACAATTGCATAGTACACTCTTTATAGGTTTTCTAGTCTAAGAATATTTCTTAGTCTTATAAATATATATATATATATATATATACATTTTCTAATTCGTTTAACAAGTTTACAAATATGTGTTTTCCATTTAAAATGCTGGTCTATATATACACCAAGGTATTTAATTTTGGAAGTTGGACGTTGTTACAGTTACTTTGGTGTATTATAATTTTTATTTCTGGTTTTGATTTAAATTTATTGATAGAGAAAGGAATAAATTTTGTTTTTCCAGTGTTAAGGGAGAGTCAGTACCTTCAATTATTATGACAGTGTCGTCAGCATAAGATATTATTTTTCCGTTTAGCTTTTGCATGAATATGTCATTTACATAGATGATAAAAAGTAGAGGTCCCAGTACTGTACCTTGAGGTATGCCGAAATTACTTGTTTTTTTATGACTAAGTACCTCGTTTATTTTTACCACTTGAGGACGTTTGAAAAGTGTACATGTACTTCATAAGTTACTGATTTTTTTTTTCTATTGATTATTTAGTACTTGAAAGGGTTTCAGAAATTCCTTTGCTGAAACTTGCGACTGCGAATGTTTTTTGACTGAAAATATTTTTGATATTGCGCTTTCCAAAATATTCACGAAGTTCTTACTTTGTGCGATAGACGGCTCAATGAATGAAACATGAGACAGACGCGCATGTCGTGGGTAGTTGGATTATCTACCAACTACGTACAGCGTAACTACTCACACCGTAACTACGTATCTAGCGTACCTACTTGTCTGTTTAATATATTATATATTATTAAATATTATTAAATATACTTTTACATATATCATGATATATAGAACCGGCAAAATATTGGTGTGTATTGAAATGAATGTTATTGTCTCGGATAGGTATATTGAGGGGGTTAAAATTAAAGTTATGTTACATGAAAAAGCCGCAAAAAATTGGCAACGAAGGGAAGGGATTAGAAAATAAAATAAAGGTACTACTTTTGAAATAAGTGGGCACTTCAAACTCTGGTCACATTATGTCATCGGCTGATCAAAAGCTGAAACGGATGGAGAATCAGCCAATCATTTAAAATGGAGCCGCTCGTCCATTTGATGGTCATCAAATGTGATGAGAGTTGTAACAATATAATACAAGCTCGCCCGGTATGGCGAAAGGGTTCACAGAACGCACACAAAACCCAAACTGATCCTCCGGAAAGTCTAGAACCGAGTAAGTATATCCTGATATATAACTATGGACCTAAACTTAACCTAACTTAACATACCAATACATTAAAATAATTACAATTATCCAATAATTGACATCACCCTAATAATAAAGAAGTTGGAGTTTGTCATAGAATAAAGAACAAAAAAATTGATGTTAAAAAAATCTGGCCATTCGGGCCATAAATTTCTGATGGAAAATAAATCGTCATCTTTTCTGTTATAATATCATTTTAGTTTTCTATTTTATGTTACTGTTAAATATTTTTTTTAAATGTTCTTTTTTTTAAATTGCTATATACTCGTACTTGATAGCTCATTATACTGTTCTAAATTTCCACGTAAAAGCCCAGATGGGATATAATCAAATAAATAAATTTCGATCTAATTTGTTTGTCAAGTTTGCTATCAAGTTAATCACTCTGTTTGCCTAGTATATTAAAGTCGAAGTAACAATTGAATTCTCACCTTATCAAGCAGCGTGGTAATGTTGTAGACCCTGTCGTAAAGGACAATCCAGCAGTCGCCGGCATGATCGTGGAATGACACCTCATCCAGCGCGATGGTCCTCTCTTGGGGCACAGGCGGCGGGGGTGCAGTCGGCCAGGGGCTGAACCTCAGCGCGGCCACCGCGAGGGACAGGAGTCCGGGGCCCCCAACTGAGGCCAACGGTAGAGCATCTGACCGGACATCAGAAGGGTGCAGGTTCGAGTCCTGTCGGCGACATTTATCTTTGCTCGGAAAGGTTTTTTTCAATTTGGATGAGTGTTTCAGGCTAATAATTATTGTTTATTAAAATATGTTTGATTAAGTAAGCTGGTAACCTTAATCAAGAAGGTCGGACGTCCTCAATACTAAATTTCTACAAAATAAATAAAGTTTTTTGTAAAATATAAAAAAAAAAAAAAATTTAAAACTTGGCGTAGGCGAGAATAAAAAAATATTGGGTAAGCGGGCAAAGTTTTTTTTCCAAATTTTTATATTTAACACACAGAGAGCAGTGACAAAGTATAAATAAATAAAAATAAAAAAAACTGACGATTTAGTAACAATAAATCGATATTAATAGGTACCTACACAAAAAAAATCCTAGGACGTTTACAAAATTAAGAAATAATTTATTTTCAAATACTATTTATCACGAATAAGGGACTAGAATGACTCAAACATAAGATAAAATAAAAACGTTACTGCACTACATTAAAATTTAAAAATACGTTTAAGAACATGATACACAAATACTTGAAGTAGGCGCCTTACCTACCTAATGATAACGTTTGCGGAAAGAAGGCTTTCCTCGTCACAATGCAAATCTTAAACACCTTTACAGGAAAGACGGAAGTAGGAAAATAAATGATTTAGCGTAAATTGCCGGTGCACAAAATGGCGTTATGTTCGCATTTTCAATATGGCATAAAGGCTGGTTTACATGTGACTATAATGATCAGTTGTAGGTGGAAGATTTCACGATTATTATTAAGTAATAATATCTACTAATTATCAATTGAGTATTCTAGTTGCGGCTTGAATATGGTACCGAGAGCATAGACTGTTACAGAGGTATTATTGGAGTTTCTATGTTCAGGGACGGTTGGTTGGCTAGTACTGGAGGGCCCTGATTGTCTGGTGCCTCACTGTCCACCACCGGCGACTGTCGAAGGGATTCTAATTAGTTTATACAGAAGACAGAAGGTTCTGGTGTCTTGAAATTCCCGCCATCCTTCCTAGGCCTCCCGACCACCTAACTATACAGTCGGACGCATCGGGCTATGGTGAAATAAAACCGTATTAGTGTCAATTGCCGGACCCAAGGGCGGCGAGCTAATGTCCAGTTTTCATATTAAAAATACTTTGATATTGCATTTTGACTTCTAAAGTCAAATGTCAGACCGTATACAAGTTTTTTTTTCAAATGGTGAAGAAAAGTGTATTTAAAATGGAAGGTCGGTACCTTCTCATGTCATTAAAATAAGTTATCTGAGGTAAATGCGTCAATTTAAGCTTCGTCATACAATATAAAAAGTTTAATGTTTGTTTATTAATTGAATTTATCTTTTAGGAGTTCAGATTGACGCAATTGCCTCGATTACGCATTTATCAAGAATGACCTTTAATGATATGGACGTACTACTTTAAAGGAAGGTAGGCACCCACCAATTCGAATAATATTAAAAACGGTGTTTGACCTTGTGATCACAGGATAATTTTTTTATTAATATTTTTTTTATTTTTTATTTCTTGCTTAGGCAATCCCGATGAGTTACAAAACTAATTTTAGGACGGGAGGATTTACAATACATAAGTAGAAGATAGTACATACAATTTTACATTGACAGCAAAATATCAAAAATACAAGTTTCACATACAAACAGAAATAATTTTATAAGGCCAAGTTAAATAGAACAACACACAAGAGAAAATATTTAAGGGAACAACAAGATATACAAATATGGATTTACTGATTTTCATTTTTAAATATGCTTAAAAAGTATTCCTTTAAACCATCATTTTGAGATTTTTTATTTTTCTAGATGGTTTTGTACATATCTGGAAGCGAATTATAAAGTGTGTAGGCAATGTAGTTTAAAGATTTTATTCCATATTTTGTAGTGTGTGTTTGAGGAATGCGGATTTTATTGTTATTTTGAGTATTGTGGTTGTGGATGTTTTGATTGTTAAGTGGCTTGACGTTAGTGTGAGTTGATTGTTGAGTAATTTGTAGGATGGTGCTGGTGATTTCATACTTAGGAAGGATCGTGATTGGAAGGATACCGGAAACTGAGTAGATGTCCCTGACATGAGTGTCCCATGGAAGTCCAAAAACATTTCTGAGGGCTCGGTTTTGAACCACCTGCAGATCAGCAATCAATTTCTTTGAGGCAAAGCCCCAGATACAGCAGAGATAGGAAATGTGTGAATGTACCATGGCGTAATATCCTGAAGTTAGTAACGGAATGGGTAGTAATCCTTGAAGTCTATATAGCACACCAGTTATAATCTACTATAAGGCCCAAATATTTTGTGGTCGTTTTCTTTTCGAGGCAGTTGTCACCAATTTTGATATCGAGGATGGAATTTTTCTTGTTGCCGAATAGTAAATAATGCGTTTTTTTTACATTAAGGTCAGTCTATTTATTCTCAACCAGGTTGTGAGATGGGAAACATCGGCATTCATTTCCATTTCAAGTTCCGCTAGGTTTTGTTTGTTATAAAAAATTACAGTATCGTCCGCATAAAGTTGAAGAGTTCCTTTAATGCCCCACTTTGTATACATATATTAGAAATAGCAACGGTCCAAGAATTGATCCCTGTGGCACACCACATGTTATTTCACCCAATTCACTCATTTCTCCACCCAGCTCTACTGCCGAAAAGCGATTTGATAGGTAAGATCTGAAAAGTTCCAGAGGAGTACCAACAATACCCAAATGTTTCAGTTTTTCGATCAATACGTTATGGTCCACCGTGTCAAACGCCTTCTTTAGATCAATAAATATTGCCGCTGTAAAATCTCCATGGTCAATATGTTTCTGTAGATTTGATAAGAAATCGAAAGCTGCACATTTAGTGTTAGATCGTCGTCTGAAGCCGTATTGTTTTGAGGTGAGAATTTTGTTTTGTTCGAGATATTTCAATAGTCTTTCTTTGATGACACATTCAAAAATTTTGGAGATAGCTGGAAGTATAGAGATTGGACGATAATTTTGGACATTTTTTTTACATTCGTCTTTATGTATAGGAATAATTTTTGCAACTTTTAGTTTGTCTGGAAAGATGCCTTTTGACAGAGAGAGATTTATTAAGAATACGAGGTCATCCACCAGTTCCTCCTTGCAGTTTTGAGAAGGAGAGAGGTTACACCATCGGAACCAGCTGCCGCTTTAGATTTGAGGTTGGATATGATCCGTAAGATTTCCGTTTTATTTGTCCTGATCATGTTAAAAGATTGTTTTGCTTGAGGTGCCGTGTAGATGGTATTTAAATCAGTTTTTGAAGTTTTTATGACTGATGCTAGACTCTCCCCAACTGAGAGAAAATATGTGTTAAATGCGGTTGCAATCTCCTTTGGTTCTTTTACTTCTTCGTCATTTATGACTAGCAATTTACAAGCTATTGTTGGGTTTCGGGAGCTATTTGATATAATGGAGTTAATTGTTTTCCATGTTCGTTGTGGCTTATTCATGTTTTCATTAAGCAAATTCGTATAATACTTAGTTTTAATATATCTTCTATAGTTGGTGACAGTGTTGTTAGTTACTCTTGTGGGAAATATTGTGTTACATACATAAAAGTTATACGATTTCAAGGTGTGAATATATTTCCGTGCAATATCAGTGTCTTTTGAAATATCGATATTGAAATCTCCAATAAGTAATGTCTTGTTTGTTTTTATTTAATATTATTTCTAAAGAGTCAAAGAAGTCTGTTATATTTGAGTTCGGCTTACGGTAAAAAACATACAGATTTAGTGGTTTAATATTTTTTTCCGTAATCATAATTCCTGGAAAGGTATTTTCACTGCAGCATTCTTCGATTTTTTTATTGTCGAGTGTATTATGCATGTAAATGGCGACTCCTCCTCTGTCCATCTCACGGGAAGCAAAATTTCCAGAGTAATCGGCAATATTGAAAAAAGTTTCCTCTCCTTTACGTAGCCAGGTTTCCGTGATTACGAGAATATGAACTGTATCTGAAATGTTTTTTAGAGTTTCTTCAATTTCGTCAATTTTGTTTCTGATGCTTCTAGCATTCATGTACATAATACGCATACAGGAACTTTTAATGATGTATTCTTGTATATTGAAACATTTTTTTTCCTTGAAGTTGCCTTTAGCAGTGTCCCACGTAGTCTACCCTTTCTCTGAAGCGCTCATCCATCAGCTTCCAGAGTGGGCAATCTGGATTTGTTGCCCGGTGGGTTCTTGAAACTCCGGTGCAATTTGAGCACGTTGGTTCTTTCGCCTTGTTGGGACATGTGTCATATTTATGACTTTCTCCACAGTGAAAGCAAGTTATCTTCTCTGTACAAAAACGTTGGATGTGACCAAAACCCAGGCATTGGTAGCATTGCATCACCGATGATTGATCTTCTACTACAAGACGTTGATATCCTACGTTTACTCGTCCAGCATTTATCAAAGATTTCCAATTTTTTGGTGACGCTTCAAGGACAACGTTGCACAGTAGTTTGTTCCTATGATTTTTTTAATATTTAATTCTGAGTTTTTGTTTGAAGTCTAGTTCACATCCTTTATTTTGGGATTCAAGAGACTTCAATAGGTCTTCATGAGAAGCACCTTTAATATGTTGGTATCAGTTGGATATGACCACTTTTTGCCTTGCCATCAGATAAACAAAATGCAGAATACTAGTATTCCCTTTCGAGTAATATAAAACAGATGTATGTATACCTTCATAAACTTGTAGAACTGTTTTGGAACCAACAGACATTCCACTGGGTCCTGGGAAGGAATTTTACTCTGACATATATATATATATATATATATATATACATATTTAACACATTAATAAGTTCGTAAACAAAACATAGAATATTATTTCCTTTCAAATAACATAAGAATAACATAAAATAACAGCAGATGTATACCTTAAAAATCATCAAGAACCCCTTTGGCAGCAACAGATGGACCCTGGGAATACATTTTGGCCTGAAATTAATAAACATATGTGTAGGCAAAACATAGAATATTATTACCGGTCAATTAACATTTTGCAATTTCTGTCATTACTTACTTTGAAGAACTTCATGTCGACAGCAATGTATTTCTACATAGTGGAAAATGCAGGTTAAATCATTAAATGAATAAGGTAGGCCGATGCATTTAACGTTCATCCAGGAAAACGACTCTCCTTTGAACTTACGTGAGTCGGATACCTATGTCGAGTGGAATATCTCTCTGTCCAGCGTCTGATACAACACGACTTTATAATTTTACTACGAAGAACTTAACATTTGACACAAGATATTTCAAATTCAAAATATGCATATTTACTAGTTCTCGATATGAACGTTTGACAGCTTTTGTCTAATGATGTCCTCGTCATTTCCTTGCGCATAGTCTCTCTTTCTTTTACACGAGTCGCTTACGGTAGAGAGGGAGACATCAAACTACTAGCTCTTAGCCAATGAAATTGAGCTTTCAGACCCAACATTTTTTATCTACGCGAAAAAGCTACTATGATGTCAATAGACCATGGAGATTTCCGTGTCTTTTATTGAGTTCAAGGTCAGACCGGAGATATACGGCCCTGGATTATGGCCTTATCAAACTTATTCAAACCAGCAACTGTCAACAAAAACTACTTGACGTTGAACTCGTGAGTGCATTGTGACGTCAAATTTCGCTAGCCAATCATGTCTCGTTATCGATATTTGAATTTTCGTACAACTTTAAAAGTGAATTAAATAATTTAATAATTTTTTTTGAGGTTTTTAAGTACGATATTCGAGTTGAGTTATTTTTTTTTACATATATTAAATGCGTTGAAAACACCATATTACATATACTGCATGTACCCTATTTAGGTATTTACAACAAGTCATTTATGTTGATAATCGTGGAGCGCCCTTGAGGTGATTTTTCACAAAAACGGCGCTATACAAATCATCCAACTATTATTATTATTTTTGTTAGTCTTAAACTAAAGTTAATCTTAATTGGACACAAAATTTTAATAAAACTAGATAGTCAAGTACTTAAATCTACTTGTAAAGTCTTTGTACTTAAAATTAACTATTAACTTCGTTTAAATCTACCTAAAAGTTTGTATTCTTAAAACTAGAGATTCACTTGGCTTAATTATACGGAAAGTTGATTCTAAAAGCCAGAGATTCACTTGGCTTAATTATACGGGAAAGTTGATTCTTAAAATTAGAGATTCACTTGGCTTAATTATACGGGAAAGTTTAGTTATCCTACGTAAAAGTCTTTACGAGAGTATTCACAGGGTGACAGGGTGGGAGAATTATATGGTATGAGAGTTCAGAGGCACTTCCCTTTACTGATGGCTATACAGGGTCCAGAGAGCGATTGGGTATGCAGAGTTCTCGCGTTCGCACTTGGTATCCAAGTACCTCCGGATCGGGAGTAGGTACAAGCGCGGCGATGATCAGAGGTCTGGGCGATCTCCGGGTTTGATCTCCGAAGGGCGAAGATCAGTAACTTCCTGGGCGGAAGCAGGGTGGTCGACTCGCGGTGCAGAGCCTGGCGACTTCTACGGTAGATCGCCGAAGGGCGAAGACCAGACTTCCTTTTGGGACGGAAGCGTCAAGCCAAATCGCGGTGCAGAGCCCGGGCGGTTACATGCAGTAGATCTCCGAAGGGTGGAGATCGTACTTCCTTCTGGGACGGAAGCGTAAAACTTACTGTCGTCAGAGGACCTGGGCGGCCTCTCCGAGGGGCGAGAATAGGTACCTACCTGGGCGAAAGCTTCAACCCAACTGTTCTCTCGTCAGAGAGCCCTGTTTCCTGTGACCTGTAGGGAACTTTTTATGACCCGTATTGTCTGGTGGGCTGCTCATTTATTACATGCTTATTTCCTTTTAGGTTTTATTGCTGTCCTTTTGTAAAATAATGCCGACTTTCTATCTCGGTCCTTTATGATGTAGTACATTACAATGGTTTCCGGCTTGACCAACAATATACGCGGCTAGCCTTTGTGCATTTTTTTTATGGCCGGTCTAGTCTGGGAATTACTATTACTTGAAATTCACATTTTAGAAACAAAGTATGTCCGTGAATTCGGTCATGACCTTTAGGCATTACAAAGGATATATCAAGCTGTTTCTCCTTCCGAAGAGATTATTAAAGTTTGAGCTGACCAAAGGGGAAGAGGCAAGTATAGTTTTTTTTTTAATCCTATATTTATTTATCGTATAGTGCTATTTTAAATGTTTTTCCAGTGAATCGCTTTGTTTTTTTCGAAAAAACCCCTTTGGTTGGCTCCCACTTCAACATCTAAATATTCATTTATCTCTATCATTATTTTTTTATCGTAGTTTAGTTTTAATATATTCCCGAAAAGATTATTATATAAAATTGAAGTGGTTCAAATCAAATATATTCGTTTATATTTAAAAAAAAATCTTTCATTGGATGGCTGAAAATATTCATCAATGAAAATTAAAAAAAAAAAAAAAAAACTAGTTACGTTTCACGTTGTAAATTGTCTATGAAAATGGTAAGACATATTTTGACAGATTCTTTCGAAGAATGTTAAGCATTTTATTTTTTTTAACATTGAACAATTTTTAGCAGGTATAATCGTAAAATTAATGATTTTCGATAATGTGATTCATAAAAATAAGCTAGTCGATTATTATTATAGTGTTAATATCTTATAGTGTTTTCGGGTGAGTGATGCGTGTTGTGACCAATTGATAAATTAATAATAGATGGGTTGCTCCATCACGAGCGGGTTTCATTCTGTCATGTCGTCAATGGGTCGCAGACATGGAGCCAGCGGAGAGGATTACAAGCAGAAGCTGCAGAGGAAGCTGTACCTTGCGAGGGAGACCCCAGATCCGTCGTTCGACCTCGCCGAATGCCGCCTAAAGGCCGTCCCGTCGGGCATATTCTCCCTCTGCAAGGTCTTCCGCAAGGAAACCCTCAACCTTCAAGGCAACTTGCTCACCAGCCTCGAAGACGGCGGACTTCTAAGTGACCTTTACCTCCTCAAAGTGCTCAATATTAATACTAACAAATTTCATAAACTTAATATTGAAATACGCTTCTTGGTCAATCTGAGAGAGCTGCTTCTCAGCGAGAATCAACTCAAGCATTTACCCGACTGCATCGGGGATCTCGTCTCCTTACGCTCGCTCGATGTGTCCAAGAACTGCCTTACAAACCTTCCCACCACTTTAGGTAAGCTTAAAAGATTGCGCAAACTGTCGCTGTGCGGCAATAAAGACCTCAAAGTCATATGCGTGGAATTGTGCAACTCTACAAACATCAAACTTATACAATTAGACGCTGATAATTTCAGCTTTCCTCCCAGCGAAGTCGCCGCACAAGGCACCGTTGAAATTATGAAATATCTATGTGATAGTTGCGGCATTCGCTACATTCCGCCCGAATCTACGGATAATGATTCCACCACAAACAACAGTCCTCCTTTGCTCAGTCCGTTAGGGAACGATAGAAATCTCCGCGGGCAGTTCACCAATTGGGAACAGGAAGACGAGAATCTTCACAGGCTCGAAAACGAAATGCACGAAGCCGCAAAGAAACAAAAAGAAAAGTTTCTGCTGGACTACACGCGAGAACAAACCAAAATGGATTCGGACCTTAGCAAAATACAGTCCGATCGCGACAGGGATAGAAACAACCTCATACAACAGATCAGAAATGAAGAAGAAGTCGTTGAAAAGGTTGTTTCGCACTTGCTCAAAATGAACACGGCAAATCCACAGAGAATCCAACAGTTCTTGGAGCACGATCAGAAAGAATACGATCGCTTACTCGAGATGTGTCGCAATAATTACACTATTTTAAAGACGACAGACACTTTGAACGCAATGCAAAGTCTGCTAGAAGAAGAATGTCAGTACGAAAAGTCTTTAAAATTATACGGTGAATCGCAGAGCGAAGTTAAACAATCTTTCTTAATGACGGAGCTCACTTCGAATGAACAACTTGGAGGCATTCTAAAGACGAGAGACGAACTTCAGTTCATCCTAATGGAAAGATTATTGAAAGACGAAGCGGTACAGAAAGCGGCGGTAGGAGCACTGTTAGAGAAATGCGACGCTAGAACTTGGGGATTAGTGCAAGAAATAACGCTTGTAGAGTCGCATCTCGCAAGACTATCAATTATCGAATTGGGTCGCAAGAAATTACAGTTACATGATAACATGGACAGTTTGGCCGATCAAAGAATAAAACTTTCTATTTTGCTCATAGATCTGTTGGGGCAACAGGAAATGCGTCGAAGTCAACTTATAGATACGTTACAAGCCATGGAGCAAGAGAAGAAAACATCGTCAGATTTCTGGCTGATTCGCTACCAACAACTGCTGGAATCCGTTCCCGAAGTTATCGTTTCCGCTCAGCAACAATTGGACCCGGCATTCGCAAACTATCTGCTACAAGAAGGCGTAATACACTGCCTTCCGTTCTTGGTTAAATTCGTATCGTCGAAGCACGAATTATCCACGCTTACGGACGGTTTGTTACAAGAACAAGGCGTTAGATTGAGTTCTGATCGATCCAGTGTTTTAAATGCGATCAAATTTTATCTGGAAGACACGGAAGCGGAAAAACGCAAGATCGGCTCTCAAATTGATGCTGATTATCATCCGACTGCTCCCATGCGACGTGAGTCATCAGGAGACAGCGATTTCGAAGTCATCGAACACCCGACGAAGAACGAATCCATGGATACGAGTGAACCTTCATCGGAATGCGTCATCTGCATGGAAAAGACTTGCGCCGTTGTGTTTATACCGTGTGGTCATTTATGCTGCTGCATTAAATGTTCAGATTCCGTTGAATCTCTCTGTCCGATGTGTCGCGGAGAGATTGAACGCAGAATCAGAGTGATACAGGCTTAGCGAATATACGCGTTTCAATTCAAAACACAAAACACAAATGGCCTTATTATTTTGGTTGATATTTATAATGTTAAAACGTGTATTTCACGCCAATTTTTACTACGGTTGTTCTGATTTTGTGGAAAAAACACTGATTTAATTAAATTACAAAAATGTTGATGCGTTTTGAGTCACAATCTATTTGCAAATCTTTATAATTACAAAATTCTGTTGTAAAAATAATGTAAGCTTTTCATTGGTTTTTGAAAAACAATAATAAATAATGTTGTAGTGTGGAATTTAATGATAAGTATATATATGTATAAATATATTTTATTGATAAGTTTTTTTACAATATTTTATTTAAACTTAATTTCTACAGAATAC